>CM056506.1:37055414-37655414 GCA_029783415.1 Anisodus acutangulus | reverse complement strand
CGCGCGCCGCCGCCGCCCGTCCGGTCTGGTCCGGACTCGGGTCGTGGGCTTTGGGCTTCTTCTGATAGACCCCCAAATTGTTTATTATTTACAGTTTGGTCCCTGGAGTTTCTGCCTACCGTTTAGGTTGATTTTTGGAGCGTTATTGCACATTAACCAGCCATTACTTGGCTGATTAACACACTCCATAAACAGCCATTACTTGGCCCTCCTTCAATGGCCATAAACAGTCATTACTTGGCTAATTAACTCCCTCCTTCAATGGCCATAAACAACCATTTTCTTGACAGTTGAGGAGTCCCTCCCCTTATGCTATATATTGGAGCCGTTTAGCTTAATTGTGATGAAAAAGAGAGAGAGACAATAACATATAAACACAGAGACAAAGAGAAGAGAGAAACAACACACATTCTGTCCAAAAACGTGAACAGTGTCAAAAACAGAAACTCTTCCTTCCTTTTCCATTTTTCAGCAAGTCGTTTCATGCTTCTTTTCTTCGTCAGAATCAACCTATTTGCTTTGTAGTATTGATTGGTTGCTATTTTATCTTGGGAGACTATTGCCCGTTAATGTAAAAGCATATATACGGGGCAATCTTGTCTTAAAGACAGAGAGTCATCTCTCGACTCAGCCACAGTTGTAACAATCCTGATTTAGTGTTTCTTGATTTCAGGTTATCAAGATTCAAGAATCAACAAGCTTGTGGCAGTTCTGAACATTGGCTTGTTTGTTTATCCTTTCGAACACTTGTAATATTTATTTACTTCCCGTATTTCTTTACATATCCAACAATTTTAAGACAAGATTGTATTAGTGTTCGAAAGATGTCGGTCAAAAGTTGTGTGACCAAATCTGGATATGGCTGTGGTTTTCTGGTAGAAGAGACTTGTGATTATGTTGTTGAAGGTCAACGTATTCATGGTGTCACCGCTCCTGAGATTGGTGGGAACAAGCGCCCATGAAAGGCTGGGAATGTCAACTGGGACAAGAGGAGAAGGCTGAAGATGTGGTTATATCTTGTAGCAGAAAGCCTATATCTGTCCCAAACAAAGGATCCGAATTATGGTAAAGAGGAAATGGACACTCAGACCGATGAAGTGACTGAAGTGGGCCAGAATCCTAATTGGGATAAGTAATTTTTCTTCCTTGTCAAAAATAAGATTAAATGATGTCTGATTAAAAGGGGCTTAAAGTAAGGAGGAATATGAAAATGTTTTCCGAAATAATTTATATTCCTTACGCTTTAAAATCAGAAGTTTAATCTCATCTTCCTTCCCGTTTAAAGATTGGATTGTGTAAATGACTTAAAAAGATTCGTTTCTTTAAGTGTAATTATTAAAAGTGTGTAACGTATGTTCGCACATACGAGGGAGAAACATCCACTAACTGTGCGAAAACTGTTACCACTCTTAAGTAAGCACCAAGAATTGTATGTGCACCAATCATAAGGGAAGAAGACTAAAAGCTAAAGACGTTGAGCATGTCACACTATTTGGCAGAAGATCCTTCATAAGATGATATTGGACACTCAGTCATACAAAGCCTACGGACGATTGGAGTGGGGCCAAAATTCCTTTGATAGGATAATATTGGACACTCAGTCATACAAAGCCTACGGGCGACTGGAGTGGGGCCAGAATTCACTTTATAGGAAAAGTAATGGACACATAGTGCGGTGGGCCAGAATTTCTATGTCTCTAATGATCTGAAGGCCAAAAGAAAGGCAGAAGAGTAATGAACACCTAGTGAGGTGGGCCAGAGTTTCCAGGTCTTAAATGATCTGAAGGCCAAAAGAAAGGCATAAAAGAAATTGGACACTCAGTCTGCCAAAACAACTGGAGTGGGCCAGAGTATCCAGATCACATATGATCCAGTTACGCCCTAACCACGGGCAAAATATTGTTCATGTGAAGCAACACCACCTCTAAAGTAGAAGGGTTTGGAGAGGTTGTCCTCAATAGGACTTCAAGGAATGGGATCACTCTCAGATGAGGTGATACATGTCCCATACTTGGTTTAAGAGACGTTGTTGGTCAAGCTGGTTTGAGACTAGTCCAACATGTCTTTAATAACTAAGAATGGTACAGTATGTCTGTAGCTAAATGAATGATATATTTGTAATCTGTGCATCTATGTCATCATAGATTAAGACACGTTAAATAGAAAGTCATTCAAAAGCTAACGAAGTTGATATTGTTGCCTTCTGTCGACATAAACCCTCAAAATGAATATGAGGTAGACAAAGAGGCAAAATCATCTTTCCATTCCGTCAAATGAATAGCGAAAAAAGCACTGCTCCTCTAGAACTTAGTCACACCTACTTGGGTGATTTGAAGTTTATACAAAATAGAGGGGGGAGAAAAGTACATTGTGACCTTCATTGATGATGGTACAACGTATTGTATCCTTTGCTTGTTGAAAAGAAAAGATGAAGTTGTTGAAGCGGATAACCGCTACAAAGCAGAAGTTGAAAATAAACTAAGCCTACGGATTGAGGAATCCGTAGTGATAGAGGGGGAGAACGTGAAACGTCGTTCATTAAACGACTGTTCATTACTCACCTCAGTCCAACGGTGTTAGCCAAGCGCAAATTCGTATGCCCAAAATATGTGGGGCAAGGCGATCCTTACCGCTAATACGATTCTCAACAGAAAGTCGCATAAGGATAAGGATAACCCTCCGTGTGAAACATGGAAAGGATCTCATCTACAAATGTTGTGATGTGTGGTGGCTTGGTAGAAGTTGGAATACCGAAACAGGTCAAGTTGGACCTAAGACTGTAGATTGCATATCCACTGGATCTGCAAATAACAGTAGTACTTATCATCTCTTGGTGTCAAAGAATGCTGAATTCTTTGAAGATAACTTTCCTTGAAAAGGAAAAAGAAGTAATTGCTCGAGGTTTATCAAGAACCCGCGAGGGCTTGACTGTCTGGAACTAGATGTTCCGTATCTATAAGACTCGAAAGTTGCTGACTATCCGGAACTTAATATTCCAGATATGCAGAACTCAGAGATTCTAGATGTTGAACCGACGGAGCAAAGAGGGGACAAAGACTTGTTCGAGTCCTTCTAGATTGTATGGTTGAGAATGAACCATGGACAATTAACAAATAATTGTCATCTCCAGAAGCGCTGCTTTGGAAAGAATCTACAAAGAGAGAAATAGATTCCATTATATAGAACCATACTTGTGTAATGGTTGATCTTCCTCCGGGAAAAGAACCTTTGGGTTGTGAAAAAAGATACTCAAAAGTGAGTACAAAGTAGATGGATCCACTGACGAGTATAAGGCCTCGACTACTTGTACATGTGCTTCCCTGTGAATAGCTTAACATCCAAGGCCATTACAGTCTTGCTTGGCATGGATGTTGAAACAACCTTCCTAACCGGAGAGTTGGAAGGGGAGAATCAGAGTTGGTTTGCAGGACTATTGGACTTCTTCCTGAACTTTCATTTTGGTCCCTGAAATATTTACATTTTGGTCTTGGAAGTTTCAGATAAAACACAAACAATGAATCTGACCACAGAAATATTGACTCTGAAGTTAGAAAGCCAATAGTTGGAAAACCAACAGTCTGAGAGTGGAAGTTATATTGAAACAAAAAATATGGGTATCATAGATAACATCTTAGGAATTGGATTTCTAAGACATCTAACGGACTGGTCTAACTCCAAACTCAGGTGAGAGATAATTGACAGTCTCGTTGAACCAACCAATGGATATGAATCATAGAACTGATTGGAATCATGGTGCACCTATAGACAAGGAGCGATATATACAGGTCATATGTAGTTCAATGTATTGTACACACTACAACCCACCTGGTATCAGCCTACAAAGCAGATCAGTTGAACTAAGGTTTACTGATGATTTTAATAAATGATCAATAGAAGGTGTTGAGTTGGATATGACGATATCTGAAATATTCGCTTAACTACGGATTATGGTATTCTGGATGTCCAGCGGTTCTGAGAGAACACAGTGATGCAAACTGGACATCATATATGAAGAACACCAAAGCCATAATGAAATGTGTATGGTGGGTCTTGGAAAAACCTCTAAGCAAACTTGCATCGGCCGATTCATGATGGAATCGGAGTTTATTATTTTATACAAAGCATGAAAGAAGTTGAGTAACTTCACGACTCCTTAGAGGACATCCCTTATTGGGAGAAACCCGTGCCTTCAGCAGTTATACACTGTGGCTAGCCGATCAGCTTTAGGAAGGACACAGATTACGGCGTCTAGAAATATCTGTCAGGATCTGTCGAAACATAAGACCGTATGGCAGTTGATTATCACGGGTGTCACTTCCTTGATTACTAATCAAATGATATACCGGACCCTTTAACTAAGGGACTACCCGATGATCAAATGTTCTGTCTGTCTAGGGGAATGGGCTTAAAACCCAAACAATACGAACCTTTGCAGTGGTAACCCAACCATACTGACTGGAGATCCCAAGAATTTGGTTCAATAGGAAAACTAAGCTGCAAAAGGTTCAGTTGAGCACTTCGGTGGAAGCAAGAGCATTTCGGATGATGAGTTCTGTAAGGAAACATGAATCCATTGTTGTTCCCGCGATAGACATTAAAGTGCTACCTGCATGGTGGGTAAAGGTTAAGCTTTCAAACCATTAACGATACTCAAACGGTTGAGGTTAAGGTTGGAGAAACTTTTAATGATTCCTAACACTTATGAAGTGGGGTATAGCAGGATACCTTGTAGGAGATCACCTATTTAAGTACGAGGACAGGCCACCTCAAATGAACGCACTTAAGAATCCAAGTGTATCCATGGCCACAACGGACAAAACAATAAGAAGAAAATGAATAAGGAGAGTTATTGTGTTGGTATCATTGTCTTGGCTTACACTAAACACTGACGGTTCAAGACATCACGTTCACCGCACAGTAAGTAAGTCCGATAGTAATCAACTAGGGAAGGTTCAAAGCAGAATTTGCCTCTCCTGATACAATATCTTTTCGCTGAAAGATTGCTGAAAATAGGCACCTTGTGTGTGCGCCAAAATCTCTTTTAAGAGGGGATTGTTGGAAATTTGCCTTTGGTGGGGAGGTGCGTCCACCCATATTTAATGAATTAAACACTAGGGTTCTGCATGTTGGAGGCTTTGTCTCTTCACACGTGCATAATCTACTAAGTGAGTAGATGACCGTAGGGCCAAGAATCGTCAAATTTCGTTGAGAAATGAAAGATATATTGGTCCACGAAGTAAGGTGTTTGAGGCATGAAAATATGGTGTGGAACAAATCTACCACATCGGTGGGAAAAGGAAGAATTGTTCTCTTTATAAGTCTCAAAATTGGCTAAGGGTTTGGGACACCAAGGGGTAACCCATGTGTTTGAAGGAGGGAGGACCTAGATGTGCTTTGGTTCGAGGCTAAGCCTACACGCGCGCAGCCGCCCCCCCTCCCCCCCCGCCCATCCCGTCCTGGCTCGGGTCTCGGGTCATGGGCCTTGGGCTTTGGGCTTCTTCTGATAGACCTCCAAATTGTTTATTATTTACAGTTTGGTCCTTGGAGTTCCTGGAAAGATGAAATTGGGAACGACGGAAGGCAGAAAGTTTCTGCCTACCGTTTGGGTTAATTTTTAGAGCGTTATTGCACATTAACCAGTCATTACTTGGCTGATTAACTCCCTCCATAAACAGCCATTACTTGGCTGATTAACTCCCTCCTTCAATGGCCATAAACAACCATTTTCTTGGCAGTTGAGGAGTCCCTCCCCTTATGCTATATATTGGAGCCTTTTGGCTCAATTGTGATGAAAAGAAGAGAGACAACAACATATAAACACAGAGACAAACAGAAGAGAGAAACAACACACATTCTGTCAAAAAACGTGAACAGTGTCAAAAACATAAACTCTTCCTTCCTTTTCCATTCTTCAGTAAGTCGTTTCGTGTTTGTTTTCTTCGTAAGAATCAACCTATTTTCTTTGTAGTGTTGATTAGTTGTTGTTTTATCTTGGGAGACTTTTGCCCGTTAACGTAAAAGCATATATACGGGGCAATCTTGTCTTAAAGACAGAGAGTCATCTCTCGACTCAACAACAGTTGTAACAATTCAGATTTAGTGTTTCTTGATTTCAGGTTATCAAGATTCAAGACTCAACAAACTTGCGTCAGTTCTGAACATTGACTTGTTTGTTTATCCTTTCGAACACTTATAATATTTATTTACTTTCCGTATTGCTTTGCATATCCAACACAAAGATGTGAGATTTCTTCAGTTTTATGGACTACTTCTCTAGAATGTTAACCATAACTCCCTCATATATCTATATGTATAAAAATCAATAAGAACAGGCGAACAACATAAGTAGCAAAGCACCTAAGACACCCAGCGCTATGTTCCTGTTGTAGTTTATATAATTCACCTTTCTGTTGTATATCTATATCTATATCTATATCTCTCTCTATATATATATAAATGCAAAAACTTTAAGAAACATTATTTATAGAAAATTTAAGGTTGAATATATCGACAAATCCTTAAATTTGCTAGTAAATTTTATTTAAACAGTCGAACTATAGCTTGTTCCAGTTAAACACGTGAACGGATGATAAAGTGTTCTTATTAATACATTCATCTCAAATTTTGAAATAGTTTCTTTCCGTGTTCTAAGCGCTCATTATATAGTCTTATAAAATATATCACATACTTTAATTATACATATCAACAACAATTAAAATAGGCATGTGATATTACAACTTATTAACGTAATGCGTATAATCCTTTAGGGTGTTTGTACATGCTTTTTCATTTGATATAGAATGAAGTTAATGTCGCGAATATGCTATGAAAAGTTGAACAATATTAAACGCATCCATAACCTTTTTCTACTGAATGATTACTTAACACGACACCTTATTTCTTTGATTAACCTTTTCCGCAAGAAATCAACTTAATTAAATAACAAAAAGAATTACAGAATTAATTGCAAATACAGGAATATTTCCCCTTGAGTTTTTCCTTACTGAGAGTATTGCCCATATTATAATTTTCCATGTTACCAATATTTTAGCACTATGATATGTATATTTTCCTTTTAGGTTTTTTTCTATTTAGAGCAAGCCCATACTATAAAGTTTCCATGTTACCAGAAAAAAAGATGGTGCTTGTGTTAGAGCAAAAAGTAACTCTTTTAATTACTTTTATACTACTCCATAATTCGCATGAGAAGAACAATTAGTACTGTTGACAAGCAGAAACAGCGGATTTGCCGTGACAAATCAATAAAGTGGGTCCCATTAAGACTGAATAAATAGTGAGTTGGGCAACAATTTGGCATGCATAAATTGTGCTTATGCAAAGGGTAAAATTGTCAAAGCATATAAATATTTATGACGGTACGTTACTTCTCAGTAGACCTGTCCAAAGGTCGGGTCGGGCCGGGTCAGGGCCGGGTCGGGTGGCTTTTTTTTCCTCCTTGCCGGACCCTGGCCCGACCCTGACCCTATATTTTTTTTAAAATTCCGACCTGCCACGACCCTTGGGACCCTACGGGTCACGGGTCGGCCACGACCCGACGATTTTTGGCGGGCGGTCGGGCCGGTCGAGATTTTTTTTAAAATTGAATTTTCAAACTGAAATTGGTATTCACCCCTACATTACCACGAAATTTCGACGTTGAAATGTATTGTATATCGTGAAATCTTGACTAAAGAAAAGAGAATTGGAAATCGATTTGGGGAAAAACACAAATTGATTGGAAAACTGACGTTTTCTAAAAATTGGCTGCTAAACCGCCTTATGGCGGTTTGACCAATCCTGTCTCGAAAAAATATGCAAAATCAAAATTTTTTGGATAAAGCGGACATCCGAGCAGAGTTATGACCATTTAAAGTTTCACCAATTTACAACTACTTTATCTCCCTACATTATGCTTCCATGATATTAACAAAATGACTAATAATATAAATATATAATTAATAATCAGCTACCGTTTTTATCTTATTTTATGTCGAGCTAAATGTAGATTAGATATATATATATATATATATATATATATATATATATATATATATATATATATATAAACAGGCATTATATCACTTATTAATGACAAAAATATATATAAGTACAAAATAAATATTAATGAAGGAAAAATAATATAAAATATATTAAAAAATATGTATTAGGTCGGGCCGAGGTCGGTCGAGGCAGGGCCGGCCTGACGGGTAATTTTTTCTCGACCCGACCACGACCTGCTCGGTCGAGTGGCTCGGTCGACTAAAAGTCGACCACAGCCTGTTTTTCTAGGGCAGGCGGGTCCCCGACCCTATGGACAGGTCTACTTCTCAGCCAATAAAATTGCTCTCATTCCCCAAAATAACCCTAAAAATGGAAGAAATATAGATGGTATTTCAACAATAATTATTTTAATATTAATTATTTCAATATTAATCACATAATAAGCAGGTAGCATGAAAGCAATTATCATTGGATAAAAATTCATTTTTATTTAAAAGTTTATAACCTTCAACCAATACTAATATCATAATTATAGAGAATACACTTATCAAAATTATAATTAGAAACACATAGTCTAAAAATCATATCTCTGATAGAATTTTAGGTCACTGAATGCTCACCCACCCTAGCACTAACACCCTTTTTCTTCCACTGAATGATTTATGGGATAAATGGCCTAGGTGCTAGGAGACCCAAGAGACTCTTCCTAAATGTCTTGTAGAGATGAAGATTTTTGACTAATATGGTTCTAAGTATAAAATTTCAAAGCGATTTTCTCTGGTATTATGATATTTTTCTTGGCAAAGATTATAAACTAGGAGAGAGTTTAGCTAGACCTGAATTTTTCAAAGGTAGATTTTTTATTGAAAGACTTTGAATGCCTCACAATGTTTACAAGAGGCTCTTTATATAGATAACCTCTATCATATACATGATTGCAAGATGACAAAATTTTTCAAAAAGTCGTAAAGGCTACAATGCCTTGTCTACCATTTTTTCAAGAGTCATAAAATTATCTAACTTGATTGTGATAGTTGTTTGTCTTCTTGTAATTTTGTCCAAAGTTGAATAGTGCATCTTTCTGACATGATTTTTATTTTGCTATGACTTTGTCAAAGATGTTAGCTATCATCTTTTTTCATGGCCTCGACGACTTTTATGATTGCTAGGACCGATTGTCATATTTTTTCACAAATAGTTTTCCATCTGTCTTCTTTTTTCATTGGTGTCAGCTATCTTTATCTGTCTTTGTCAACTTATCTTGTCACATTTCTTTAATGTCTCGTTGCATAGAGTAATATGAATTGTAATATGTGTAGTATATGGCTTACTGTAGTAAAACTACATTGGACCGTAACATAGTATCATATTGGGCTTCATGTAGTAGGACTACATGATCCCTATCAGAGTATCATATGAGGTTACATTTTTAGACAAAAAGATCAGAAGATCATTCTCCTTTTATCACATTAGTAGCATTAGTAGTATATTTAGCATGAATTACATGCCTCTTCTTTGACCTGTTATCATGTGATATTGTTCCATAGTCTCCTTTGCATGTCGATGTTTCATATTTATAATTCTATCATGTAAATTTGTCAGTTCCATAGTATCCTGTGATATGATATCGTTGTTGTAGTATAGAGTAATAAGTTCTTCCACTTCTCCACCTTTGGAGGTTCCAATAATACATGATTTTCTGGCCTTTAACATGTCTTCTATTTTTATTTTTATGTTAATAGTCCAATGACTTTTTTAGAACTTAGTCATTCTTGAAACTTATCAATAGTACAAGGAATCTTCATTTTTAAATTTTCATCGTCTCCACTTATATTGCTATTTTTCGCGGTTTTAAATAATTGACAAATAACAATAGGTTTACCAGTTAAATCGGTTGATGCATCAAAAAGTTGTATGCCATATATGCCTCTTCCAAAGGAGTCCTCATGGCTCTAGCAGAGTCAATAGTAACACTAGGTAGTTTGAAAATATTATAAAAAATGTCATCTACTATTATTTTATCAATAAAGCAATAAGTAAATAATTTAAAATTATATCGGGGTTAGCATTTTCATTGCATAAAAATCTAGGATATTTACTTAATTTGGCACTTCTCAAAATATAGGGGTTAGATTTATAATCATAAAACTTATTCATCTGTTCATATGCACTAATATAATCTGGTGAAAATTTTAATTTACCACTCATAGATACTACTGGTAATTGGGAAGATGAAGAAATGGCTGATGGCATGGTTGCAAGTTTGGATAAAAAGATTGTTAGGTTTGTAGTAGAGAGATTTATTTTTCCGTGGTAGGTTTATGTGATTGTTGTGATTTTAAAGTTTTATAGGTTTGTAAATCTTGCAAGGCTTCTCTAAGCTGGTTAACAAGATGTATATTTTCTTGTATCTTGGATATTAAGGTCTCATTGATTTGAATAATGGAATTCATGACATTGGTAATATAGTTTTCAAAATTATGACTGGTAATTGACATTGTTGTACCTGCTAAGAAAATCAGCTAAAATATTCTTAGTTCCAGAGATATTTTTAACAATAAAATCATAAAAACAGAAAAATGATTGTCATCTTTTTTTTTCTATTAAATTATGATAAATGGTCTATTTTATTAGTAATAAAGGCTTTTACTTGAGTGTTATCAGTTCTAACAATAAATATTACTGGTAATAAGTGATAATGAAACCGTTTTATTCCTAATTTTACAGCTAATAACTCTTTTTCATTAATATGATAATTTTTCTCATTAGGTTTCCAAGTTCCTCCTCCATATCCGCATATCAATGATTTTTCTTTATCTGTATCATTTTTTCGTAAGCTATGAGGACTGCTCCCCATCCTATATCCTAGCATCAGTATATAATTCTAATTTTTCTTGTTCAGTTGGTATTATATGTTTTGGTAAAACTTGTACTATTTTTTAAATATTTTTAATAGCTTTATCATGTTCTTTCCACTCAAAGGTTTTGTTTTTTCCTTTTATCCGCTCTTGTAATGGTTTTCTTATTATTGGTAAATCTTTTATATGGTCTGAAGCATAATTTATTATTCCTAAGAATTGTTGTACTTCTTTCCTATTTTCTAGTTTATCTTTAAAATTCTTTATTTTTGTTACAACATGTTCTTGCAATTGTATTTCATCCTTGTCTATAACATATCCTAAATATTCTATATTATTTTTGAAGATTTCAGATAATAATATTCCATGTTGTTTTATAGTTTTTATATAATTCTCTAAGTGGTCTATATGGTCTTTTAATGTATCACTATATATTAGTATGTCATCAACATATACTATACAAAAGTCTTGTAATTTTCTAAATACTTGATCCATTCTTCTTTGAAATATCTGAGGTGCATTTTTTAATCCAAATGATAATGCATTCCATTCATAATGTCATAGAGGGGCACTAAACGTTGTTAAGGATTTTGATTCATTTGTTAATTTAATTTGCCGAAATCCACTCTTACAGTCAAATTTACTAAACCATTTTCCCTCCTAATCAGTTGATAAGGTTTCTTTTATATGGTATAAAGTATCCATCAAGTATTGTCTTTTTGTTTAATTCTCTATAATCTATTACCATCCTAGCCTTTCTTGTACTATTCCTATGTCTAGTATTTCTTTAATTTGGGTTTCTAATTCTTTTTTATCAGTTGGGCTATACCTAATAGGTTTACATCTTATTGTATCACTAGGATTTATTAATTTTATTCCAGCATATATTTTCTCTTTATCCCATAACTATATAGGGTTTTCTCCAAAATATGATTTTAGTATGTTGAGATATTTTTATTTTAATAATTCTAAGTTATTATTCCTGTATGATCTTAAATTACACAATTTCAGTGTTTGTATTGGTATTACTCTTTTTAATATTATCCATTTATTATAGGGTGTTTGTAAACTCAAAGTACTATTGTTAACTTGTGTCTTAAAGAAGTCTAGGACGTTATTTCCTAATAATACTGATTGTTTTAGTATTTTCTTGATGTATTATTGGTAATTTAAATACTATTTTTCCTAATATTATTCTCATATTTTATGCTATTATAGACAATTTTTTCATCTGTTCATTGAATCTTGTACTCTTATCCTATGTCCTTTAGATATTTTCCATTTGTGTGATACTATACATTTTTCTTTGCTAAACGTACATCTGCTCCACTATCTATGAATATTTTTTACTTTATCGTTTTATTAGTCTTGTACTCTATATGAGCTTCTATATAAATTGCTACCATTATTTGTTTATTACATATCACTACTTTCACTATCTGAATAGATATTAATAAAGTTACTATTTTCTGATTCTGATTCTGTTTCATTTTCATTTTCTGTTTGACTAACATAAAAATCTTCATATTCATACCATTTATTATTATCTTTTTTTATTTATTGTAAATTCATTATAAACCGTGGCATATTAATATATTTTACACATTTTTCTTTAATTTTTGACACTTTTTAGCATAATGTCATTTTTCATTGCAATTCCAGCATTTACAATCTTTAATATCTTCTTCTAAAGGTTTCATATATTTTCTTTTTCTAAATTTTCTTTTATGTTTAAATTTTCTTCTAGTTTCAGGGGTATTTCTGTACCGTTTAAATTTTTTCTTTCAATATTTTTTATAGTAAGGTTTCTTATATTTATTATATCTTTTCTGATACTGTTTTTTATGTTTTTTATGTCTTCTTTCTTTTTTTTTTTCATTGCATCCAAATATTAATCTCATTTCAGTGAATCCACATATTTCTTTTAATCTTTGTTTTTTATTTTTTTTAATCTTTTGTTGTATTCTGTATTCTTCACATTTTCTCATTAAGTATGCTCTTAATACTCTTATTCTTTCACCTAATGTATTTTCTTTTGATTCTAATTGGTTATTTTCTTTAGATAACTCAATATTGTACGGTGATGGTAAATGATCGTAATAAAGTTGTTGATATATTATACCTTCATCTAGTAAGAATCTTGCTTCATAAAAGAATTTATTAAAACTTATTGTATATTTTGGTAATTTATTAATTTTGTAACATTTCATATTATTTAAGTTCATTATGATTTCCATTTTTCTTTCTGCTAGTACATTCTCTCTTGCTACTAACCATCTTTCTCCTAAGAATTGTCTTTTTAATACTACATCAAATAACATTAACATAGATTTTCAATCTTTTGCATGACTAAATATTTGTGGTCTTAATTTATGTGCTATGGATTCTATCCAAAATGCTACTTCTCCTAATAATGTTTTGGATATTAAGTCATAAATATAATCTAAGTTATCAGTATGTGTAGGGTTTATTAATGCTATGTACATTCCAAGATTCCAGTCATTTATTTGTCTACTTATTTCTTGTTCATCATAAAAATTGTCTAAGTCTAAGAAATATCCATTAAAACTTACACCTTGTGACATTGATCCTATAAACTCTTTAAATTCAGCTTGTTGTCCTACCGGTATATGGTCTGGTATTTTAGTATGTCTTCTGCGTATTGTTTCTAAATTAGCGTCTACCGATTCTTCTTCAGGGTAGTCATTAGCATCTTCATTTATTATATCATATGTTTTTATTTCTGTTTCTATCGGTCTATTAAATTCTTCTTCTATATCACTTTCTTGTTCTTCTTCTATAATTGCATTAACATTTTTCATTTTTCCTAAAACTTCTATTATTTGATTATTTTATTTTTCAATTTCAGAATTTTCTTCACTTTCTATTTCTTCTATAAAATCTACTGTTTTTATTCCTTAAGTTTCCATGGTTAATTCATTTTCTTTTGCAGAGTTAGTAAATTCTTGTTCAGTTATACTATTAGTATTATCAGAAGTATACGAGCTATCATCACTTGTTTTGTATTATTTCTTTTCCTTTCTTTTAATATTTTTCATTTGTTCTCTCAGAATATTTAGTTCTTCTTTTAATTCTTTCATATCTTGTTTTACTTGACTTAGTTCATTTCTTACTTGTTTTAATTCTCTTTTAGTTTCTTTTAATTCTCTCTTAGTTTCTTTTAATTCTTTCTTAGTATCTATATACTTATTTT
Source organism: Anisodus acutangulus (assembly GCA_029783415.1). Classification (NCBI taxonomy): domain Eukaryota; kingdom Viridiplantae; phylum Streptophyta; class Magnoliopsida; order Solanales; family Solanaceae; genus Anisodus; species Anisodus acutangulus. The sequence continues at coordinate 37,641,341 of CM056506.1, read as the reverse complement.
TGTATTTTTTATACTTATTTACCCATTCTTCATTACTATGTGATCTATATTTTTATTTTTTAATTCTGATATTTGTTGTTCTTGTTTTTCTATTTTTAATTGTACATATTTCATTTTTTTCACTTTTTCCGGAGTCCTTTATTTAAGTCTACAATATTTCCACCTTTTAAAGAATTACTATTTTTATTTGATATATTTTTAAAGTCTTTGCTTTTCATAGGTTCATATTTATATCTTTCTTTTTCAATTATATCCGGTCCATGATTTTTAAGAAATGTAATTACACTATGTTCGTGTGTATCCATTAAAATTGTCCTTTTTTATGTAATAAGGCTAAATTATCTAATATTTTTTTGACCTCTTTTGGTAATTTAGGCTTTATTTTATTAATATCTATCATTATGGGTTCTTTACTTCGTCTCCATGCATCAATTGGTACTAATTCTAGTTTATTATGATTTATAATAGTAAATGTTTCTTCTTGATTTGTATTACTTGTTTCAGGTTCTTCTTCTAATTCAACTTCTTGTTTTCCTTTGTTTATGTGTGTTACTAATATATTAAGTTGTTCTAATATTAATTTAAATGTTGGTACCTATGATACATTCTATAATTTTATCAATTCTTCTTGTACTAATTGTTTTATTTGAGTTTGATTTTCTCTTATTTCATCCATGCATAGTAAGGTGTTTTTTAATTGTTTTTTTATTATTATTTCATGTCATATCGCATCTACTTTTTCATTAAGGTTACTCAGGATTATTAATTCTTTCTTCCATCCATTTCCCATATCAATCCATATTTTTGTAGATTTATTACATTGTTGTTCTAGTTATTTTATATCTTTTTCTAGTTTCATCTCTTTCGCACTATATTCTAAGTATTTAAGTTAGGATATTATTATTTCTTCTGATAATACTATTTTTATAATTTTTAGTTTTTTTTTCTTCTTTTGTATTTTTTTCTTGAATATTCATATTTTATTTACAAACCTTGTTTTTCCTTGGTCACTAATTTCAATCCCTTCATTAGTAATTCTATAGTTTACCATAGTTAAAAAGTCACTTCCTAACCATAATTCATTAAAATTGTCATATTCTATTACTCCTATGTTTATATTATATTCTAAAACCTAAATTTTAAATTTTAGATTAATACTTTTAGTGATTATTATTTCTCTCTCATTTTCAGGGTAATTGCAGGTCTGTGGCTCTATCAGATTACAATCTTTTTCATTAATTTTACTTATATGTATAAAGCTTTTTATGGCTCCTGTATTTATTTTAGTTATACAGTCAGTTGTTATAATTCTGTCGAATATTACTACTTTAATTCTTAATTTGTTGCTCAGTATATTTATTAAATCTAATGTTCTTGATTGTCTACCTATTAAACTATTTTGTCTTAATATTCTTGGTTCACTTTTAATTATTAGTTTGGATCCTTCTATTTGTGGTTTTAATCTATGTAATTGTCACGACCCAAATCGGAGGGCCGCGACGGGCACCAGGACCCTACTCATCGGGCGCCACATCTACAATCCACCCTTAAACATGTTTAAACACGGATTGAGCCGTGAGAGACAATATGAGGTTTCAACCCAACAGCCCCAACTTACACATTTATATACTAGGGCCAGCAAGGCCATACATGATAACTAACCACAAGACACCTATCTACAAGCCTCTAAAGAGTAAAACATACCACGACCAGACCACAACTCCGAAATGAATAGAGTGCTCCAAATACAAGTTGTACCAGCAACCTACTAGTGCGAATCGTCACTCTCACAATATGAACCTGCGGGCATAAAACGCAGCGTCCCCCGGCAAACGGGACGTCAGTACCACTGATGTACTGAGTATGTCAGGCATAAGAAATAACATAACAGAGATATATCATAATCTGAAATAGAAATAGCTGAGCATTAGTAAATGCCTCTGAGGGCGCTAACATGTATGCCTAAATGTTATGCACAATGCAGTTTACATATACATCGGTCTCATCAAGCATATTTCTTGCCATAACAACCTATGTGGGCATCATATCATATCATGGTTAATGAATGTACGAACAATGCAAATGCGGTATACTAATGTCCAGACAGGAATCCTCCCATAACCGCCTCTGTGGGCATCAGGTTATATCGCCACACAAGGGCATCACATCATCACATCATATTGGCCTCTTCGGGCTCTTTCGTGATAGTATGTACCAGCCGCAGGTGGTGTGCGTATATAATGCTTTTTTCCCTTTTCCCCAATTCCCATATATATATAATATTTACCATATAGTAATGTGCATAGAACAAGTGGTCCAGGATAACATATGAATGCAATGCAAATGAAATGTATGAATAATAATAAAATATCCGGAGTGACACAATATCCTTTACACCTTTGGTTAACATTGGGAACATCAACATCTTTTCCGATGTGCCTTGTTAAGGTCTTAGAAACATGTTTGGATATTCTTTCAACATAGGAGTCGATGACTTGATCATTCTAAACTACTAGGAGTAGAGTAATTTATGTAACAACACAACGGTTGTGCTTCGCACATAGAGTTATGCCAAAAAGAAGGAAAAGCCTTGCATACCTTTATCGTCAAAGCTATTCAAGTTTTTTGAGTCCTCGTAAGCTCTACGAACAAGTATCTACATTATATGAATGATTTGGATCAATTTCGGATCAATAAGTAAAGGTAGTCTTCACTTAGACATTTTATCAAACATCTTATGTGCGTAGAACTTCTATAACTCATAACAATGGCAACTAATCAACAAGGAAATTTCTTTAGCTTAAATGAACTTCCTTATCTTCCTCATACAACAACCAACAATAGTCTACAATTTCCAGCAACTAATCATCACCAAACATCCCCAAACGAGCAGCTCACAACACACAACCAAATTTCAAGTTCCTTCAAGAATTTGTTGTACAACCTGTTTGTAATAACACTTCTACAACTTGTATAAACTTAAGAACAAGAAGGAGAAGATGGAACTTACCTCCAAGCACAAGAATCCCTTCAATTTTGAGATCACTCCACTTTTAAGGAGTCTCCAAAATCAGCACAATAAGGAGAAAGGCGATAAGACGACGAACACGGGATTCTTCATATTAGATTTACTTGGTTTGCCTTTGATTTTGGCCTTGGATCATATGAGAACTATTAGAGAGGGTTCGGGGAGAGTATTTTTTTTGTTGTTGATTAGGTCTTGATATGAAAGAGAAAGGGACTGCACTACTTTAGTTATCAATCTGGAAATTTCCACTGCCCTAAGGGCGCTATAAAGGTCGCTTCGCGGTGGCCATCGCCCCAAACTGGCTGTCTGCGGAGTCTCGCGAAAATGACAATAACGTTTGGTAAAAACATCCGATGGATGAATGGTTTATTGCATTGAAAAGTAGACTCACTGAACTTGAATGTGGATATATTATGAACCCCACAAAAACTTATATACTAGGAGATATACCCCCGACAATATAGGCCAAAAATCAGGTCTGAAATTCCGTTTGTCTTTCCCTGAGTTTCGACGAACCTAGTTTCTTTGATTCGTTTGACCCCGAAATCTTATGAAGCTTTCGTAACACTTGTTTAAACTTATTTTCATCCTAATATGGGATCTTAGCCTCACTGGACTTTATGTTACTTTATTTATGTTGCATACGAGCGCGAAAATATGGGGTGTAACAGTAATGGTGTTATAGTTCTATTGTTAAAATCCATTTGTATTTCTTCTGGTATTATTTTTCTAGCATTTTCATTGTGTTCTATTTGTTCTAATATATCTTGATATAGTTTTGGTACTAAAACATTCATTTCATGTTGTTTTCTTACATGGTGATTTCTGGTTAAAGCATATATCATTTTAGTTTCTATACTTATTACTGTGCTACCTGGTAGCATTTTTATTCCATCTAATTTATAAGATAGTGTTAAAGCTAATTATTTATGTTCATCTTTTAATGATATGCTAAAATCTGGTTGTACTGTAAATTTAAATTTTTGATATATTAAATTTCATTTTATTATTGATATTAAGGAGTCTTGTAGATTTTCTAATATTCTATCATCTAATATGTATAGTTGTATATGTGTGTCTATATTTTTATGAAAATATGCTTTTATAGTGAATTATATTCCTCCAAAATATATGTTTCTATATTTTTTAGCTTCTTTCGTAGATAGTTTTGCTAATTCTCGTTTGATAATTTCATTTGTTATTAAGCTTATTTTTTCTTTTCCATTTACACTAGTTGTGTCAATTATATTTTCATTTTTTGTGCTATACATCGTACTTCTTTATTTCTTTCAAACTATTTTATTTTAAATTATTTCTTAATTGATAGTTCTTTCTTTTTCTTCTTGTGTCTTTTGATAAATGTCTGGTTTAAAGCTTAAAGTTTTTGTTATACCTCCTTCATATGTATTCATTTGTTAATATGTTTCATTTGAATCTTCTACTATTTCTTTTCCTTTATTCATTAATTAATTTGTTAATGTATTCATGTTGTTCTCTTATGATGTCATTTTGGTTTTTTATTTCATTATCCTTTCTGATTATTTCTCTTAATGTTTCTTCTCTTAGTTTCACATTTTCTTCCTCTTTTTGTCTCAATCTTTCATCTTTTAGTGCTATCATATTTCTTAAGGTTTTAATAGTATTTTCTTGCTCTTTTATCTGTTGATAACATTCTTTCAAAAGTTGTTCTTTTTCATTTATAATATTTAAACTTATCATACAACTTGCAATATGGTGATTAATATCTCTTTTATATGTTAATGGTTTTTCGGTTATTCTCCTAAGTTCTGCTAACTGATTATCCATAAGAACTTGAAGTCATATTTAAGTATGTATTTATGTCTGCTATAACATGATTTTGTAGATTTATTTTTGTACGTAGATTTATTAATTCTATATATATTCTTGTTATTTCTCCCGTATCTATTTCTCCTTGTGTTAGATTATTTATTCTATTTTCTAGGTTTGCTAATGCTCTTATTTTATTCAGATATTCTATTAATAATACACTTTGATCCCATCTTTGTGTTAACAAATGTCTCAATTCTTTGCATATCCACTTTGTTCTATTTAATCTATTTATTTGTTCAAATGATGGATGTCTCTTTATTTTATAGTTGTGCAGTTGATATATATAAGGTGTTAAAGCCTCATCAATTTGGTGTTGTTGTATATATTTATTAGAATTAATATTAAGTAATTTATGAAATAAGGGTATTATTTTATCTAAAGTTTCTTGTTTAACATTTCTTTTAGTAATAATATTGTGTAATGTTTCAAAAGGTTCTAAAATTTCATCTATATCCTTTAATATTTGGATTTGTTGTTTTATAAAATCTCTTTTTATTTTTGAACATATCCAATATGTAGTATGAGAATATATTTTATTATCAAAAGAAGGATGATTTTCATTCTGAATACCAATATTATTATCTGAAAAGAAATCTGAAATCTTCAAAAATAATATAAAATATTTAGGATATGTTATAGACAAGGATGGAATACAATTGCAAGAACATATTGTAACAAAAATAAAGAATTTTAAAGATAAACTAGAAAATAAGAAAGAAGTACAATAATTCTTAGAAATAATAAATTATGCTTCAGACCATATAAAAGATTTACCAATAATAAGAAAACCATTACAAGAGTTGATAAAAGGAAAAAATAAAACTTTTGAGTGGAAAGAAGAACATGATAAAGCTATTAAAAATATTAAAGAAATAGTACAAGTTTTACCAAAACATAGAATACCAACTAAACAAGATCAATTAGAATTATATACTGATGCTAGTGATATAGGATGGGGAGCAGTCCTCTAGCTTATGAAAAAAATGATATAAATAAAGAAAAATCATTGATATGCGGATATGGAGGAGGAACTTGAAACCAAATGAGAAAAATTATCATATTAATGAAAAAGAGTTATTAGCTGTAAAATTAGGAATAAAACAATTTCATTATCACTTATTATCAGTAAAATTTATTGTTACAACTGATAACACTCAAGTAAAAGCCTTTATTATTAATAAAATAGACCCTTTTCCAGAATTTAATAGAAGAAAAAAATGACAATCATTTTTCTGTTGTTATGATTTTATAGTTAAAAATATCTTTGGAACTAAGAATATTTTAGCTGATTTTCTTAGCAGGTACACCAATGTCAATTACCAGTGATAATTTTGAAGACTATATTACCAATGTCATGGATTCCATTATTCAAACCAATGAGACCTTAATATCCAAGATACAAGAAAATACACATCTTGTTAACCAGCTTAGAGAAGCATTGCAAGATTTACAAACCTATAAAATCTTTAAATCACCACAATCACCTAAACCTACCACGGAAAAACCAAATCTCTCTACTACAAACCTAACAACCTTTTCATCCAAACTTGCAACCATGCCATCAGCCATGTCATCATCTTCCCAATTACCAGTAGTATATATGAGTGATAAATTGAAATTTTCACCAGATTATATTAGTGCATATGAACAGATAAATAAGTTTTATGATTATAAATCTAACCCCTATATTTTGAGAAGTGCCAAATTAAGTAAATACCCTAGATTTTTATGCAATGAAAATGCTAACCCCGATATAGTTTTAAAATTATTTACTTATGGCTTTATTGATAACATAATAGTAGATGACACTTTTTATAATATTTTCAAACTACCTAGTGTTATTATTGACTCTGCTAGAGCCATGATGGACTCCATTGGAAGAGACATATATGGCATACAACTTTTTGATGCATCAACCGATTTAACTGGTAAACCTATTGTTATTTGTCAATTATTTAAAATTAAAAAAATAGCAATATAAGTAGAGACGATGGAAATTTAAAAATGAAGATTCCTTGTACTATTGATAAGTTTCAAGAATGGCTAAGTTCTAAAAGATCCATTGGACTATTAACATTAAAATAAAAAATATAAGACATGTTAAAGGCCAGAAAAGTCTGTATTATTGGAACCTTCGAAGGTGGAGAAGTGGAAGAACTTATTGTTGGAAATTTACTAAATGTGGAAATAAGTATATCCCATTAATTTATGAATCGAACTATTGGGCTCGCACGTCGGAAACATCATTTCCACACACGTGCACACGTAGTGCCAAGTATCGCAAATTTCATTAGTGAAAGAGATACTGGTACGTATGTAATACGTTTGAGAGATAGAATTATGGACGGTTATTGGCCAAATGACAAAGTATTCCACGTTGGTAAAGGAAGGAAGAAGCGTACGAAGTGTAAGATGAAACGAGTTGAAAATCGTCGCGGAGCCGTGAAGGGCCGATGCGCCACAACCGTCGGAGCCGCGGCTCCTCCCAGGCAGGGCCGCTGCGCTAAACGGTTGGGCAGTCACTGGAGCCGCAGTGCTGATTCACAGCGCCGCGACGCTTCGGAGGCAGAATGCTGCGATGGGAAATTGGAAAAATCTGACGTTTGGGCTGGTTTTGGAGCATTCATTCCCCATTACTTGCCACATGAATTCATCCATTATTTGGCTGAATGTAACCCTTCAATCAAGTGCAATTACATGGCTATTGAAGGCCATTAGTTAGCTAGTTGAGGGGTCTTCTCCTTATACTATAAATTGAGGCCTTTGGCTCAATTGAAACACACTACACTCAACACTTAGAAAATACTCCAGAATTTTCAGAGTTCATATTCTTCCTCTCTAGCAAAATTACTATACTCAAAGTTCTTCGAGAGTAACACTTGAGTTTCCTTTTCTCACTTGTTAAAGTTATTGTTGTATCTTGGGAGACTATTGCTCAACACCGTAAAAGGAGATATACGGGGCAATCTTGTCTTACAGACAGAGTGTCATCACTCGATTCAGCAAATCACACAAGCAGTTTGTAAGGTTTTGATTTCCAATTCTATTGTAATAGTTTGTTTATCATTTATACTCTTGTAATAGTTACTTACTTCTCGTTCCCTACAACAATTGTATCCCAACAATTGTAAGACAAGATTTTGTTGTAAGTAACTAAGTTAGAAAGATAACTGGTATAAATCAAATTGCTTCTGATTCTGATGCTGCTGCTCAAGGCAATCCCTCTGTCTTCCCCACTGCTCAAGGCACTCCTAATGCATTTTTGGTTGCTCAAGGCTCATCCAACGCCTTTGCTGCCACTCAAGGGAATGTTGTCGCTCCTCCACCCGCTGGATTTCACCATGAACGCCCTGAAAAATTCATGGGGTCAAACTTCAAGAGATGGCAATAAAAGATGCTATTCTATCTGACTGTTATGGGAAAGGCACGTTTCCTAACAGAATATCCTCCACAAGCTGGAGATGAAATGGACCCTTCGCCTTCTGAAACGGGTGAAGGGGGCCTAGGTATCCATGTTATTAATGGCATGAAGATGGTTCTTGATGCATAGAGTCATAGTGATTTCATATGTAAGAATTACATATTGAATTAATTGTCAGACCATCTCTACACGGTGTATTGCACCGTTGGCACCACCAAAGAGTTGTGGGAGAAGCTGCAAAAGAAGTACAACGCACAAGATGCAGGTACTAAGAAATTCATCATTGGGAAATTTCTGAAATTTCAAATGGTGGTTAGTAAGACAGTGATGTCCCAAGTCCAGGAATTCCAAATGATTCTACATCACCTGGATTTGGAAGGTATGAAGCCAAACGAGCAGTTTTTGGTTGCATCACTGATTGAAAAGTTACTTCCTTCATGGAATGAGTTTATGAGCTACTTAAAGCTCAAGACAAAGGAGATGACCTTTGAAGAACTTATTATCAAACTCCAAATTTAGGAAGAAGGCCTTGCCTAGGGGTAAACAACCCGCTGAGGCTAAGGCAAATCTAGCTGAGGCCAAAGGGAACCTACGCAAGAAACGCAAGTTCCAGAAAGACGGCAAGACCCAAACAGCGGAGAAGTTCAAAGGAAACTGTCACCACTGTGGGAAACCTGGTCACATGATCAAGGACTGCCGCAAGCTTAAGACCGAGCAACAAGAGAAGGCCAAGGCTAAGGGCAAGGTACAGGTTAACGTCATCAAGGACCAGTTTCTGGATGATATAATTGAGAAGTTCTCAGCGGTGGTGCTAGAAGCAAACCTTGTTGATAATACCATGCAGTGGTGGATGGACACAGGTGCTACAAGACACATCTGTTCCAATAGAGATACCTTCTCCACTTATACACCAGTTACAAACAAGAAGTTGTTCATGGGCAACAACGCTTCCTCTGACGTGCTGGGGGTAGGAAAGGTGGTCCTGAAGATGACTTCTGGAAAGGAGCTCACTCTGAAGGAAGTGATGCATGTTCATGAGATTAGAAGAAATTTAATTTCATGTCCTTTATTGGTTAATGTTGGTTTTAGGCTAGTGTTTGAGTCTAATAAATTTGTAGTCACTAAGAATGGAACATTTTTGGGAAGAGGATTCGTCTGTGAAAGCCTCTTCAAAGTAAACACCATGTATGTAATACATAAAAGCAATAATATTAAAGCCTCTTCATCTTACTTGCTTGAGTCCTCTAATTTATGGCATCATAGATTAGGACATGTCAACTACAAATCCATCTAAAGGTTGGTAAAGTTGGAGTTGTTGTTGTCTATCGACGTAAACCCTCAACATAAGTGTGAGGTGTGCGTAGAGGCAAAACTCAAAAAGCTTCCTTTTCGATCCGTCGAAAGGAATACCGCTCCTCTAGAACTTATTCACACAGATATATGTGATTTGAAGTTGCACAAACTAGAGGGGGGAACAAGTACTTTGTGACATTCATTGATGATAGCACAAGGTATTGTTACCTTTACTTGTTGAAAAGTAAGGATGAAGCCTTTAAAGCATTCCGATGTTACAAAGCAGAAGTTGATAACCAACTAAGCATGCAGATTAAATTCATTCGTAGCGATAGAGGGGGAGAATATGTAGCGTCATTTGAAGAATATTGCGTCCAAGAAGGCATGTTCATCAAATGACGACTCCATACTCACCTCAATAACGGTGTGGCAGAACGTAAGAACCGCACATTGAAGGAAATGATGAATGCCTTGCTCATCAATTCCGGTCTTCCCCAAAATATGTGGGGAGAAGTTGTCCTTACCGCTAATACAATTCTTAACAGAGTCCCACATAAGGGTAAAGACAAAACTCCATATGAATCATGGAAGGGAAAGAAACCTACCTATAAATATTTAAAGATGTGGGGTTGTCTGGCAAAGGTTGAAGTACCCAAGACAAAGCAGGTCAAGATTGGGCCTAAGACTGTAGATTGCATATTCATCGGATATGCAAATAACAGTAGTGCTTATCGCTTCTTAGTGCATAAGTCAGATATTCCAGATATCCACGGGGGTACAATCATGGAATCAAGGAATGCTCAATTCTTTGAAGGTACCTTTCCTAGAAATGAAAAGACATAACCTCTAGCAAACGAAGTTATGAACAAATCTATCAGGAACCGGGAGTCGTTGACGGCCCGGATTTTGATGGTTCAGATATAGTGGATCTTGAGGTGGCTGAATATCCGGAATCTAGTGTTCAGAATTCTCAGAACTTAGAGACTCCAGAGATGGAACTAATGCGAAGTAAAAGGCCCAGGAAGGATAAATCCTTCGGTCCTAACTTTGTAGCTTATATGGTTGATGATGAACTAATGAAAATTGCTGAAGAATTGTTAACTCCAGAGGCATCGCTCTAGAATGAAGCTATTGAGAACGAAATAGGCTCCATTCTGCATAACCATACTTGGGAGTTGGTTGATCTTCCTCTGGGAAATAAATCATTGGGTTGTAAATGGATACTCAAATGGAAGTATAACGCAGATGGGTCTATAGATAAGTACAAGGCTATGTTGGTAGTCAAGGGCTATCGGCAGAAGGAATGCCTTGACTACTTTGATATGTACTCTCTGGTGTCTAGGATGACGTCTATATGAGTATTCATTGCGATCACAACGTTGCGTGACCTTGAGATACATCAAATGGATGTCAAGACAGCCTTCCTAAATGGTGATTTAGAAGAAGAAATTTATATGGACCAACCCGATGGGTATGTGGTTCAAGGGCAAGAGAAGAAAGTCTATCAGCTTGTAAAATCTCTGTACGGTCTTAAACAAGCCCCGAAGCAATGGCACAAAAAATTTGATAGTACTCTACTATCGAAGGGTTTCGCCATTAATGAGTGTGACAAATGTGTCTACATGAAAGGTAACTCTGACTCGTTTGTTATGATATGCATGTATGTAGATGACATGTTGATCACAGGGAGCAGTCCTAGCATAATTCTAGAGACTAAGAACATGTTGAAATAATGCTTCGACATGAAGGATATGGGTATCACATATGTCATCTTAGGGATAAAAATCTCTAAGACATCTGACGAACTGGTCTTATCTCAGTCTCACTACATCGAGGATGTTTTGAGAAAGTTCGAGATGTTTGACAGTTCGCCTATAAAGTCACCAATGGATAGAAATCAAAAGTTTGATAAAAATCGTGGTGCACCCATATACCAAGAGCAATATGCACATGTGATTGGTAGTTTGATGTATATAACAAACTGCACCCGACCTCATATTTCTTATGCAGTCAACAAGTTGGCTAGGTTTACCCGTAATCCGAGTTATGATCACTGGAAGGTGTTGAATCGGGTACTTCAATACCTGAAATACACGCTAACTTACGGGTTGCATTATTCGAGATATCCAGCTGTACTAGAGGGGTACAGTGATGCAAACTGATATCTGATATAGAGAACACTAAGTCCACCAGTGGGTATGTATTTATAATTGGTGGTGGGGATGTGTCTTAGAAATCCTCTAAGCAAACTTGCATCGCCCGATCCACGATGGAATCAGAGTTTATCGCTTCAGACAAATCAAGAGAAGAAGCTGAGTGGCTTCAAGACTTCTTAGAGGATGTTCCTTGCTAGAACAAACTCGTACCTTCTGTAATGATCCAATGCGACAGCCAGTCAGCTCTAGGAAGGGCACAAAATACTATGTACAACGGTAAGTCTCGTCATATTAGACGGAGGCATAAGACCGTTAGGCAGCTGATCACCACAGGTATAATATCCATTGATTACATAAAGTCAAAGGATAACATAGCGACCCGCTGACAAAGGGCTTACCCAAAGATCAGATGTTCTTCCTATCTAGGGGAATGGTCTTAAAACCCAAAGTATAAGGACCAATACGGTGGTAACCCAACCTTACTGACTGGAGATCCCAGGAACTAGGTTCAATGGGAAAACTAAGTTGTAAAGGTTCAGTTGATTGCTTCGGTGGAAGCATGAGCACTTCGTATAGTGATTTCTGTAAAGAAACACCAAATTCAAATTCGTTCCCGCGATAGACTATAAGTGCTATCTACAGTGTGGGTGAAGGTTAAGTTTCCAAAACCTTTAATGATCCTCACCAATTAAGGTTAGGTTTGGGGAAATTTTTAATGGTTCCTAACACTTGTAAAGTGAGGTATAGCAGGATACCTTGTAGGAGACCACCTATATAAGTGCGAGGACAGGCCGCATCAAATGAACGCACTTAAGAAACCAAGAAGTGTCCATGGCCACAACGGACAAAACATTACGAAGAACTGAGTAGAGGAAGTTGTTGTGTTGATACCGTTGACTTGGCTTACACTAAACACTGATGGTTCAAGACATCACGTTCACCGCGCAGTAAGTAAGTCCGATGGTATTCAACTATGGAAGGTTCATAGCATATGCTACCTATCCAGATGCAACATCAATTCGCTGAAAGATTGCTAGAAAAGGCAGCATGTGTGTGCGCCAAAATCTCTTTCAAGAGGGGATTGTTGGAAATTTACTAAATGTGAAAATAAGTATATCCCATTAATTTATGAATCGAACTACTGGGCCCGCACGTTGGAAATGTCATTTCCACACATGTGCACACGTAGTGCCAAGTATCATAAATTTCATTAGTTAAAGAGATATTGGTACGTATGTAATACGTTTGAGACATAGAATTATGGACGGTTATTGGCCAAATGACAAAGTATTCCACGTTGGTAAAGGAAGGAAGAAGTGTACGAAGTGTAAGATAAAATGAGTCGGAAATCACTGTGGAGCCATGAAGGGCCGCGGCGCCACAACTGTCGGAGCCGCGGCGCTAAATGGTTGGGCAGTCACTGGAGCCGCGGCACTTCGGAGGCAGAATGCTGCGATGGGAAGTTGGAAAAATCTGACGTTTGGGTTGGTTTTGGAGCATTGATTCTCCATTACTTGCCATTGGCTGAATGTAACCCCTCAATCAAGTGCAATTACATGGCTATTGAAGGCCATTAGTTGGCTAGTTGAAGGGTATTCTCCCTACACTATAAATTGAGGCCTTTGGCTCAATTGAAACACACTACACTCAACATTTAGAAAATACTCCAGAATTTTCAGAGTTCATATTCTTCCTCTCTAGCAAAGTGACTATACTCAAAGTTCTTTAAGAGTAACACTTGAGTTTCCTTTGCTCACTTGTTAAAGTTGTTGTTGTATCTTGGGAGACTATTTCTCAACACCGTAAAAGGAGATATACGGGGAAATCTTGTCTTACAGACAGAGTGCCATCACTCGACTCAGCAAATCACACAAGCAGTTTGTAAGGTTTTGATTTCCAGTTCTATTGTAATAGTTTGTTTATCCTTTATACTCTTGTAATAGTTACTTACTTCCCGTTCCATACAACAATTGTATCCCAACACTTATTACCCTATACTACAACAATGATATCATAACACATGATACTATGAAACTGACAAATTTGCATGATAGAATTATAAATATGAAGCATCGACATGCAAATGAGTCTATGGAACAATATCACATGATAGCAGGTCAAAGAGGCATGTAATCCATGCTAAACATACTACTAATGCTACTAATGTGATAAAACGAGAAGGATCTTCTGATCCTTTTTCCTAAAAATGTAATCTCATATGATACTCTGATAGGGATCATGTAGTCCAACTACATGAAATCCAATATGATACTATGTTACGGCCCAATGTAGTTTTACTATAGTAAGCCATATACTACTCATATTACAATTCATATTACTCTATGAAACAAGCAAAATGGATACATTTAAGAAAATGTGACAAGATAAGCTGACAACGACGGATAAAGATAGCTGATATCAATGGAAAAAGAAGACAGCTGGAAAATTATTTGTGGAAAAAATGGCAGTGGTCCCAGCAATTATAAAAGCCGTCGGACCCATGAAGATGACAAAGTTGAAAAAATCACAACAAGACAAGCAATTCTCTGCAAAGATGAAATCATTTTCTACAAAGGTGAAAGGGACATGACAAAGTTGAAAAAATCACAACAAGACAAGCAATTCTCTGCAAATATGAAATGAGGAACAGACAAGGCACTATACAACTTTGAAAAAATTTACGACTTTTTAAACATTTGTCATTTTGTAATAGTGTAAGAGGCAACCGAGAAATCAGGTAGCCAGTTTACCAGCCAAGGTTATCTATATAAAAAGCCTCAATGTAACATTTGAAATCATCTTTGGAAAGACAAGAACTTTAATCTTCTAAATATTTTCTCTCATGTCTAGCTAAACTCTCTCCTAGTTTATAATCTTTGCCAAGAAAAATATCATAATACCAGAGAAAATCACTTTGAAAGTTTATACTTAGAACCATATTAGTCAAAAACCTTTATCTCTACAAGACTTTTAGGAAGAGTCTGTTGAGTCTCCTAGCACCTAGGCCATTTATCCCATAAATCATTCAGTGGAAGAAAAAGGGAGTTAGTGCTAGGGTGGGTGAGCATTCCGGTGACCTAAAACTCTATAAGAGGTATGATTTTTAGACTATGTATTTCTAATTATAATTTTGATAAGTGTATTCTCTATAATTATGATATTAGTATTGGTTGAAGGTTATAAACTTTTAAATAAAAATGAATTTTTATCCAATGATAATTGCTTCCATGCTACCTGCTTATTATGTGATTAATATTTAAATAGTTAATATTGAAATAATTATTGTTGAAATACCATCTATATTATTTTCCTTTTTAGGGTTATTGGATGATGAAAATATCCGCCCTAGTAATGGTATCAGAGCATGGAATAGGATTTTTATCGAAAATAGTATAGAACAATTTGATGAAGAATATTGGTATTCAAAATGAAAACTCATCCTTCTTTTGATAATATAAGATATGTTCATACTACATATTAGATATGTTCAAAAATAAAAAAAGATTTTATAAAACAACAAATCCAAGTATTAAAGGAGATAGATGAAATTTTAGAACTTCTGAAACATTACACAATATTATTACTAAAAGAAATGTTAATCAAGAAACTTTGGATAAAATAATACCCTTATATCATAAATTACTTAATATTAATTCTATATATATATATACAACAACACCAAAATGATGAGGTTTTAACAACCTTATAAATATCAACTGCACAACTATAAAATGAAGAGACATCCATCATTTGAATAAATAAATAGATTAAATAGAACAAAATGGATATGCAAAGAATTGAGACATTTGTTAAGACAAAGATGGGATCAAAGTATATTATTAATAGAATATCAGAATAAAATAAGAGCATTATCAAACCTAGAAAATAGAATAAATAATCTAACACAAGGAGAAATAGATACGGAAGAAATAACAAGAATATATATAGAATTAATAAATCTACGTACAGAAATAAATCTACAAAATCAGGTTATAGCAAACTTAAATATGACTTCAAGTTCTTATGGATAATCAGTTAGCAGAAGTTAGGAGAATAGCTGAAAAACTATTAACATATAAAAGAGATATTAATCACCATATTGCAAGCTGTAGGATAAGTTTAAATAATATAAATGAAAAAGAACAGCTTTTGAAAGAATGTTATCAAAAGATAAAAGATCAAGAAAATACTATTAAAATCTTAAGAAATATGATAGCATTAAAAGACGAAAGATTGAGACAAAAAGAGGAAGAAAATACAAAACTAAGAGAAGAAAAATTAAGAGAAATAATCAGAAAGGATAATGAAATAAAAACCAAAATGACATCATAAGAGAACAATATGAATACATTAACAAATTAATTAATGGATAAAGAAAAAGAAATGGTACAAGATTCAAATGAAACATATTACCAAATGAATACATATGAAGGAGGTATAACACAAACTTTAATCTTTAAACCAGACATATATCAAAAGATACAAGAAGAACTATCAATTAAGAAAATATTTAAAACAAAATAGTTTGAAAGAAATAAAGAAGTAAGATATATAGCACAAAAACACGAAAATATAATTGACACAACTAGTGTAAATGGAAAAGCAAAAATAAGCTTAATAACAAATGAAATTATCAAACGAGAATTAGCAAAACTATCTACGAAAGAAGATAAAAAATATAGAAACATATATTTTGGAGGAATAGAATTCACTATAAAAGCATATTTTCGGAAAAATATAGACACACCTATACAACTATACATATTAGATGATAGAATATTAGAAAATCTACAAGAATCCTTAATATCAATAATAAAAGGAAATTTAATATACCAAAAATTAAAATTTACAGTACAACCCGATTTTAGCATATCATTAAAAGATGAACATAAAGAATTAGCTTTAACACTATCTTATAAATTAGATGAAATAAAAATGGCACCAGGTAGCAAAGTAATAAGTATAGAAACTAAAATGATATATGCTTTAATCGGAAATCACCATGTAAGAAAACAACATGAAATGAATATTTTAGTACCAAAACTATATCAAGAGATATTAGAACAAATAGAACACAAGAAAAATGCTAGAATAACAATACCATAAGAAATATAAATGGATTTTAACAATAGAACTATAACATCATTACATAGATTAAAACCACAAATAGAAGGATCCACACTAATAATTAAAAGTGAACCAAGAATATTAAGACAAAATAGTTTAATAGGTAGACAACCAAGAATATTAGATTTAATAAATATACTGAGCAACAGATTAAGAATTAAAGTAGTAATATTCGACGGAATTATAACAACTGGCTGTATAACTGAAATAAATACAGGAGCCGTAAAAAGCTTTATACATATAAGTAAAATTAATTAAAAAGATTGTAATCTGATAGAGCCACAGACCTGCAATTACCCTGAAAATGAGAGAGAAATAATAATCACAAAAGGTATTAATCTAAAATTTAAAATTTAGGATTTAGAATATAAAATAAACATAGAAGTAAAAGAATATGACAGTTTTAATGAATTATTGTTAGGAAGTGACTTTTTAACCATGGTAAACTATAGAATTACTAATGAAGGGATTGAAATTAGTGGCCAAGGAAAAACAAGGTTTGTAAATAAATTATGAATATTCAAGAAAAAATACAAAAGAAGAAACAAAAATTTAAAATTATAAAAACAGTATTATCAGAAGAAATAATAATATCTCAACTTAAATACTTAGAATATAGTGCGAAAGAGATGAAAATAGAAAATGATATAAAACAACTAGAACAATAATGTAATAAATCTACAAAAATATGGATTGATATGGGAAATGGATGGAAGAAAAGAATTAATAATCCTGAATAACTTTAATGAAAAAGTAGATGTGATATGGCACGAAATAATAATAAAAGAACAATTAAAAATACCTTACTAGGCATGGATGAAATAAGAGAAAATCAACCTCAAATAAAACAATTAGTACAAGAATAATTGATAAAATTATGGAATGTATCAAAAGTACCAACATTTAAATTAATATTAGAACAATTGAATATATTAGTAACACACATAAATAAAGGAAAACAAGCAGTTGAATTACAAGAAGAACCTTAAACAAGTAATTACAATTACTATTACAAATTCTAATAAACCAGAATTAGTATCAATTGATGCATGGTGACGAAGTAAAGAACCCATAATGATATATATTAGTAAAATAAAGCCTAAATTACTAAAAGAGGTCGAAAAAACATTAGATAATTAGCCTTATTACATAAAAAGGACAATTTTAATGAATACATACGAACATGGTGTTATCACATTTTTAAAAAATCATGAAACGTGTATAATTGAAAAAGAAAGATATAAATATGAACTTGTGAAAAGCAAAGATTTTAAAAATATATCAAATAAAAATAGTAATTCTTAGAAAGGTGGAAATATTGTAGACTTAAAAGAAACCAGAAAAAGTGAAAAAGTGAATATTTACAATTAAAATTAGACAAACAAGAACAACAAATATCAAAATTAAAAAATATAAATATAAATTAAGATCACATGGTAATGAAGAATGGGTAAATAATTATAAAAAATATAAAAATAAGTATAGAGATACTAAGAAAGAATTAAAAGAAATTAAGAGAGAATTAAAACAAGTAAGAAATGAACTAAGTCAAGTAAAACAAGATATGGAAGAATTAAAAGAAGAACTAAATATTCTGATAGAACAAATGAAAGCTCGTATAGTTCTGATAATACAAATAGTATAACTGAACAAAAATTTACTAGCTCTGAAAAAGAAAATGAATTACCATGGAAACTCAAGGGAAAAAAATAGTAGACTTTATAGAAGAAATAGAAAGTGAAGAAAATGCTAAACTTGAAAAAGAAAATAATCAAATAATTGAAGCTTTAGGAAAAATGAAAAATGTTAATGTGATTATAGAAGAAGAACAAGAAAGTGATATAGAAGAAGAATTTAATAGACTGATAGAAACAGAAATAGAAATAGATGATATAATAAATGAAGATGCATATGACTATCCTGAAGAAGAATTGGTAGACGCTAATTTAGAAACAATACGCAGAAAACATACTAAAATACCAGACCATATACTTGTAGGACAACAAGCTGAATTTAAAGAATTTATAGGATCAATGTCACAAGGTGTAACTTTTAATGAATATTTCTTAGACTTAGACAATGTTTATGAAGAACAAGAAATAAGTAGATGAATAAATGAATGGAATCTTGGAATGTACATAGCATTAATAAACTCTACACATACTGATAACTTACATTATATTTATGACTTAATATCCAAAATATTATTAGAAAAAGTAGCATTTTGGATAGAATCCATAGCACATCAATTAAGACCAAAAGTATTTAGTCATGCAAAAGATTGGAAATCTATGTTAATGTTATTTGATATAGTATTAAAAAGAGAATTCTTAGATGAAAGATGGTTAGTAGCAAGAGAGAATGTACTAGCAGAAAGAAAAATGGAAATCATAATGAATTTAAATAATATGAAATGTTGTAAAATTAATAAATTATCAGAATATACAATAAGTTTTAGTAAATTCTTTTATGAAGCAAGATTCTTACCAGATGAAGGTATAATATACCAAACGACCATTTATCATCACCGTACAATACTGAGGTATCTAAAGAATATAATTAATTAGAACCGAAAGAAAATACATTAGGAGAAAGAATAAGAGTATTAAGAGCATACTTAATGAGAAAATGTGAAGACTACAGAATACAACAAAATATTAAAAAAGATTAAAAAAATAAGGATTAAAAGAAATGTGTGGATTCACTGAAAGGAGATTAATATTTGGATGCAATGATAAAAGAAAAGAAAGAATACATAAAAAATATAAAAAACAATATCAGAAAAGATATAAAAGATATAATAAACCTTACTATAACAAATATAGAAAGAAAAGATTTACACGGTATAGAAATACCGCTGAAACTAGAAGAAAATTTAAACATAAAAGAAAATTTAGGAAAAGAAAATATATGAAACCTTTAGAAGAAAATATTAAAGAGTGTAAATGTTGGAATTGCAATGAAAAAAGATATTATGCTAACAAGTGTCCAAAATTAAAGAAAAAATGTGTAAAATATATTAATAGGACACAGTTTATAATGAATTTACAATAAATAAAAGAAGATAATAATAAATTTTATGAATATGAAGATTTTATGTTAGCCAAACAGAAAATGAAAGTGAAACAGAATCAGAAAATATTAACTTTATTAATACCTATTCAGTTAGTGAAAGCAGTGATATGTAATAAATAAATAATGGTAGCAATTTATATAGAAGCTCATATAGAGTACAAGCTTAATAAAATGATAAAGAAAAAATTATTCATAGATAGTGGAGCAGATGTACGTTTAGCAAAGAAAAATGTATTAGTATCACACAAATGGAAAAAATCTAAAGGACATAGGATAAGAGTAACAGGATTTAATGAACAGATGAAAAAAATAGATATAATACCATAAAACATGTGAATAATATTAGGGAAAATAGTAATTAAATTACCAATAATATATCAAGAAAATACTATGAAACAACCAGTATTATTAGAAAAATAACTTCCTAGACTTCTTTAAGACACAAGTAATAAACAATAGTACTTTGAGTTTACAAACACCCTGTAATAAATGGATAATATTAAAAAGAGTAATACCAATAAAAACACTGAAATTGTGTAATTTAAGATCAGACATGAATAATAACTTAGAATTATTAAAACAAAAATATCTCAACATATTAAAAACAAATTTTGGAGAAAACCCTATACAGTTATGGGATAAAGAGAAAATATATTCTGAAATAAAATTAATAAATCTTAATGATACAATAAGATGTAAATCTATTAGGTATAGCCCAACGGATCAAAAAAAATTAGAAATCCAAATTAAAGAAATACTAGACATAGGAATAATACAAGAAAATAAAAGCCCACATAGCAGTCCATCTTTTTTTAGTTAGAAAACATCGTGAACAAAAAAAGAGGAAAGGCTAGGATGGTAATAGATTATAGAGAATTAAATAAAAAGATAATATTTGATGGATACTTTATACCATATAAAAGAAACCTTATCAACCGATTAGGAGGGAAAAAATGGTTTAGTAAATTTGACTGTAAGAGTGGATTTCGGCAAATTAAATTAACAAATGAATCAAAATCCTTAACAACGTTTAGTGCCCCTCATTGACATTATGAATGGAATGTATTATCATTTGGATTAAAAAATGCACCTCAGATATTTCAAAGAAGAATGGATCAAGTATTTAGAAAATTACAAGACTTTTGTATAGTATATGTTGATGACATACTAATATATAATGATACATTAAAAGACCATATAGACCACTTAGAGAATTTTATAAAAACTATAAAACAACATGAAATATTATTATCTTAAAAGAAATCTAAAATCTTCAAAAATAATATAGAATATTTAGGATATGTTATAGACAAGGATGGAATACAATTGCAAGAACATATTGTAACAAAAATAAAAAAAATTAAAGATAAACTAGAAAATAAGAAAGAAGTACAACAATTCTTAGGAATAATAAATTATGATTCATACCGTATAAAGGATTTATCAATAATAAGAAAACCATTACAAGAGCTGATAAAAGTAAAAAACAAAATCTTTGAGTGGAAAGAAGAACATGATAAAGCTATTAAAATATTTTAAAAATAGTATAAGCTTTATCAAAACATATAATACCAACTGAACAAGATCAATTAGAATTATATATTGAGGCTAGTGATATAGGATGGGGAGCAGTCCTCATAGCTTATGAAAAAATGATATAGATAAAGAAAAATCATTGATATGCGGATATGGAGGAGGAACTTGGAAACCAAATGAGAAAAATTATCATATTAATGAAAAATAGTTATTAGCTGTAAAATTAGGAATAAAATGGTTTCATTATCACTTATTATCAGTAAAATTTATTGTTAGAACTGATAACACTCAAGTAAAAGCCTTTATTATTAATAAAATTGACTATTTGCCAGAATTTAATAAAAGAAGAAAATGACAATCATTTTTCTATTGTTATGATTTTATTGTTAAAAATATCTCTGAAACTAAGAATATTTTAACTGATTTTCTTAGCATGTACAACAATGTTAATTACCAGTGATACTTTTGAAGACTATATTACCAATGTCATGAATTCCATTATTCAAACCAATGAGACCTTAATATCCAAGATACAAGAAAATACACATCTTGTTAACCAACTTAGAGAAGCCTTGCAAGAAAGAGGTGAAAAACCTTCATCTCTACAAGACCTTCATATTAGTCAAAAAACCTTCATCTCTACAAAACCTTCACCTCTTTTTTTGACGTGTTATCATGTTATATTGTTCCATAGTCTCCTTTGCATGTCGATGTTTCATATTTATAATTTTATCATGCAAATTTATCAGTTTCATAGTATCCTGTGATATGATATCGTTGTTGTAGTACAGGGTAATAAGTTCTTCCACTTCTCCACCTTTGGAGGTTCCAATAATACATGCTTTTCTGGCATTTAACATGTCTTCTATTTTTTATTTTAATGTTAATAGTCAAATGGCTCTTTTAGAACTTAGACATTCTTGAAACTTATCAATAGTACAAGGAATCTTCATTTTTAAATTTCCATCGTCTCCACTTATATTGCTATTTTTCCCGGTTTTAAATAATTGACAAATAACAATAGATTTATCAGTTAAATTGGTTGATGCATCAAAAAGTTGTATGTCATATATGCCTCTTCCAAAGGAGTCCATCATAGCTCTAGCAGAGTCAATAATAACACTAGGTAGTTTGGAAATATTATAAAAAGTGTCATCTACTATTATTTTATCAATAAAAAAATAAGTAAATAATTTTAAAATTATATCGGGGTTAGCATTTTCATTGCATAAAAATCTAGAATATTTACTTAATTTGGCACTTCTCAAAATATAGGGGTTAAATTTATAATCATAAAACTTATTTATCTGTTCATTTGCACTAATATAATCTGGTGAAAATTTCAATTTATCGCTCATAGATACTACTGGTAATTGGGAAGATGATGACATGACTGATGGCATGGTTGCAAGTTTGGATAAAAAGGTTGTTAGGTTTGTCGTAGAGATATTTGGTTTTCCCGTGGTAGGTTTAGGTGATTGTGGTGATTTTAAGATTTTATAGGTTTGTAAATCTTGCAAGGCTTCTCTAAGCTGGTTAACAAGATGTGTATTTTCTTGTATCTTGGATATTAAGGTCTCTTTGGTTTGAATAATGGAATTCATGACATTGGTAATAGATTCTTCAAAATTATCACTGGTAATTGACATTGTTGAACCTGCTAAGAAAATCAACTAAAATATTCTTAGTTCCAGAGATATTGTTAACAATAAAATCATAACAACAGAAAAATGATTGTCATTTTCTTCTTTTATTAAATTCTGGCAAATGGTCAATTTTATTAATAATAAAGGCTTTTACTTGAGTGTTATCAGTTCTAACAATAAATTTTACTGATAATAAGTGATAATGAAACCGTTTTATTCCTAATTTTACAGCTACTAACTATTTTTCATTAATATGATAATTTTTCTTATTTGGTTTCCAAGTTCCTCCTCCATATCCGCATATCAATGATTTTTCTTTATCTATATCATTTTTTCATAAGCTATGAGGACTGCTCCCCATCCTATATCACTAGCCTCAATATATAATTCTAATTGATCTTGTTCAGTTGGTATTATATGTTTTGATAAAGCTTATACTATTTTTTTAATATTTTAATAGCTTTATCATGTTCTTCTTTCCACTCAAAGATTTTGTTCTTTACTTTTATCAGCTCTTGTAATGGTTTTCTTATTATTGATAAATCCTTTATATGGTATGAATCATAATTTATTATTCCTAAGAATTGTTGTACTTCTTTCTTATTTTCTAGTTTATCTTTAATTTTTTTTATTTTTGTTACAATATGTTCTTGCAATTGTATTCCATCCTTGTCTATATCATATCCTAAATATTCTCTATTATTTTTGAAGATTTCAGATTTCTTTTCAGATAATAATATTCCATGTTGTTTTATAGTTTTTATAAAATTCTCTAAGTGATCTATATGGTCTTTTAATGTATCATTATATATTAGTATGTCATCAACATATACTATACAAAAGTCTTGTAATTTTTTAAATAATTGATTCATTCTTCTTTAAAATATCTGAGGTGCATTTTTTAATCTAAATGGTAATACATTCCATTCATAGTGTCCTTGAGGGGCACTAAACGCTGTTAAGGGTTTTGATTCATTTGTTAATTTAATTTGCCAAAATTCACTCTTACAGTAAAATTTACTAAACCATTTTCCCTCCTAATCGGTTGATAAGGTTCTTTTTATATGATATAAAGTATCCATCAAATATTATCTTTTTATTTAATTCTCTATAATCTATTACGCCTGCATCCAGTCTCTCGAGTCAAGCATTGCCATGTACTTTTGCTGCTCTAGCTCTTTCCTTATGACATGCACGTTTGGTTCACCCTGGGTCGTCAATTGTTTCTTCTTTGCAAAAAAATAATTTTATTTCTTCTAAGGGTACGCATAGTACTCCAATTTTTCATTCCTGTCCTTTAGGAAAACATTTTAGATTGCCATTTGTAGCTTCTACTTCTCGTACTTTAATGTCATTTGATATTATTCATAGCGATTTATGGACCTCTCCCGTTTTAAGTTCTGTGGGCCATCATTATTATGTTATATTTTTGGATGATTATTCTAATTTTTATGGACTTTTCCATTATCGAAAAAATCTCAAGTTTTTTCCACATTCTTAAAATTTAGAGCATTCATCTGTACCCAATTCGAACGGGAAATAAAAAATATTCAATGTGATAATGGCAAAGAATATGATAATGGGTTGTTTCGGAATTTTTGTGATGCTAATGGCATAGTTTTTCATTTCTCTTGTCCTCATACGTCCTCACAAAATGGGAAGGCCGAACGAAAAATTTGTACCATTAATAATATTGTCCGAACTTTATTGGTCCATGCTTATGTACCCCCTTCCCTTTGGCATCATGCTCCACAAATGGCTACTTATCTTCTTAACATACTTCCTACCAAAGGTTTGGCATATTCCCCCCCCCCTCCTCTTCAAATCTTATATAATATGACTCATTCGTATTCACATCTTAGGGTCTTTGGGTATTTATGTTATCCACTATTTCCGTCAACTACAATTAACAAACTTCAAGCCCGTTCTACCCCTTGTGTGTTTTTGGGTTATCCATCTAATCATCGTGGTTGCAAGTGTTTTGACTTATTGTCTAATAAAATCATCATTAGTCTCCATGTTATTTTTTATGAAACCCAAATTTCATTTGCAAAAGTAAGTAGTTCCGGGCCTAGTTCGTATAATTTTTTAGATGACGATGTCTCCCCGTATATTATCCACCATTTACCGGACTTGTCCCGCATCCAAAATCCACCAGCGGGCCTACTGCCCGCTGGACCTCCAGTACCATCTCCAGTCATGGGTCCAGCAACTGGGCCGAATATCCAGCCCAGTTCTGTCCCTGCTCCTGCTCTCGGTCTAGATTCAATTTCTGCCTCTCGTATTAGGTCAGCAAGCCCACTGCGTGCTGCCTAGCCCATCCCCCATTCGAGTTCTTCCCAAAATCCACCCAATTCTTCCCCAAGTCACAGAACGGTCACTCGTAGTCAACGGGTATTTTTAAACCGAAAAGACATTTTAATTTAAATTCTAATGTCTCTCAATCCCCTCTACCTCGTAACCAGTGTTTGCCTTACATGACCCGAATTGGAAATTTGCTATGCACAACGAATATGATGCTCTTATTGCAAATAAGACGTGGGAGTTGGTGCCCCGTCCTTCTAGTGTTAATATTATTCGGTCTATGTAGATTTTTATTCATAAAGATAATTCTAATGGTTTTTTTGCACGACATAAGGCTCGTCTTGTAGGTGATGGTAAGACTCAATAGGTAGGTATGGATTGTGGTCAGACATTTAGTCTGTGGTCAAACCGGCTACCATTTCCACTGTTCTCAGCTTGGCTCTTTCGAAAGTATGGCCCATTCATCAGCTCAATGTGAAGAATATTTTCTTACATGGTGATCTTAAGGAAACAGTTTACATGCATCAGCCCTTGGGTTTTCGAGACCCCAAATATACGCATCATGTCTGTTTGTTGAAGAAGTCCTTATATGGACTTAAGCAGGCCCCACGTACCTGGTATAAGAGATTTGCGGACTATGTATCTACTATAGGGTTTTCTCACAACAGGTCTGATAATTCATTGTTCATATATCATCGTGGTACTTCCTTGGCATATATTCTCTTGTATGTGGATGACATTATTTTGACAGCCTCTTCTGATGATTTACGCAAGTCTATCATGACCCTACTCATTTTTAAGTTTGCTATGAAAGACTTGAGGCCCTTGAGTTATTTTTTGGGGATTGTTGTCACTCGTCATGCAGGTGGGTTATTCTTAGCACAAAGGAAGTATGCAACTGAGATCATTGAGCGAGCTGGTATGTACTAGTGCAAGTCAACATCCACTCCAGTTGATACTAAACCCAAGCTAGGGGCAGCGACTGGCTCACCTTACGAGGATCCATCCCACTATCGCAGTCTTGTAGGGGCTCTTCATATCTTACCTTCACGAAACCAAATATTACATATGTCGTACAATAGGTGTGTTTGTTTATGCATGATCCCAGGGTTGAGCCCATGAATGCGCTCAAACGCATTATTCGATACATCCAGGGAACACTTGACTTTGGCTTACATTTATATCCATCATCGACGTTCACACTTGTCTCGTATACGGATGTTGATTGGGGTGACTGTCCAGATACCAGACGTTCCACGTCTGGCTATTGTGTGTTTCTTGGTGATAACTTGGTATCATGGTCTGCAAAGCTCCAGTCTACATTATCACGCTCCAGTGCAGAGGCCGAGTATCGAGGGGTAGCCAATGTGGTATCTGAATAATGTTGGTTACGTAATCTTCTTTTGGAGCTTCATTGTCCAATTCAGAAAGCTACCTTAGTTTATTGTGATAATATTAGTGTCGTCTATCTTTCTGGTAATTCGGTTCAACATCAGCGCACTAAACATATAGAGATGGATATCCACTTTCTTCGCGAAAAGGTAGCTCGTGGACAAGTACGCGTCTGCCATGTCCCTTCCAGGTATCAAATTGCATACATCTTTACGAAGGGTCTTCCCTCGATTCTATTTGACGATTTTAGGGACAGTCTCAGCGTATGAAGACCGCCCGCTATAACTGTGGGGGTGTAATAAATATACACATTGGGTATACACGGTATACATTGTCCAGCCGTGTATACCATGTATACCAACTCTCGGTTTCCATCCTTTCCTCTTACCATATTTGTTGTGCACTTTTACCATAATTGTAGTATTCTTGTTCAAGTATAATTAGGAGATTAGTTCTATAATAGGAATAGGATTTACCATATTTAGAGATTGTAAATTGTATATAAACCTTTTCATTAATGAAAATAATCAAGGGATTATTTCTTTCATTCACTATGTTTTCTAACTAAAAAAAGCTGGTTTGCTATGTGACATTTTACTTTCTTGTATTATTCATATGTCTAGTATTTCTTTAATTTGGATTTCAAATTTTTTTTGATCAGTTGGGCTATACCTAATAGGTTTACATCTTATTGTATCATTAGAATTTATTAATTTTATTTCAGCATATATTTTCTCTTTATCCCATAACTATATAGGGTTTTCTCCTAAATTTGTTTTTAGTATGTTGAGATATTTTTCTTTTAATAATTCTAAGTTATTATTCCTGTCTGATCTTAAATTACACAATTTCAGTGTTTGTATTGGTATTACTTTTTTTAATATTATTCGTTTATTACAGGGTGTTTGTAAACTCAAACTACAATTGTTTATTACTTGTGTCTTAAAGAAGTCTAGGAAGTTATTTCCTAATAATACTGGTTGTTTCATAGTATTTTTGATATATTATTGGTAATTTAAATACTATTTTTCCTAATATTATTCTCATATTTTCTGCTATTATATCTAATTCTTTCTGTTGACACCCAATTGTGTCCCGTCTTTTCTAATTTATTTATAATTTTAAATATTTTTAACACCTCAAAACAATTTTAATCTATATACATACATGCGTATATATATATATATATATATTATTATGCTCTTATTATTATTATTCACATTTTTACTGTCATTTGCATTTTTATCACAATCATAAGTTTTATCCGAAAATTCTATGTTATTTTATTCTCGCAAAATTGTATCGCATTTCCATTTTTATTAAGCATTAAACATTTCACAAATATTTTATTATTATCGCATCGTTATTTTATTTTAAATAATTCACATCTTCTACAAAACAAAAATATTTTTTTAATGTTAAACCCCTTTTATACTTTTTAAACCCAAAACAATTTCTAACCCATTTCATTTTCCCAACCCAATACAAATTCTACCAAAACAAAATTCACCAAAGCCCAAAACACCCATTTCCCCCCCTTTACTCTTCGACCCAATTCGGCCAGCCCAAAGCCCAACCAAGACTCGAGCCCAACATCCCTTTTCCCCTTTTATTCAAACCCATTTCCCTTCCCCTTTATTTCCCCCAACGCCCACTCCCCAGGCCCAACCGGCCATTAGCCAATCCCGCAGCCCATGCCCATTCGGGCCACAACCTTTTAACTCCCAACCAAAACCACAAGCCAATTCCCACAACCCAAAACTCCCAAGCCCAACAAACTCTTTAATTCCCCTCAAAGCCCGCTGTCCAAATTCTCGCTGCCCCGCCTAACCGGCCATTAGTCGGCCCAAGAACCCGCAAGCCCAAAACCCATTTCCCATTTTTATTCCCTTATACCCAAAACCCAAACGCCCCACCCAAAACAAAAATCCCCAAACCCTAACATACCCTATACCCCCAAAATCGGCGCCGCACACCCCATACCCCCGCCCCACACACGCCGGTCGCCTCACCCACTGCCACCACCAACTCCCTGCCACCAAACCCTGACACCACCACACCCCTCCCATCACTTCACCATACCCATACCCCTAAAATCCGCTTCCAAAATTCAGAATTTTTTGCCTTTAATTCGAATTTCAAACTCGTTCTTGGGGGGAAAATCCACCTATAAATATCCCCCTTGTTCTTCATTTTAGAGAGGTTGGAAAATCCGTCTTTGAGGTTCAAAAAAAATCTGTCTTTGGGGGTCCGAAAAAATCAAAACGAAAAAGGGTCAGTTTTATTCCTAAATTTTGGTTTAAAATATTCATCTTTGTTCCTTAATTTTAATCCGAAAATACTCTTTTAGTTCTTAATTTCAATCCGAAAACCCCTTTGTTCTTCACATTTCGGGTTGGGTCAAAAATCCGAAAATACTACTTTTCTTTTCCCTAAATTCACCCTCAAAATATCTTTTTTTTTTCATTTTGGTTCGAATTCGGGTCGGGTCACTTCGGGTCGGGTCACTTCGGATCGGGTCGAACATCAGAAAAACAATATCCTTTTCAGAATTACCAATTCAGAATTGGGTGATCAAAAATCCAAAATCTGAATTCTAAACATTTTCGGGCTGATTCGACGATTCAAAACAACACCTCGGTTCGCTACCCGGAGAAGGTTAGTAAACACAAACCCCTTTGATTTTCTATGTGATTAGCTAAGTGTAATTTACATTATGTGTTTGCGTGTTGATTAAGCATATTCAATTATTGTTTGAGACTGCTAGTTAATTATTATGTATGTTTTGTTAAATTAGCTACTGCCTAGGATCATTAGGTTATCTATTAAGCATGTCTGGTTATAATGGTTACTGCTTGTGTTCATTAACCAATTATTAGTGTGTTAACTACAGTTTATTTTTAACCATTTCTTGATTGTTTGGCTCATATGATGTTGGTTTGAGAAGCATGTTTGACCCCTTAAAGACTCTGTTTAGCCAACCCTTGTGCCTGTGGCCTTGCACACTTAAGTTGTTAATTTTTTTTATGACCATGAAAGTCTCTTCTGTTTGCCTCTCATGTTTATCCTAAGTTGGTTGTGCATATATCTTTGCTTATCTTAGTGTAAGTTTGTTTTTGTGCTAGCATAAAAAATCATTTTGGAACCAAGTGGTTAGTGTATGTTGCTTACCTAAAAAGATATGCATGTTTAGTCTAGCTTAGACAGTGATGTGCCTACAAAAATGTCATCTTTGGATTAGCCAATTCTGTGGTGGTATGCCTACGAGTGTGTTTATGTGTCTATCTTGCTTATTTAAGGGTTATCATGCCTAATGCATAGCATGAATGTGACTATAAATGCTTAGTCCAGCTTATGTGATTCTACATATCAAATGCCATGCATGTTTAGTTACCTTTTTTATTTCTAGGTCCGCATGTTTATCAAATGGGCTATATACTTGCCTTGCTTGCTTAAATGTCAAAATTCCTCCACATTAGCACGCAAAGTTCTCCTAAGCTATCTTGCACATGCCATGTATGTTCAATTGTTAAACAAGGCCTATGCTAGTGTTTCGTACCCATCCGAACTAGCTGGTTTCATTTATGATATTGCTTATTCGCCTCTTATGTTCAACTCAATCATGATCATGTAGTGGCATGTTTCAATGTATACAAAGTATATAAATTTCAGTATACACAAGATGAATATCTAGGTTGTTTATCCTTGTATATTCCCAAGCATATCATGTATACTTTGAATATTCCATGAATATCAACGCCTCTACATGGCGGAGTATGTATCATTTGGAAGAGTTTGTATTTCATGTTATATTAATCCTCTATGTTTGAAATCGCCCACTGTTCTACAAGTTTGAATGATAAGTCTGTGTTCACAGTCCTTCCATCTCATGTCTTGTTTCCTGTCTTTGTTTGAGACTTTCAGAATGTATATATGTGAGTTTTATACTTATCTTAATATGCTGGTTGAAAGCCAAGACAAGCTTCGGATGTGGCTTAGCCTTCTTCGATAGCCTGCCATGCCTATGGTTCTAGAAACCTTTTGATCTTGTTGCGGCATTGAAAATTGATGGTGGTAGCCCCCTTTACTTCCTTGTCTTTTAAAAAAGTGAAGTCTAGTCTGATGAATTATTTTGCTGCATTTTGGGCTCATTGTTGTTGCCTTTACAAGGCTGTTTTGTACCTTAATGCTATCTTGTTGTTGTCATCTATGGCTGCTTGCTGCTTGCTAGATGGATTTTGAACCCATCCTATTATGCATTATACGAAATTTGGAGCCTTATGTGGATATAAGCAACTGCTGTATTTTTACCAATTCATTGATGTCTTCTTTTGGCCATTATGCTATTGTATTTTGGGGTTATGAGTTGATGCATCATTCTTGGTTATTTACTGTCACATTTGGCTGCTGGTTTGAAATGTTATACTCCGAAAGGAAGCTACTACATTTATTCAGTTGTTACACTTCAACTGCTACATTTTGAGATGTTACACTTGACAAGGAATGCTTATTGCCTTCTGAGAAGGCTGGCTGATGTATATTTTTGCGTCCATTTTTCTGAAGTATTTTCAGGCCACGGGGTGCTGTATTTTAGAGCTGAATTGATGCTAAATTTTGGAGCATTTCGTTGCATTTTGAAACAATTAGTTGTGCACTTTGAAAATGAAAACAACTGCTGCACTTTGGATGGTGTATCTTTGCAAGAATGGTTGCTGCATTTCCGTGGCTGAAAAGTGTCATCTCTTGAGCAGATTTGAGGTCGAAATGATTGCGGCATTTTAGGCAACTTTGTGGTCATTTACTGCTGCATTTTTGGCCACTACTGCTTTTCAAGTCCACTGCTTATGTGTTTCAAGCCCATTCTTTGCGTTATTTTTAACCCAATTCTTCTTTGTTTTCTCGTCTTGAAAATAGCTGGTTTAAAACTGCTTTGGACAACTGCAATATTTTGGTTTTTACTGTTTTGGTATTATTTTATTGATTTGAACAAATACTACACTTAGGCCGATGAAATTGAATTCGAGGCCACGCTTTTTTTTTGTTTCTCTATTTTATTATTTTACTGATTTGAAAAAATACTACACTGGCCGATGAAATTGAATTAGAGGCCGCACTTTATTTTCATTTCTCTGTTTTCAGTTTGCTGTTTTAAACATCCATGCAACGAATATTTACTGTTTTACTGTTTTACTGTTTTAAACTAAACATCGCATCTTTTTCAGAAATTGCCTCTGTTCTTTTTAATGCTTACTTCTTACTGCCTCTCTGTTTTCTGCTTACTACTGCTGCTTACTGTTTCCAATTTAATTTTGCTGATTCGAACACGATACTACACTGGCCGATGAAAAATATCCGTCGATTTTGAGGCCTCCACAGTCGTAAAGACGGAAATATAACACGGGCAAGGATGAGGCTTAAACCTTTATTTCATCCGAGATCAACATGTTTAGTAGGCGAGGTGACTAAAATAACCAACAAGTTATATATTCGCAGCCACGACGTGATTATAGTGATCTTTTCTTTTCATCCGAGAGACCAACACGTTTAGTAGGCGAGGCAATCAAAATAACCACATTAGTCATATGTTTGCAGCCACGACTTGATTGGAATGGTCTTTTCAAAATTTAAGTCTAAGCCCTCCGTGATCAAAACATTTACTGTTTTGGACACGGATCCGAAGTTATTTGTATTTAATTGTTTCTAACCGTTTATTCTTGACAGCTTGCAGGGAATAAAGTAAATAAAGGCAGATATTCTCCGGAGTTTATTTATTTTATTTATTTTCTTTAATTCAGCTTTTATCCCGCTCTGTATTGTAATATTATTTATCGCACTTATGTAACTATTGAAATGCTTAGAATGGGCAAACTTAGAGTTAATTCATAGGGTAGTTTAAGGCTTGAAACTTGTCGCTAGCTTATTTACTTGTAGGCTCGGTTAATTCAAACTTAGAAACCCTCCGCTAGTTTATTTATTTTTAGGCTCGTCATACATATTTAAAAAATTTCAAAACAAATTTTGATCATCTTCTATTTATTTTATTAATTGCACAACTAAAAAATGATTTTCAAAAATTACTCCTTTGGCATTACAAATGAATTGCTTTTCTCCTTATTATTGTCACAAATGCATACATGTACAAAAATGCATCTCTTTCATTAATTATTTGCAAACATCTTTAACTTCATACTTCAAACATGCATTTTTACTAGCAATAATTAACCTGAGTTTGATCGGATAACCGCAAGTTAGCGGATCTTAAAGGATGCCTAACCCCTTCCCTTTAGGATAATAAAGAACCCTTACCTAGAATCTCACTAGTTTCGCAGACCTTAAAATTGGAGTTATTTTGCAGCATTTAGTTTAATATTTAGGTATCCTAATTCACCGTAAAAACAATTAGGTGGCGACTCCTCAACCCTTTTACCCAGGAATCACCTGATACGTCTGTGCTCCGCTTTGACCCGAGCAGGTAAAAAATGGGCCCGACAACATGGCGACTCCACTGGGGAATATTTCAGGTTCTTAACCATAGCAAATCCAGGTTAATTGTTATTGTGCTTTACTTTTTGCTCCTTTTTTTATTTAATGCTTTGATATGTTTCATTTGTGAAATTTTGCATAACTGCTTTAATTGCTATATTCTCTTACTGCTTTCCTTAAATTGGCATTTCGCTCATATTTCTTCCACTCTGGAAAATTGACACTATCACACATTACACGCGAGGTGTTTTTTGCACACCCGCAAATTTCTTTCAAATTACCAAATTTTAGGAGAGTTGGCGTATGCGCGGAGTGTCCGGACCATCCGGTGGCCGCGTAGCCTTCTCACTCGAGCAGTCCGCTCGGGAACCTTGAGTCTAGTAAGCCAAATCTTAGAAAATTAGGATTGAGCTATACCACCCTTTATCTTAAGTCATGCACGCATACACCCTAGGTGGGTCGATCTTTGGTATCGATTCCACTATGAAGCAATCCACCAAAATTGCCGACGGGTCTCACAACCCAACGACCAACCATCATATTATGTGTAGCGTGATAATGATAAACAAATTCAAGCCTAGTCATGACATGCCGAAATTGGAAAATGTACATTCATTTTTTCTAATTTCTGACAAAGCATTGCAGTTTACCAGCTTGGATCAAACCTGTCGTAATCCCGCATATCTGGCATTTAGGCCCACCTCCGGCCTAAGGGAGGCTCCATGCATATTAGGATGCGCATTTAATTTCCATACAATCTGCTTGTTATTTTTTGCTGCTTCTCATTTTCTGTGCATATTATTTGAAGCAATAATTACTCACCTTAAACTAATTTGTTTTCTTCATTTTTCAGGAGGTTCATTTTTCCTTATTTCCCCAAAGGTTGATTCGTGTTGACTAAAATTGACGGAGCATCCCATCTTTTATTTCCCAATCATGCCTACCCAAATTGTATTAGCGCTAATTTAATGAAATAATGCGATTCAGATTGAGGCCTGAATCACATATATGCATTTAATATGTTTTGCCTCCACCTTTTGAAAGCTCAAAATGATAGATCTGCATTTCTTTTGCTATTTTAAAATCTGCTTTGTTTAAATAATTTTCCTTTCTTTTTTCATCATGCAAACTAATTTGTCGGTAATATGTGACATATAATGAAACAAGCAAACAAGGTCCCAAATAACAAGCAAGGCTTCGAAGAATATAAGGAAGACTCACAACCGGAAGAATTGGGGCATTTTTGGAATAAGTCAAAGCCAGATTTGGATGAAATATCAAGATGGTTGATAGTTACAAGCATTGGCACGGACGTTTGCCATTTGTACTCTTGGGCTACCGCACTACAATCAGGACTTCTACTGGGGCAATGATATATCTCTCGCAGCCAAGTGGATGCAGAATCATGTACGGAAAGGCTGATGAATACAGTTTTTCCAGGGCAACTTTATCACACCTGAACTACGTTATGACCTGATTCCCTCGGCGGGATACGTAGGCGGCCACATCGGCTTCGGTGCCATTTTAGAAAAAACCCTTACAATTTTCGGTCACGACCTGATTCCCTCATGGGGATACGTAGGCGGCCTAAATCGGCTTCAGTCCCACCATTAGGAAATATTTTCTCCTTTATCTCACAAATGACAAAATGCACCCATCTGATCACCCTGATAGGGCAGGCAAGCAATCTACACAAGACTCGGTTGTCCGTTCAAAATATCGTCATTCTCACATATCGAAAACTGGGGCATTTTTAAGGGATCACTGCCAGAGGACGCCGATAAACATGGAAAAGCATCGGCAAGCTAAGTCTTCAGCCAGAAGAAGAATTTTGGATAAGACGTTTGCTTTGCTTCACCGCATGTCACTGCTAGACAGACATTTACATATATGCATACTTTCTTATAAGCGAATTATTTTCAACAAATATTTTCATTAAAGTTCGACAAGAACTTTTTACTGATATGCCTACTTTCTTATCAGCAAATTATTTTCAACAAATATTTTCATTAGAGTTCGACAAGAACTTTTTTAATGATAAGCATACTTTCTTATAAATAAATTATTTTCAACAAATGTTTTCATTAACGGTTAGCCAAAACTGGGAACCAGACAGGGGCTACAGGTCCGAATCAACGGGACATGCAACTATCAAGAGCTAAAGCTACAAAGTCGACGCGAATCAACCGCCCCTCCCCCGAACTCACAAATTTTCTTTGAGTACAGGTTCTTCAGGTTGAAGGAAACAGGGAAGCCACATCACTTATGATCAATTCCCCAAAGAATTTCGGCACCACAACTCACTACAAGGATTACGTTCCTGTTTTGCATCTATACGAAGACATCATCTTGACCTACAGGGTCCCGACTATTATGTCTGCACAAAGATGTTATTTTGAATCACAGGGAACGACGACATTAGTAACACCATACAACGACATCAACATTACGTCCTTACAACAACGTCATCGCCTTACGTTTGTTCAAGGGCGTCATTTCGACTCACAGGGTCACATTTCTATGTAACTCATTCTCCGTTATTTCTGTCTTAGCAATTCCGCACTAATTTTACTTCAAGCTTAGTTTGCAGGAGCTTTAATTTGCAGGAGCTTCAACCCAACGTGAAACTTCTTACGACAAATCGAGCGACACACCCATATAATTATTTTTTTCAGCACTACAACGACGTCAACAGCATTACAACGACGTCTTCAGCACAACAGCTATTGTTTACAGCATTTACAATGACGTCAACAACATTACAATGACGTCTTTAGCTCAACAACTATTTTTACAGTAAAACTACATTACAACAACGTCCACGACGTTATGGCAACACGACATCTATTTTTTACAGCATTACAATGACGTCAACAACATTACAATGACGTCTTCAGCTCAACATCTACCTTCTACAGCAAAACTATATTACAACAACATCCACGACGTTACGGCAGCACGACATCTATTTTTACAGCATTACAATGACATCAACAGTATTACAACGATGTCATCAGCGTTTATCATTACAACGACATCAGCATTAAATTCTTTTAACAACGTCATCACAATGACGTCTTCAACACAACACGTCAATACAACGATGAAATCAGCATTACATTCTTGTAACAACGTCATCACAATGACGTCTTCAACATGATACGTCGATACAACGACGACATCAGCATTACATTCTTACAACAACGACATCAACAACATTACAATGATGTCATCAGCAACACGCCCATACAACGGCGTCATCAACAATGCGCCCATACAACAGCGTCATCAACAACGCGCCCATACAACGGCGTCATGAACAACACGCCTACGCAATGGCGTCTTCTGCAAAATAACTATCTTTTACAGCATTACAATGACATCAACAACATTACAATGGTGTCATCAGCAACACGCCCTTACAACGGCGTCATCAACAACGCGCCCATACAACGGCGTCATGAACAACACGCCTACTCAATGGCGTCTTCTGCAAAACAACTATCTTTTACAGCATTACAACGACATCAATAGCATTACAATGATGTCATCAGCAACGCGCCCATACAACGGCGTCATCAACAACACTCCTACGCAACGGCGTCTTCTGCACAATATTTATTTTTACAGTATTACAATGACGTCAACAATATTTCAACGACGTCTTCAGCACAACAATTATCTTTTACAGCAAAACAGCATTACAACAACATCCTCGACGTTACAGGCAGCACAACAACTATCTTTTACATCATTACAACGACGTCAACAATATTACAACGACGTCTTCAACACAACACGTCAATCCAACGACGTCATTTCAGGCGCCCACCTTAAAATGCGGGTATTTTAATTTCAGTCAGGCGCCCACCTCATAATGCGGGTATTTTAATTTCAGTCAGGCGCCCACCTCATAATGCGGGTATTTTAATTTTAGTCAGGCGCCCACCTTATAATGCGGGTATTTTAATTTCAGTCAGGCGCCCACCTCCTAATGCGGGTATTTCCAAGTTATATTCTCTACAATTTTTCTCAGCAGTTATACACTAATTATATCTTAAGCTTTAGTTTGCAGGAGTTTTTAAATTTGCAGGAACTTCATCACAACGTGGAACTATCTCTTACGGCGAACCGAGGCAATTTTGGTCAGCAGCCTACTTCGAATGTTGTTCCGCTCTTCCCCAATAATTTCTCGCATCTGCAACCAGTGTCATCATAACTCGACACTGGGGCAATATTTCTTGAATCTGCATCAACTTTTTCAATAACTTCTCTCCCTCTGGGATCCTATTTCTACCCATGCATCCCTAATCGTTCCTTCGAGTCCCGATGATCAGAACA
Organism: Anisodus acutangulus; assembly: GCA_029783415.1. NCBI lineage: Eukaryota > Viridiplantae > Streptophyta > Magnoliopsida > Solanales > Solanaceae > Anisodus > Anisodus acutangulus. The sequence goes on along the minus strand of CM056506.1, from coordinate 37,603,688 downwards.
AAATTGGCTACTCGGTCAACTTCTTTGTCCGAAAATTCTTTCATCATTTCCGGCCAAAGAGGGGCATCTGTTGACACCCAATTTTGTCCCGTCTTTTCCAATTTATTTGCAATTTTAAATATTTTTAACACCTCAAAACAATTTTAATCTATATACATACATGCGTATATATATATATATATTATTATGCTCTTATTATTATTATTATTCGCATTTTTACTGTCATTTGCATTTTTATCACAATCATAAGTTTTATCCAAAAATTCTATGTTATTTTATTCTCGCAAAATTGCATCGCATTTCCATTTTTATTAAGCATTAAACATTTCACAAATATTTTATTATTATCGCATCGTTATTTTATTTTAAATAATTCACATCTTCTACAAAACAAAAATATTTTTTTAATGTTAAACCCCTTTTGTATTTTTTAAACCCAAAACAATTTCTAACCCATTTCATTTTCCCAACCCAATACAAATTCTACCAAAACAAAATTCACCAAAGCCCAAAACACCCATTTCCCCCCTTTACTCTTCGACCCAATTCGGCCAGCCCAAAGCCCAACCAAGACTCGAGCCCAACATCCCTTTTACCCTTTTATTCAAACCCATTTCCCTTCCCCTTTATTTCCCCCAATTCCCACAACCCACAACCAAAGCCCAACGCCCACTCCCCAGGCTCAACCGGCCATTAGCCAATCCCGCACCCCATACCCATTCGGCCCACAACCTTTTAACTCCCAACCAAAACCACAACCCAATTCCCACAACCCAAAACTCCCAAGCCCAACAAACTCTTTTAATTCCCCCCAAAGCCCGCTCGTCCAGCCCCGTCGCTCCTGCCCAACCGGCCATTAGTCGGCCCGCAACCCGCAAGCCCAAAACCCATTTCCCATTTTTATTCCCTTATACCCAAAACCCAAACGCCCCCCACCCAAAACAAAAAATCCCCAAACCCTAACATACCCTATACCCCCAAAATCGGCGCCGCACACCCCATACCCCCGACCCCACACGCCGGTCGCCTCACCCACTGCCACCACCAACTCCCTGCCACCAAACCCTGACACCACCACACCCCTCCCATCACTTCACCATACCCATACCCCTAAAATCCGCTTCCAAAATTCAGAATTTTTTGCCTTTAATTCGAATTTCAAACTCGTTCTTGGGGGGAAAATCCACCTATAAATATCCCCCTTGTTCTTCATTTTAGAGAGGTTGGAAAATCCGTCTTTGAGGTTCAAAAAAAATCTGTCTTTGGGGGTCCGAAAAAATCAAAACGAAAAAGGGTCAGTTTTATTCCTAAATTTTGGTTTAAAATATTCATCTTTGTTCCTTAATTTTAATCCGAAAATACTCTTTTAGTTCTTAATTTCAATCTGAAAACCCCTTTGTTCTTCACATTTCGGGTTGGGTCAAAAATTCGAAAATACTACTTTTCTTTTCCCTAAATTCACCCTCAAAATATCTTCTTCTTTTTTCATTTTGGTTCGAATTCGGGTCGGGTCACTGCCGGGTCGGGTCGGGTCGGGTCGGGTCATTTCGGGTCGGGTCGAACATCAGAAAAACAATATCCTTTTCAGAATTACCAATTCAGAATTGGGTGATCAAAAATCCAAAATCTGAATTCTAAACATTTTCGGGCTGATTCGACGATTCAAAACAACACCTCGGTTCGCTACCCGGAGAGGGTTAGTAAACACAAACCCCTTTGATTTTCTATGTGATTAGCTAAGTGTAATTTACATTATGTGTTTGCGTGTTGATTAAGCATATTCAATTATTGTTTGAGACTGCTAGTTAATTATTATGTATGTTTTGTTAAATTAGCTACTGCCTAGGATCATTAGGTTATCTATTAAGCATGTCTGGTTATAATGGTTACTGCCTGTGTTCATTAACCAATTATTAGTGTGTTAACTACAGTTTATTTTTAACCATTTCTTGATTGTTTGGCTCATATGATGTTGGTTTGAGAAGCATGTTTGACCCCTTAAAGACTCTGTTTAGCCAACTCTTGTGCCTGTGGCCTTGCACACTTAAGTTGTTAATTTTTTTTATGACCATGAAAGTCTCTTCTGTTTGCCTCTCATGTTTATCCTAAGTTGGTTGTGCATATATCTTTGCTTATCTTAGTGTAAGTTTGTTTTTGTGCTAGCATAAAAAATCATTTTGGAACCAAGTGGTTAGTGTATGTTGCTTACCTAAAAAGATATGCATGTTTAGTCTAGCTTAGACAGTGATGTGCCTACAAAAATGTCATCTTTGGATTAGCCAATTCTGTGGTGGTATGCCTACGAGTGTGTTTATGTGTCTATCTTGCTTATTTAAGGGTTATCATGCCTAATGCATAGCATGAATGTGACTATAAATGCTTAGTCCAGCTTATGTGATTCTACATATCAAATGCCATGCATGTTTAATTACCTTTTTATTTCTAGGTCCGCATGTTTATCAAATGGGCTATATACTTGCCTTGCTTGCTTAAATGTCAAAATTCCTCCACATTAGCACGCAAAGTTCTCCTAAGCTATCTTGCACATGCCATGTATGTTCAATTGTTAAACAAGGCCTATGCTAGTGTTTCGTACCCATCCGAACTAGCTGGTTTCATTTATGATATTGCTTATTCGCCTCTTATGTTCAACTCAATCATGATCATGTAGTGGCATGTTTCAATGTATACAAAGTATATAAATTTCAGTATACACAAGATGAATATCTAGGTTGTTTATCCTTGTATATTCCCAAGCATATCATGTATACTTTGAATATTCCATGAATATCAACGCCTCTACATGGCGGAGTATGTATCTGACTGGAAGAGTTTGTATTTCATGTTATATTAATCCTCTATGTTTGAAATCGCCCACTGTTCTACAAGTTTGAATGATAAGTCTGTGTTCACAGTCCTTCCATCTCATGTCTTGTTTCCTGTCTTTGTTTGAGACTTTCAGAATGTATATATGTGAGTTTTATACTTATCTTAATATGCTGGTTGAAAGCCAAGACAAGCTTCGGATGTGGCTTAGCCTTCTTCGATAGCCTGCCATGCCTATGGTTCTAGAAACCTTTTGATCTTGTTGCGGCATTGAAAATTGATGGTGGTAGCCCCCTTTACTTCCTTGTCTTTTAAAAAAGTGAAGTCTAGTCTGATGAATTATTTTGCTGCATTTTGGGCTCATTGTTGTTGCCTTTACAAGGCTGTTTTGTACCTTAATGCTATCTTGTTGTTGTCATCTATGGTCGCTGTCGCTTGCTAGATGGATTTTGAACCCATCCTATTATGCATTATACTGAAATTTGGAGCCTTATGTGGATATAAGCAATCGCTGTATTTTTACCAATTCATTGATGTCTTCTTTTGGCCATTATGCTATTGTATTTTGGGGTTATGAGTTGATGCATCATTCTTGGTTATTCTTGTCACATTTGGTCTTTGGTTTGAAATGTTATACTCAGAAGGAAGCTACTACATTTATTCAGTTGTTACACTTCAATTGCTACATTTTGAGATGTTACACTTGACAAGGAATGCTTATTGCCTTCGAGAAGGTGGTGATGTATATTTTTGCGGCCATTTTTAAAGTATTTTCAGGCCACGGTGTCTTGTATTTTAGAGGAATTGATGCTAAATTTTGGAGCATTTCGTTGTATTTTGAAACAATTAGTTGTGCACTTTGAAAATGAAAACAAGCTGCTGCACTTTGGATGGTGTATCTTTGCAAGAATGGTTCTTTGCATTTCCTTGGTGAAAAGTGCCATCTCTTGAAGCAGATTTGAGGTCGAAATGATTGCGGCATTTTAGGCAACTTTGTGGTCATTTCTGCAGCTTTTCAAGACCATCGCTTATGTGTTTCAAGCCCATTCTTTGCGTTATTTTTAACCCAATTGTTGCTGTTTTTCTCGGCTTGAAAACAGCTGGTTTAAAACTGCTTTGGACAACTGCAATATTTCGGTTTTTACTGTTTTGGTATTATTTTACTGATTTGAACAAATACTACACTTAGGCCGATGAAATTGAATTCGAGGCCGTGCTTTTTTTTTGTTTCTCTGTTTTATTATTTTACTGATTTAAACAAATACTACACTGGTCAATGAAATTGAATTCGAGGCCGCACTTTATTTTCGTTTCTCTGTTTTCAGTTTGCTGTTTTAAACATCCATGCAACGGATATTTACTGTTTTACTGTTTTACTGTTTTAAACTAAACATCGCGTCTTTTTCGGAAATTGCCTCTGTTCTTTTTTCTGCTTACTGCTTACTGCCTCTCTGTTTTCTGCTTACTACTGCTGCTTACTGTTTCCAATTTAATTTTGCTGATTCGAACACGATACTACACTGGCCGATGAAAAATATCCGTCGATTTTGAGGCCTCCACAGTCGTAAAGACGGAAATATAACTTCTGGGCAAGGATGAGGCTTAAACCTTTATTTCATCCGAGATCAACATGTTTAGTAGGCGAGGTGACTAAAATAACCAACAAGTTATATATTCGCAGCCACGACGTGATTATAGTGATCTTTTCTTTTCATCCGAGAGACCAACACGTTTAGTAGGCGAGGCAATCAAAATAACCACATTAGTCATATGTTTGCAGCCACGACGTGATTGGAATGGTCTTTTCAAAATTTAAGTCTGAGCCCTCCGTGATCAAAACATTTACTGTTTTGGACACGGATCCGAAGTTATTTGTATTTAATTGTTTCTAACCGTTTATTCTTGACAGCTTGCAGGGAATAAAGTAAATAAAGGCAGATATTCTCCGGAGTTTATTTATTTTATTTATTTTCTTTAATTCAGCTTTTATCCCGCTCTGTATTGTAATATTATTTATCGCACTTATGTAACTATTGAAATGCTTAGAATAGGCAAACTTAGAGTTAATTCATAGGGTAGTTTAAGGCTTGAAACTTGTCGCTAGCTTATTTTTTTGTAGGCTCGGTTAATTCAAACTTAGAAACCCTCCGCTAGTTTATTTATTTTTAGGCTCGTCATACATATTTAAAAATTTTCAAAACAAATTTTGATCATCTTCTATTTATTTTATTAATTGCACAACTAAAAAATGATTTTCAAAAATTACTCCTTTGGCATTACAAATGAATTGCTTTTCTCCTTATTATTGTCACAAATGCATACATGTACAAAAATGCATCTCTTTCATTAATTATTTGCAAACATCTTTAACTTCATACTTCAAACGTGCATTTTTCCTAGCAATAATTAACCTGAGTTTGATCGGATAACCGCAAGTTAGCGGATCTTAAAGGATGCCTAACCCCTTCCCTTTAGGATAATAAAGAACCCTTACCTAGAATCTCACTAGTTTCGCAGACCTTAAAATTGGAGTTATTTTGCAGCATTTAGTTTAATATTTAGGTGTCCTAATTCACCATAAAAACAATTAGGTGGCGACTCCTCAACCCTTTTACCCAGGAATCACCGGATACATCTGTGCTCCGCTTTGACCCGAGCAGGTCAAAAACGGGCGCGACACTTTCGTCTGTTCATTAAATCTTGTTACTCTTATCCTATGTCCTTTAGATTTTTTCCATTTGTGTGATACAAATACATTTTTCTTTGCAAAACATACATCTGCTCCACTATCTATGAATATTTTTTTCTTTATCATTTTATTAGGCTTGTACTCTATATGACCTTCTATATAAATTGCTACCATTATTTATTTATTACATATCACTGCTTTCACTATCTGAATAGGAATTAATAAAATTAATATTTTCTGATTCTGATTCTGATTCTGTTTCATTTTCATTTTCATTTTATGTTTGGCTAACATAAAAATCTTCATATTCATACCATTTATTATTATCTTCTTTTATTTGTTGTAAATTCATTATAAATTGTGTCGTATTAATATATTTTACACCTTTTTTCATTAATTTTTGACAATTGTTAGCATAATGTCATTTTTCATTGCAATTCCAATATTTACACTCTTTAATATCTTCTTCTAAAGGTTTCATATATTATTTTTTTCTAAATTTTCTTTTATGTTTAACTTTTCTTCTAGTTTCAGTGGTATTTATGTACCGTTTAAATCTTTTCTTTCTATATTTGTTATAGTAAGGTTTCTTATATTTATTATATCTTTTCTGATACTATTTTTATGTCTTATTTCTTTTCTTTTATCATTGCATTCAAATACTAATCTCCTTTCAGTGAATCCACATATTTCTTTTAATCCTTGTTTTTTTATCTTTTTTAATCTTTTGTTGTATTATGTATTCTTCGCATTTTCTCATTAAGTATGTTCTTAATACTCTTTTTCTTTCACCTAATGTATTTTCTTTTGGTTCTAATTGGTTATATTCTTTAGATACCTCAGTATTGTACGATGATGGTAAATGGTCGTAATAAAGTTGTTGATATATTATACCTTCATCTGGTAAGAATCTTGCTTAATAAAAGAATTTACTAAAACTTATTGTATATTCTGGTAATTTATTAATTTTGCAACATTTCATGTTATTTAAGTTCATTATGATTTCCATTTTTCTTTCTGCTAGTACATTCTCTCTTGCTACTAACCATCTTTCTCCTAAGAATTGTCTTTTTAATACTACATCAAATAACATTAACATAGATTTCCAATCTTTTGCAAGACTAAATACTTGTGGTCTTAATTGATGTGCTATGGATTCTATCCAAAATGCTACTTCTCCTAATAATGTTTTGGATATTAAGTCATAAATATAATCTAAATTCTCAGTATGTGTAGGGTTTATTAATGCTATGTACATTCCAAGATTCCAGTCATTTATTCGTCTACTTATTTCTTGTTCATCATAAACATTGTCTAAGTCTAAGAAATATCCATTAAAACTTACACCTTGTGACATTGATCCTATAAATTCTTTAAATTCAGTTTGTTGTTCTACTGGTATATGGTCTGGTATTTTAGTATGTCTTCTGCGTATTGTTTCTAAATTAGGGTCTACCAATTCTTCTTCAGGGTAGTCATTAGCATATTCATTTATTATATCATATGTTTCTATTTCTGTTGTTGGAAATTAGCCTTTGGCGGGAGTTGCGACCGACCAACTTTAACGGCTTAAACACTAGTGTTACGTATGTTGGAGAATCCGGTTCTTCACACATGCATGATGTACTAAGTACGTAGATAACCATAGGGCCAAGAATCGTCAAATTTCATTGAGAAATGAAAGAGTTATTGGTTCACGAAGTGAGGTGTTTGAAGCATGGAAAGTGTGGTGTTGTGTTCAATTCTCCCTCATCGGTAGAGGAAGAAAGAATTGTTGTGTATATAAGACTCGAAATTGGTTTGGGGTTTGGGACCCCAAGGGGTATCCCATGTGTTTAAAGGAGGGAGGACCTAGATGTGCTTCGGTTCGAGGAAAAACCACACGCGCGCCGCCGCCGCCCGCCCGTCCGGTCCGGGTCCGGTTCCGGTTCCGGGTCCACGGGTCATGGGCTGTGGGCTTTGGGCCTTGGGCCTTCTGATATTATCTTTTTGGGCCACCTGAAGTTTTCCGAAAGACAGAATTTTCGACGGTCAGAACAGAAACGCCAAGCACTCAATTCAGCCATTTATTTTGGCTGAATTACTCCTCCTACAATGGCCAAATCCGTTGGTCTTTTCACCATTTATTTTGGTGACTTTACTACCTCCATAATGGCCATTATTTGGCCAATAATGGCTGTTATGGAGGCAGTTAAACAGCCCTCCCTCTCCTATATAAACACCCCCTACACCATTGTTGAGGAGCACAGAAAATATACTTGATATATACACGAAAATACACAAGCAAAATAGTTTCTTCCTACATCTTCCTTGCGTCATTTCTTGCTCAATATTCTTTAAGGTAGCTCTTGAGTTTCCTTTGCTCAAGTGTTCCATTGCTATTTTATCTTGGGAGACGAATTGTCCAGGACGTATAAAGGATACATACGGGGCAATATTGTCTTAAGGACAGAGTGCCACACTCGACTCAGCAAGCAAACAAAGCAGTTTTTCAGTTTTTCAGTTTTCTAGTTCATCTTTGTAATTTTCAGATTTCTAATTGAATTGTAATTTCAATTCTTACTTTAGCAGTTACTTGTAATTCCCGTTTACTGCAACCTTTGTAATACCCAACAACTTAAGACAATATCTTGCTTACGGTAACTGCAATACATGGCTGGAAATATGACCGATGTTGCTGCTACTACTGCTGCCTCTCGAGGCAACGTTGATGCCTTCCCCACTGCCACTACTGGCCAAGGCGATGCTGCCACCGCCGGCCATTCTGCGCATCGTTCAAGGTAGTACCACCGCTGCCTTCCCGGCTGCTGGAGCTTCACCCTCTTCTTCACACCATCATGATCGCCCTGAAAAATTCATGGGATCAGAATTCAAAAGATGGCGACAAAGATCTTTGTTTTACTTAATGATTATGGGCATGGCCCGGTTCCTTCTGGAAGATCCTCCACAAGTCGGAGATGAAATGGACTCTTCGCTTTCTTGAAAGCGGGTGAAGGGCCTTGGTATCCATGTCATTAACGGCATGAAGATGGTTCGTGATGCGTGGAATCATAGCGATTTCATGTGCAAGAACTATATACTGAACTGCTTGGCAGACCCTCTCTACACGGTATATTCTACCGTTGGCACCGCCAAAGAGCTGTGGGAAAAACTGCAAAAGAATACAACGCACAAGATGCGGGTACTAAGAAGTTCATCGTTGGGAAATTTCTAAAATTCCAAATGGTGGACAGCAAAACAGTGATGTCCCAAGTCCAGGAATTCCAAATGATTTTACATCACCTGGATTTGGAAGGACTAAAGCCAAACGAGCAGTTTTTGGTTGCATCGCTGATTGAAAAGTTACCTCCTTCATGGAATGAGTTTATGAGTTACTTGAAACTCAAGACAAAGGAGATGACCTTTGAAGAGCTTGTTATCAAACTGCAAATCCAGGAAGATAATAAGAAGACCTTGCCAAAGGGTAGACAACATGCTGAGGCAAAGGCGAATCTGGCTGAGGCCAAAGGGAACTCAAGCAAGAAGCGGAAGTTCCAGAAAGACGGCAAAGCCCCTGCAGCAGGAGATGTTCAGAGGTAATTGTCATCACTGTGGGAAACCTGGTCATAGGATCAAGGAATGCCGCAAGCTCAAGACCGAGCAACGGCAGAAAGCCAAGTCAAAGGCAAGGCTCAAGCAAGCGTCGTCAAGGACACGCTCCTGGATGACATGATCGAGGAATTCTCTGCGGTGGTGCTAGAAGCCAACTTGGTGGAAAATCCGATGCGGTGGTGGGTGGACACAGTGCTACTAGGCACATCTGTTCCAACAAAGATGCCTTCTCCACGTACACACCGTCGGTGACAAAAAGTCGTTCATGGGCAATAACGCTTCTTCCGACGTGATGGGGTTGGAAAGGTGGTCCTGAAGATGACTTAGGCAAGGAACTTACTCTGAAGGAAGTGATGCACGTCCCAGAGATTAGAAGAAATTTAATTTCTGGACCTTTATTGGTTAATGCTGGTTTTAGGCTAGTATTTGAATCCAATAAGTTTGTACTCACTAAAAATGGCACATTTGTAGGGAGGGGCTTCGTCTGTGAAGGCCTCTTCAAAGTGAATGCCATGTCTATATTGCGTCAAGGAAATAAAGTTGAACCTTCTTCTTATTTGCTTGAGTCTTCTAATTTATGGCATCATAGATTAGGACACGTAAACTACAAGTCTATTCAAAGGCTGGTAAAGATGGAGTTGTTTCCTTCTATCGACGTAAACCCTCAACATAAATGTGAGGTGTGCGTAGAGGAAAAACTCACCAAGCTTCCTTTTCGATCCGTCGAAAGGAATACCGCTCTTCTAGAACTTATTCACACAGATATATGTGATTTGAAGTTTGCACAAATTAGAGGGGGGAACAAGTACTTTGTGACTTTCATTGACGATAGCACAAGGTATTGTTACCTTTACTTGTTGAAAAGTAAGGATGAAGCCTTTGAAGCGTTCCGACGTTACAAAGCAGAAGTTGAGAACCAACTGAGCCTACGGATTAAATCCATTCGTAGCGATAGAGGGGGAGAATATGTAGCGCCTTTTGAGGAATCTTTGTGCCCAAGAAGGCATTATTCATCAAACGGCGGTTCCATACTCACCTCAATCAAACGGTGTGGCGGAACGTAAGAACCGCACATTAAAGGAAATGATGAATGCCTTGCTTATCAATTCCGGTCTTCCCCAAAACATGTGGGGAGAAGCCGTCCTTACCGCTAATACGATTCTTAACAGAGTCCCACATAAGGGTAAGGACAAAACCCCATATGAATTATGGAAGGGAAAGAAACTCACCTACAAATATTTTAAGGTGTGGGGTTGTCTGGCAAAGGTTGAAGTACCCAAGCCAAAGCAGGTCAAGATTGGGCCTAAGACTGTAGATTGCATATTCATCGGATATGCAAATAACAGTAGTGCTTATCGCTTCTTAGTGCATAAGTCAGATATTCCAGATATCCACCAGGGTACAATAATGGAATCAAGGAATGCTCTATTCTTTGAAAGTACCTTTCCTAGAAAGGAGAAAGACATAACCTCTCTCAAACGAAGTTATGCACAAAGCTCTCAAGAACCGGGAGTCCTTGATCGCCGGATGCGAATGGTTCAGATCTAGCGAATCTCGAGGTGGTGAACATCAGGAATCTAGTGTTCAGATTCTCGAGAACTGGGAGACTGGAGAGATGGATCTAAGGCGAAGTAAAAGGGCCAGGAAGGATAAATCCTTCGGTCCTGACTTTGTAGCTTATATGGTTAATGATGAACCAAGGACAATTGCTAAGGCGTTGTCAACTCCAGAAGCACCGCTCTGGAAAGAAGCTATTGAGAGTGAAATAAGCTCAATTCTGCATAACCATACTTGGGAGTTGGTTGATCTTCCTCCGGAAAATAAACCGTTGGGGTGTAAGTGGATACTCAAACGGAAATACAAAGCAGATGGGTCTATAGACAAGTACAAAGCCAGGTTGGTAGTCAAGGGCTATCGGCAAACAGAAGGCTTTGACTACTTTGACACATACTCTCCGGTATCCCGGATGACATCCATACGGGTATTCATTGTGATCGCAGCTTTGCGTGACCTTGAGATACACCAGATGGATGTTAAGACAGCCTTCCTAAACGGCGATTTGGAAGAAGAAATCTATATGGACCAACCCGAGGGGTACGTGGTTCAAGGGCAAGAGAAGAAAGTCTGTCGACTTATCAAATCTCTGTACGGGCTGAAACAAGCCCCGAAACAATGGCACGAAAAATTTGATAGTACTCTACTATCGAAAGGGTTCGCCATTAATGAGAGTGATAAATGTGTTTACACGAAAGGTAACTCTGACTCATTTGTCATGATATGCCTATATGTAGACGACATGTTAATCACAGGAAGCAGTCCTAGGGTAATCCTAGAGACTAAGAACATGTTGAAACAATGCTTCGACATGAAGGATATGGGTATCGCAGATGTCATCTTAGGGATTAAAATCTCTAAGACGTCTGACGGACTGGTCTTATCTCAGTCTCACTACATCGAGGATGTTTTGAGAAAGTTTGAGATGTTAGACAGTTCACCGATAAAGTCACCAATGGATAAAAATCAAAAGCTTGATAAAAATCTTGGTGGACCGGTATACCAGGAGCGATATGCACAGGTGATCGATAGTTTGATGTATATAACAAACTGCACCCGACCTGATATTGCTTACGCAATCAATAAGTTGGCTAAGTTCACCCGTAATCCGAGTGATAATCACTGGAAGGCGTTGAATCGGGTATTACAATACCTGAAATACACGTTAAATTACGGGTTACACTATTCGAGATATCTAGCTGTACTAGAGGGGTACAGTGATGCAAACTGGATATCTGATATAGAGAACACCAAGTCCATCAGTGGGTATGTATTTACAATTGGTGGTGGGGCTGTGTCTTGGAAATTCTCTAAGCAAACTTGCATCGCCCGATCCACAATGGAATCGGAGTTTATCGCTTTAGACAAAGCAGGAGAAGAAGCTGAGTGGCTTCATGACTTCTTAGAGGATGTTCCGTGTTGGAACAAACCCGTACCTTCGGTAATGATCCACTGCGACAGTCAGTCGGCTCTAGGAAGGGCACGGAATGCTATGTACAATGGCAAGTCTCGTCATATTCGACGGAGGCATAAGACCGTTAGGCAACTGATCGCCACGGGTATAATATCCATTGATTACATCAAGTCAAAGGATAATATAGCAGACTCATTAACAAAGGGCTTACCCAACCTTACTAACTGGAGATCCCAGTAATTTGGTTCAATGGGAAAACTAAGTTGTAAAGGTTCAGTTGATCGCTTCGGTGGAAGTATGAGCACTTCGGATAGTGATTTCTGAAAAGAAACACCAAATCCACAGCCGTTCCCGCGATAGACTTTAAGTGCTATCTGCAGTATGGGTAAAGGTTAAGTTTTCAAAACCTGTAATGATCCTCAACAGTTGAGGTTAGGTTCTTGGGAAACTTTTAATGGTTCCTAACACTTGTGAAGTGGGGTATAGCAGGATACCTTGTAGGAGACCACCTATTTAAGTGCGAGGATGGGCCGCCTCAAAATGAACGCACTTAAGAATCCAAGACGTTGTCTATGGCCAAAACGGACAAAACATTACGAAGAAGAGAGTAAGGAAATTTGTTGTGTTGATACCATTGACTTGGCTTACACTAAACACTGACGGTTCAACACATCACGTTCACCGCGCAGTAAGTAAGTCCGATGGTATTCAACTATGGAAGGTTCAAAGCTGATGCTACCTCTCCTTATGCAACATCGGTCCGCTGAAATATTGCTGGAAATGAAAAGACACCATGTGAGTGCGCCAAAATCTCTTTCAAGAGGGGATTGTTGGAAATTAGCCTTTGGCGGGAGTTGCGACCGACCAACTTTAACAGCTTAAACACTAGTGTTATGTATGTTGGAGAATCCGGTTCTTCACACATGCATGATGTACTAAGTACGTAGATAACCGTAAGGCCAAGAATCGTCAAATTTCATTGAGAAATGAAAGAGATATTGGTTCACGAAGTGAGGTGTTTGAAGCATGGAAAGTGTGGTGTTGTGTTCAATTCTCCCTCATCGGTAGAGGAAGAAAGAATTGTTGTGTATATAAGACTCGAAATTGGTTTGGGGTTTGGGACCCCAAGGGGTATCCCATGTGTTTAAAGGAGGGAGGACCTAGATGTGCTTCGGTTCGAGGAAAGACCACACGCAGCGTGCCGCCTTGCTTGCCTTGCGTCCGGTCAGGTTCAGATTCAGGGTTAGGGTTCAGGGTTCTCGAGTCCACGGGCTATGGGCCTTACGATATTATCTTTTGGGCCGAAAACTTTGCGGAAATGCAGTTTGATCCCAAAAGTTTCAGAAGTACAGTTTGGACCAGAATTCTTTCATATGTACAGTTTGGTCCCTGAAGTTTCAAGATGTACAGTTTGGTCCCTGAAGTTTTCCGAAAGATAGAATTTTCGACGGTCAGAACAGAAACGTCAAGCACTCAATTCAGCCATTTATTTTGGCTGAATTACTCCTCCTATAATGGCCAAATCCGTTGGTCTTTTCACCATTTATTTTGGTGATTTTACTACCTCCATAATGGCCATTATTTGGCCAATAATGGCTGTTATGGAGGCAGTTAAACAGCCCTCCCTCTCCTATATAAACACCCCCTACACCATTGTTGAGGAGCACAGAAAATATACTTGATATATACACGAAAATACACAAGCAAAACAGTTTCTTCCTACATCTTCCTTGCATCATTTCTTGCTCAATATTCTTCAAGGTAGCTCTTGAGTTTCCTTTGCTCAAGTGTTCCATTGCTGTTTTATCTTGGGAGACGAATTTTCCAGGACGTATAAAGGATACATACGGGGCAATATTGTCTTAAGGAGAGAGTGTCACACTCGACTCAGCAAGCAAACAAAGCAGTTTTTCAGTTTTTCAGTTTTCTAGTTCATCTTTGTAATTTTCAGATTTCTAGTTGAATTGTAATTTCAATTCTTACTTTAGCAGTTACTTGTAATTCCCATTTACTGCAACCTTTGTAATACCCAACATCTGTTTCTATCAGTCAATTAAATTTTTCTTCTATATCTCTTTCTTGTTCTTCTTCTATAATTGCATTAACATTTTTCATTTTTCCTAAAGCTTCTATTATTTGATTTTTTTCTTTTTCAATTTCATAATTTTCTTCACTTTCTATTTCTTCTATAAAATCTATTGTTTTTATTCCTTGAGTTTCCATGGTTAATTCATTTTCTTTTGCAGAGTTAGTAAATTCATGTTCATGTATACTATTAGTATTATCAGAACTATATGATCTATCATCACTTGTTTTGTATTTTTTCTTTTCCTTTCTTTTAATATTTTTCATTTTTTCTCTCAGAATATTTAGTTCTTCTTTTAATTCTTTCATATTTTGTTTTACTTGACTCAGTTAATTTTTTACTTCTTTTAATTCTCTCTTAGTTTCTTTTAATTCTTTCTTAATATCTCTATACATATTTTTGTATTTTTTTTATACTTATTTACCCATTCTTCTTTACTATGTGATCTTAATATTATATTTTTATTTTTTAATTCTGATATTTGTTGTTCTTGTTTTTCTATTTTTAATTGTACATATTCCATTTTTCCACTTTTTCCGGAGTCCTTTAAGTCTACAATATTTCCACCTTTCGAAGAATTACTATTTTTATTTGATATATTTTTAAAGTCTTTTCTTTCCATAGGTTCATATTTATATCTTTCTTTTTCAACTATATCCGGTTCATTTTCGAGTTTTTTGATCGGACTTTCTAAATCCATATGATATGATATGGCTTTCAAGCTTCCTAGCTTGGGATGATTTTTAAGAAATGTGATTACACTATGTTCGTGTGTATTCATTAAAATTATCCTTTTTATGTAATAAGGCTAAATTATCTAATGTTTTTTCGACCTCTTTTGATAATTTAAGCTTTATTTTACTAATATCTATCATTATGGGTTCTTTACATCGTCTTCATGCATCAATTGGTACTAATTCTGATTTATTAGGATTTATAATAGTAACTGTTTCTTCTTGATTTGTATTACTTGTTTCAGGTTCTTCTTCTAATTCAACTGATTGTTTTCCTTTGTTTATGTGTGTTACTAATATATTTAATTGTTCTAATATTAATTTAAATATTGGTACTTCTGATACATTCCATAATTTTGTCAATTCTTCTTGTATTAATTGTTTTATTTGAGTTTGATTTTCTCTTATTTCATCCATGCCTAGTAATGTATTTTTTAATTGTTCTTTTATTATTATTTTGTGCCATATTGCATGTACTTTTTCATTAAAGCTATTCAGGATTATTAATTCTTTTCTTCCATCCATTTCCCATATCAATCCATATTTTTGTAGATCTATTACATTGTTGTTCTAGTTGTTTTATATCATTTTCTAGTTTCATCTCTTTCGCACTATATTCTAAGTATATAAGTTGGGATATTATTATTTCTTCTGATAATATTGTTTTTATAATTTTTAATTTTTGTTTCTTCTTTTGTATTTTTTCTTGAATATTCATATTTTATTTACAAACCTTGTTTTTCCTTGGTCACTAATTTCAATCCCTTCATTAGTAATTCTATAGTTTATCATGGTTAAAATGTCACTTCCTAACAATAATTCATTAAAATTGTCATATTCTATTACCCCTATGTTTATTTTATATTCTAAATCCTGAATTTTAAATTTTAGATTAATACTTTTAGTGATTATTATTTCTCTCTCATTTTTAGGGTAATTGCAGGTCTGTGGCTCTATCATATTACAATCTTTTTCATTAATTTTACTTATATGTATAAAGCTTTTTCCTGTATTTATTTCAGCTATACAGTCAGTTGTTATAATTCCATTGAATATTACTACTTTAATTCTTAATATGTTGCTCAGTATATTTATTAAATCTAATGTTCTTGGTTGTCTACTTATTAAACTATTTTATCTTAATATTGTTGTTTCACTTTTAATTATTAGTTTGGATCCTTCTATTTGTGGTTTTAATCTATGTAATGGTGTTATAGTTCTATTGTTAAAATCTATTTGTAATTCTTCTGGTATTGTTATTCTAGAATTTTCCTTGTGTTCTATCTGTTCTAATATATCTTGATATAGTTTTGGTACTAAAATATTCATTTCATGTTGTTTTCTTACATGGTGATTTCCAGTTAAAGCATATATCATTTTAGTTTCTATACTTATTACTTTGCTACCTACTGGCATTTTTCTTTCATCTAATTTTAATATAGTGTTAAAGCTAATTCTTTGTGTTCATCTTTTAATGATATACTAAAATCTAGTTATACTATAAATTTTAATTTTTGGTATATTTAATTTCCTTTTATTATTGATATTAAGGAGTCTTGTAGATTTTCTAATATTCTATCATCTAATATGTATAGTGTAGGAATTTGTTGGGTTTGAAACATATATGTAAGACACTGCGAAAGTTTAAAATTTTATTTACTTACCCCAACAATGCATTCTGGTATGGTTATATGACAATCAAAAATCTGTAAAGTAAAACTTAAACAAGAACACTTACAGGTTATTCAATCTGGAATCTTTACTAAAGGGCGAACATGCGTTTGTTCCCTTCGACTGCAAGCACCTTGCTACAGTGTATTCCTCTGTCAAGAAAGCTAGGAAATTTTTGCAAAGGTTCGAGAAAGCTTTATTCTAAACTCTAAGTCTAGAATTGTGTTGTATATTGATTCTTATAATATCAATGAGGTTTAGTGCTGTATATATAGTTAATTTTAGGTCAAAATTGGATTAGGGTTGGGCTCTAAGACTGGCCCAAAAACCGAGGTGCAGTGGGCCAGTCTGATGGGGCCCACTGCTGGGTCATCACCGCAGATCAGCCTAGTAGGCGCCACAGCGCCTGACGTTCCTCGTTTCGTCATTATATATTCAGCACATTTAATTAAATCCAAAATTCAATTAAATAATTTCCATCGAATAGAAATTATCCCATAGTTATTATCAATTTAAATATCTCAATTCCAAATCAAATATTTAATACTTTCTAAATACACCCTTAGATCGAAGAGACAATCGATATAGTGTGACCTTATAGGCCTTCATATATTGACACTAATCCAATTAAGGTCCATACGGAACTCCTAGACTGCGTCGTACGAAGAACTCAATATGTGAAGTACGTTTACATGAATCCTGCAAACATAACCTTTATGTGAGATGATAAATTCCTTTCATTCGCGATACACCCGATCAAGCTTATGATTTGCCATGTGTCTATCCAAATGGCTTGATCACTTTATCTCATCTTAATTAGTCGATAACTAGACCATATTCTGAATATGTCTCTTGCATTGGCCAATGACTTGGTAGACCTAATATCACTGAAAAGTTGAATGCTCTCTCGAATATCCAATCGAGGAATGAATCATATTATTGGCCCAACTACCACCTTAGTTTACATAATATTGCACCCAACACAATCCGTATCTTATCCTATAAGGAGTTTAAGCTTAGGAAAGGGTCAAAGTACATTACTCTGTAAACAAGGTGCATATTGACCTCAAGTCAGAGGACATTTATCTCCCACACGCTGATAACACTCTAAATATGTATAACAAACAGTTTATCAGCAGGGTATACCAATAATTTCCAAAAGTATCCATGTGTCCATTACTAGTAACCATTACTCGTAGCATGTGAGACATACTATATTCTCCAAGAATGTGATGCAGACCACATGTCGACTTATAACATATCATCGATATCTAATTCTCGATGATCATTAGTCGAGGCTATTTTGAGAGTTATGTTCTATCATTAATATTTCACTCTATTAATGACAACGTAAGCTAAAGGGATGCACATATATGAATAATTGCAAACAATCAAACAATAATTCAATATTTGCAAATGTCATAAATATTAATCTTATTAATAATACGAATATGTTAAAGTACATTTGTCCCTAATAATGATTGTCTCTAGAACATATATATTTTCAATCTCCCACTTGGCCTAGAGCCAATCTCCAATGTATCTAATACCCATGTTTTTAAAATGACCATTATGCTTAACTAAGCTTAATGGTTTAATAAATGGGTCAGCTAGACTATCATCTGTGGGAACATAGTCTAATCTTATTTCTTTAGTTTCCACCATCTCCCTGAGTATGTATATGCTTATTTATATTTATTGATCTTGGTTCCTTAGCTTGTGCAATCGCACCAGTGTTGTCACAATAAATCGTTATTGAATAAGTGTCACTTGGAACAACCCCTAGTTCCTTCAGGAACTCAGATATCGTGACAGCTTCTTTACCAGCTTCCGATCCAGCAATGTACTCTGCTTCAGTTGTCGAATCAGCAGTTGTAGCTTGCTTAGAACTTTTCCAACTCACTACTCCGCCATTGAAAATGAAGGTATATCCAGACTGAGACTTGAAGTCATCAAGATCTATCTACAAGATAACATCAGTGTACCCAGTAGCCACTAGTTTCTCTTATCCACCATAGACTAAGAAATATTCTTTAGTTCGTCTAAGACACTTAAGAATACTCTTGACTATTTTCCAGTGTTCTTCCCCACAATTCTGCTGGATTTGCAAGTCATACTAAGTGCATAGGCCACATCTGGCCACGTACAGGTCATGGCATACATGATTGATCCTATAGCTGAAGCATATAGGATTCTCTTCATGTGTTCAAGTTCTGCAACAGTAGAAGGACTATCCTTCTTTGATTAGTCTTGGATGTATAAATGGACTTCTGTAGCTTGCATACTGCTTTAGGATTAGTCTTGGATGTAAAAATCTCAGGTTGTATCATAAACACCTCCTCACCAAGGTTACCATAGAGGAAAGCAATTTTAACATCCATTTGCCAAATGTCATAATCATAGTATGTGGCTATTGCAAGCAAAATCCAAATGGACTTAATTTTCTCAACATGTGAAAAAGTTTCATCATAATCAACCCCAGGCCGTTGATTATAATCTTTAGCCACCAATCTTGCCTTATAAGTCTGTACCTTGCCATATGCATCAGTCTTCTTCTTGAAGACCCATTTGCATCATATGGGTCTAACCCCTATTGGCAAATCAACCAAGTTTCAAACTTGATTTACGTACATCAAATCCATCTCAGATTTCATGGCTTCTTGCCATCTCTGTGAATCAATGTCTAGAATAGCTTCGCTGTAGGTTGTAGGTTCATCATCATCAGGAATATCTATCTCATTGTGTGTTTCAATAAGGAGATTAAGTCTTTCAGGCAGACGTTGAGTACTAGTGGACCAACAGAGATGATTAATTTGTGTTTCAGTGTTTGTTGCATTCTGATTATGAGAAGGTCTTTGTGTGCTGGACAATCCACCACCTTGAGAGCTTTTAGGAATGTCATTTTCATGTATTTCCTTAATGGAATGATGTACAACCATTGTATCATCTTCCATTGGTTGTGTATGAGAGCCTTCCATTTCTGCGCTATCTCTCACAACACTCCACTTGTTGAAGGGTGTACTCTAAGTACCCAATCTTCACCAAATACTCCTACTGAACCTTGTCTAGGTCATTCGACAAAGGTTCAACTTCTGTGTTATCTTGTGGTTCTTGAATTTCTTCAAATTCTATCTTATTGCAGCTCTGTTCCTTGTAGACATAGTCTTCTTCAAGGAAAGTTGTATTTCTGGAAACAATGACCTTATGTTCTCCAAGAAGATAGAATAGTATCCTTTAGTTTCCTTTGGATACCCCATAAAATAATATTTCTCACTTTTAGATTCCAACTTGTCAGTAAGCATCTTCTTTACATATGCAGGGCACCCCCAGGGTCGCATGTGTTTAAGTGCTGGCTTCTTGCCATTTCATATCTCATATGGAGTTTTCTCTACTGACTTTGAAAGAACCTTGTTCATAATATAAATTTTAGTTTTGTAATGCATATCCTCAAAGGTATGTTGGTAGAGCTGAGAAACTCATCATGGATCTAACCATATCTAATATGGTTCAATTTCTCCTTTCAGCAACACCATTCATTTGTGGCGTTCTAGGAGGTGTCCATTGTGATTGGACTCCATGAAGCTTCAAGTAATCCAGAAATTATTTACTTAAGTATTCACCTCCTCGATCTGATCGAAGGGTCTTGATACTTGTTTCGAGTTTCTTCTCTACTTCTGACTTGTACTCCTTGAATTTCTCAAAGGCTTCAGACTTGTGTTTCATAAGATACACATGCCCAAACCTTGTGAAATTGTCTATAAAAGTGATGAAGTAAGGGAAGCCTCCCTTAGCTTGAGTTGAAAATTGCCCACATACATCAGTATGGACCAACTCAAGTACCTCTTTGGCTCGCACACCCTTCCCAGAAAGTGGCTTGATGGTCATCTTTCCTCTCAAACAAGATTCATAATTACCATAGGACTCCAAGTCAAATGGTTTCAGGTAGTCTAACTTCTTTAATCTTGCTATCCTTGATTCATTGATGGGACCAAGTCTACAGTGCTATAAATAGGTGGGGTTTCTTGGATTACCTATCTTAGCTCATTTATTTTGCACCTTGAAAATTTCACGACTACAGTTTAAAACATATAAACCATCCACAAGCGGATCATTTCCACAATTAAAACCATTAAAAGACAGTACATAACTGTCATTGGCAATAAATGAGGAAAACCCCTCAATGTCTAACACTGGGATAGAAATAATATTCCTCGTCAATGAGGGTACAAAATAACAATTATTTAGTTCAAAACAAAAGCCTGAAGGTAAATCTAGTCTATAAGTTCCCACGCGTTCAACATCCATTCGTGCTCTATTTCCAACGCGCAGGTCTACCGCCCATGGTCCAACCTTTCTACTGTCAATCAGACCCTGCATATTATTACAAATGTGTGAGCCACAAACGGTATCCAATACCCAGCAGTGAGAGTTATTTATAGACATATTTATTTCAATGACAAACATACCTTGTCTAGTAGAGCTAGAAGCACCTAGTGCTTTGCCTCCTCCTGGAGATGTGCAGTCCTTCTTCCAGTGCCCCTTCTTCTTGCAGTTGAGGCACACATCCATAGCTACATTTGTCTTCTTCTGAACACCTCCTCTAGGTTTAAAACATGTGGGTGCAGTATCTGCCTTTCGTTGGGCCCATGTTTTCATATTGCCTCTGTAACTCCACAGTCATGGAGGACAACATTACACACTGTGCCGAGGTAGCATCGTCTAGATGTTTCTGATAAGACACCTTGTCAAATAGGGCATACTCAGCAGAGTTTTCAGCAGGGATTGTGGGGAACACTGTGTGTAACACATACTAAGTTCTTTCTTGTCTTAATACCAATCGCAAATTTCTCAACCATTCAAGGTAATTAGCTCCAGTCAACTTGTTTGTCTCGACCTACATTTTCAATGATAGATTCGACATTTTATATAATAGGTTGTATAATCTGAAGATATAGATAGACTTGAAATTAAATTCTAATATAATTTATATTGAACACTTTCGTTAACTAATTAACATGGCCTTTAGTTTAATTAGCTCCCACTATTTTAACATACTTTTTGACCCCATGAAAGAATACAGACTCATATCAAATATGGTCATAATGGGTCAAGATTCAAGTTCATGCTATCTCCACGTTTGTTGTGGCTGATAACTTCAACAGCACAACCTGGCAGGTCTCCAAACTAATTACAAACAATTTGTAACTCTTGTCTGACCGAATGTTCCAAACAATCGATTTGCGTCCCTCGGCTTGTCTGACGCTGTGGCATCAAGACAGCTTAGCAAGTCAACCCCGTTATGCGACTGCAATTATGTATCTAAGTGAGTTTGTCTTATAGAGCAAACACTATGGTGTAAATACTCATGAAGGTTTATCACCCACTTCTACATTTAACATGCATCTATAAAAGAGTCTGAGTCGTCGTAGATTTAGAGCAAATGTTGTGGCATAAATACTCATCTCGCCGAAAAGGATTTTGCACTACAATTAATTATAATGGATGACGCGTTCATTTTAAATGAGACTTGTATTAAATTTTGGGGAATATTTTAATTTAGGGTTTTAACCAAGATCAACTCTAACATGCTATATCAAATAAAGCATCTTAACTATCATGCAAAGTCCACTAGCACATATTGGTTACCATTTTTCCAAGCATGATATTAAGCGGTTTAAACACATACTGGGCGCCGCCTACCCAAACAATTATTTGCGGACGCTATTCTAGTAATTTAAATGACAAACATACTGACATTTAGCACATAAACAGTATACTTATCAAATAATATATTGTATAATAATAATCGTGGGTTAAACATTCTAAGCTTTAATTATTATTTTTTTGTTTTCTGGACAGGTGGCGCCGCGGCTCTAATCATAAGGGTCGCGGCGCTAATCATAAGGGTCACGGCGCCAGTGAGGCAGAAGTCTTTCGTCTTCTGCAATGCATTAGGGCTATGGCTCTCCACCATGGAGTCGCGGCGCCTATTGTCCAGTATGTCCAGAATTTTAAAATGAAGCTTTTTATCGCGGATCTCAGACAGGCACCGCCTTGAAACCCTAGCAGGCGTCGCAGCGCCCTACCATAGGGCCACAGCGTCGACGTCCTGACAGAACGTTTCCGTGTTGATTTTCTAAAAATCATCCAAACTCAAAATCCAATTTAGGGATCAGATCACAGATCCTTTATCATCACCCTCTATTATCAATAACGCACATATCGACCATCATCTGTTCCTACCTGTTCTTCACCGTGCACTATGTTTGCAATGAACCGGTTATCTGCAGTTTGGCTTAGTCCGAGTTAGAACGGAATGACTTCCTCGATTTAGCATAGTTGATAGTTTAGGGTGACATCAAAAGGTTAACTGTTCAGTCAAGATATGTAGAATTTCAAGAAGCCTTGTTTTAATTCAGTTTGAAAAATAATTTATGTTTAACCCATATTATTATCTTATTCAATTGTTATATAACCATTGAACCAACCTGGCTCTGATACCACTGTAGGAATTTGTTGGGTTTGAAACATATGTGTAAGACAATGGAAGTTTAAAATTTTACTTACTTACCCCAACAACGCATTCTGATATGGTTATATGACAATCAAAAACCTGTAAAGTAAAACTTAAACAAGAACACTTACAGGTTATTCAATCTGGAATCTTTACTAAAGGGCGAACACGCGCTTTTTCCCTTCGACTAAAAGCTCCTTGCTACAGTGTATTCCACTGTAAAAAAAAGCTAGGAAATCTTGGCAGAGGTTCGAAAAAGCTTTATTCTAAACTCTAAGTCTAGAATTGTGTTGTATATTGATTCCTATAATATCAATGAGGTTTAGTGTTGTATATATAATTAATTTTAGGTCAAAACCGAATTAGGATTGGGCTCTAAGTCTGGCCCAAAAACTGAGGTGTAGTGGGACAGTCTGACTGGGCCCACTGCCGGGTCAGCGTCACGGCGC
Source organism: Anisodus acutangulus (assembly GCA_029783415.1). Classification (NCBI taxonomy): domain Eukaryota; kingdom Viridiplantae; phylum Streptophyta; class Magnoliopsida; order Solanales; family Solanaceae; genus Anisodus; species Anisodus acutangulus. The sequence continues at coordinate 37,580,160 of CM056506.1, read as the reverse complement.
CTGACGTTCCTTGTTTCGTCATTATATATTCAGCACATTTAATTAATCCAAAATTCAATAAAATAATTTCCATCGAATAGAAATTATTCCATAGTTATTATCAATTTAAATATCTCGATTTCAAATCGAATATTTAATACTTTCTCAATACACCCTTAGATCGAAGAGACAATCGACATAGTATGACCCTATAGGCCTTCATATATTGACACTAATCCAATTAAGGTCCATACAAAACTCCTAGACTGCGACGTACGACGAACTCAATATGTGAAGTAAGTTTACATGAATCCAGCAAACATAATCTTTATGAGAGATGATAAATTCCTTTCATTCGCGACACACTCGATCAAGCTTAGGATTTTCCATGTGTCTATCCAAATGTCTTGATCACTTTATCTCATCTATATTAGTCGACAACTAGACCATATTCTGAATATGTCTCTTGCATTGGCCAATGACTTGGTCGACCTAATATCACTGAGAAGTTGAGTGCTCTCTCGAATATCCAATCGAGGAATGAATCCTATTCTTGGCCCAACTATCACCTTAGTTTACATCATAATGCACCCAACACAAGCCGTATCTTATCATATAAGGAGTTTAAGCTTAGGACAGGGTCAAAGTACATTACTCTGGAAACAAGGTGCGTATTGACCTCAAGTCAGAGGACCTTTATCTCCCACACGCTGATAACACTCTAGACATGTATAACAACCAGTTTATCAGCAGGGTATACCAATAATTTCCAAAAGTATGCATGTGTCCATTACTAGTAACCATTACTCGCAGCATGTGAGACATACTACATTCTCCAAAAATGTGATGTAGACCACATGTTGACTTATAACATATCATCGATATCTAATTCTCATTGATCATTAGTCGAGGATATTTTGAGAGTTACGTTCTATCATTAATATCTCACTCTATTAATGACAACGTAAGCTCAAGGGATGCACATATATGAATAATTGCAAACAATCAAACAATAATTCAATAATTGCAAATGCCATAAATATTAATCTTATTAATAATACGAATATGTTCAAGTACATTTGTCCCTAATAATGATTGTCTGTAGGACATATATACTTTCATATAGTTGTATAGGTGTGTCTATATTTTTCTAAAAATATGCTTTTATAGTGAATTCTATTCCTCCAAAATATATGTTTCTATATATTTTAGCTTCTTTCGTAGATAGTTTTGCTAATTCTCGTTTCATAATTTTATTTGTTATTAAGCTTATTTTTGCTTTTCCATTTACACTAGTTGTGTCAATTATATTTTCATATTTTTGTGTTATATATCTTACTTCTTTATTTCTTTCAAACCATTTTGTTTTAAATATTTTCTTAATTGATTGTTCTTCTTTTTCTTCTTGTATCTTTTGATATATGTCTGGTTTAAAGCTTAAAGTTTGTACTATACTTCCTTCATATGTATTCATTTGGTAATATGTTTCATTTGAATCTTCTACTATTTATTTTTCTTTATCCATTAATTAATTTGTTAATGTATTCATATTGTTCTCTTATGATGCCATTTTGGTTTTTTATTTCATTATCCTTTCTGATTATTTCTCTTAATTTTTCTTCTCTTAGTTTCGTATTTTCTTCTTCTTTTTGTCTCAAACTTTCGTCTTTTAGTGCTATCATATTTCTTAGTGTTAAAAAGGTAAAATTGGAGAGTACATCTTATTCCCAATATTAAAAGGAGAGTAGAATAAGGATATTACGCCAAAAGCGAGCTAATCATAAAATTAAGTATGATTAGTGTTTAGATGAAAGATAAAGTTTTTTAATTAAATATTATTTTTTGGGGAATTTGAATTGAAAGATTATTTTGAACTTGAATAGAAAGATAAAAACAATGTTCCTATGTCAACAGATTAAACAAATAAATGTATAAGTCAACTAATATATTGACAATTATTTTTAAATATCATAATTTTATTTTCAAAAAAAATTCTCAATCGGATATTTTAAAAATAAATTAGTTTGTTTTCATATCAAAACGTCTAAAGTAATTGCAACCGTGATATGATATTAAGTGTCAATTTAGATTTTCTCTAACTCCGTAGGTTCCTAAGCAACTTCCCTCGTCACTAGTCACTATGGCAGAAGGTTAGCAAGCCTGCTCCCAGGTCAGCAGTGAGGTCAGCTCCATCTCCTCTTTATAACTTTTTATTTATGTTTACATAATTGATGGCGTCAAATTTAGTATATTAATAGTTATTTCAAATATTTCAGAAAAGTTTATTGATTTTAAATATGTCAACAGAATATGATCAATTTATTATTATACCAAACAAATAATAAATAACTTTCTAGGATTAGTTTCTTTTGATAACCGGCCGCGCATTGCGCGAATACTAATACTAGTACTAGTATATAAAATAGAAGAGTTGCAAGCAATATTGTTAAGCCAAGTTGCAAGTTAATAACAACCCATTTGGAAATTTTAGGATAAAGTTAATAGATATTAGGACAAAGCAAATTTAAAATTTGACATGACAATTTTTTGACAATCTTAATAGGAAATATTATAAAATTAGGTATGATTAGTGTTTGAATTGTAGATGAAAGATAAAAAAAATTAAATTAAATATTTTCTTTGGGAATTTGAATTGAAAGATTATTTTGACCTTAAATTGAAAGATAAAAACTATGTTCCCATTTCAACAGATTAAACAAATAAATGTATAAATCAGCTAATATATTGATAATTATTTTTAAATATCATAATTTTATTTTCAAAAAACTTCTCAATCGGATACCATTAAAATTTTAATAACCCACTCAGTCATTTTGCATTCTTCCCATGTTTCGATCAATTATCGACTTTCATTAACTCTAAATCCAACATTGTAAATGTCATGGATGAACGAAACGCACTGCAAGATAATTCTTGGCCGTAATTATAGAGAAATGATCGTAGGGTAGACGCTTCCTAAGTTCGGAGCTGAGAGAAATAATTTTCGGTTCTTGTTTGTGGTTCGGAGTCTGTAAGGAAATCATTAATTTTGAAAACGCCCTAGTACCGCGTCGTGAGTCTTACTTTGCCTTCTGAGGCTATTGGATACTGCGAATCTTTAACTTTATTTATGTGCTTATTTGGAAATATTTATGGGCAAGCGAGTCGTACCAATGTTATGTCAATAAATTCGAGGATACGCGTAAATCTGATCAGATAGAATATCCGTGGGAAATATGTAGAATTTATATCGAAGCCAGTGAAATTTTACATTTTGGAACTGGGCGAACCCACCCAGGCGAATATTTACCCGCACATGCGGATCCATTTCTGCGAGGGTCGGTCCACAGATGAAATGGTATGGGAGGTTGGGTAGGTCCGCTTCGGCGGTAACTTCTACGCGGGTGCGGGGTCACACTTGCAACCGTAACTTCGCATTTGCAAATTTGAGTAGGGTTAATGAGACCGCTCATGTGGACATCCTTTCTGCATATGCGGGCCGCTTCTGTGGAGGATGGTCCACATAGGCGGCATCAACTATAGACATATTCTTTGATTACACCCATCTTCCCTATTCCGAAACCCCCACTTGGCAAGTGGACTTTGGGAGATAAAGAGCTGGTTGGGCAGCTTTCCAATGGATTCTTCTGTCATATATCATGGGGTAAAATTCTAAACTCCCTTCTTATGCTATTCCATAAGTAATGTATTACTTTTTCAAGCTTTAAATTGTTTTGGGTAGAATCAAGCCTAGGAGTTTTACCAAGATTTTCAAAAATGGATTTTGATGAAATGAGTGACCAAGATGGAAGCTTTAATCTTTATTTTAAAAATTAATGAGTATGTAGTAAGTAGAACTATATTTTGGAGAAGTAATCTCTAGCTATTGCTACTTGTTGATTAAAGTAATTAAGAGTTTTCATGAAAAAAAACCTTTCAAATGATTTATCAGACTAGAGCTTTATTGTGGATCAATTTCCTAAATCTTTCGAAGTTATTACTACTTAGACCTTAGATAATGATTTCCTAATTAAATTCCCTTTTCGCTCTTATGTGTCCGGGGTTGTCGAGGGCCGAGTAGTGATTTCTATGTAGATTGGTCCTTATGCATTATAAAATGTGTGGTATCATAGAACCTTATGTGTATGTTAGAACTACGACCATTTGATAAGCGTTTCAGGAGTACTTTGTGGATTAGGAGTTTGTGTCACCCACTCGGCAATGAGGTAGGTTACGATTTATTATGTCTAGACTCCGCTAGAAGTACGTAGTTGTTATAAATATTGAGGGGTATTTGGCGTGTTGGGGGTCCCACCTTAGTGGTTGTGATGAGCGCTTCAGTGGGTACCGCTGTTGAACTTTCTTGATGGGTGATTAGGGGAATCAGCCTTAGGGTTGATTCAGACTGTTGTTATGTGGGCTTATCGCCATTGATTGATAAATTATTGTGATTACTCATCACATATTCTTCTAATATGAAAGAATGATTACGTGAAATTACGTGTTATTGAATTTTGAAGTTTCACGATCCCAAATTCCATTGTGTCGTGATGGCACCTACCCTAATTCGTAGGCGAACCCGACATACAACAATAATATATTGCGGAATTAAATGCGAAAATAAAGAAGTAAAGAAGAAGTAATTTATCAAGTCTTTTAAATAAAAATACACAAGTCTGAATAAACCCCAAAGAGATCTGGTACTCATGAGAACAAGCTCGAATAATATCTGAATACAAGTCTGAATAGGAAATACATAAGTTGTCTAAAAGTAGCAGAGACATAAATCATAAAGGAAGATAACTAAGAGTTCTAGTGCCGGAAATGCATCAGCGGCCCACCCTGGACTCCAACAATCAATCTCTCCAAGCCGTAGATCAAGCTGCTCTGATATCGTCTCCTGGCTCAGTACCTGCACATAGAGTGCAGCAAACGTAGAGTAAGTACGGGGAAATACGTGTACTCATCAGCATCGTCGACCGACCCTAGCTATAATGGTGGCGAGGGTTGGTACTTCCCGATACCTCTATACTAGTTAGTTACTTAAGCAAAAGTATAATTCAGTTAACCAACCTACAGTTCAATTAAGCTTAAATACTCTCAAGTCACACATCACACAAGTCCAGCCTAAACCCCGTTCAGGGCGTATAGATCCATCAAACTTCTATACTCAAGTCTCATAACAAGGTTAAGCATAAACTAACAATATTCCTTCTAACAGCGTTAAGATCACAAGTGTAATAGAGTTCAATCTGGGCACATACGACATCAATCACATACCATGATATAAATGAATGCAATGCGGATGATATGTATGAATGCAAGTAGACATATGTACTAGGTATACGCACGGTGTTGCAGTAGCTATCACGTGACCCTTGGGGGACTCATGAGGTCCATATACCCATCCGATCCCATCGGATACCAGCACGAGGGCTGAAGTGTCTTGTCATTCATCACTCTCACAACCAAGTACCACATCCCTTAATCCGACTTCCCAAGACATTCTAAGCGATTTATAAGTAAGCCAATGCCAAATATATATAATGTATGAATGAAATGGATATGAATACACCATGCAATCGGCATAATCAGTTTATCAGTATTTATCAGTTATATTCAAGTGTTCAGACGAGATGTAGAGTGATGAATGCATGACAAGTCAAATCAGAATATCATATCAAACGGCTACAAGCCCAAGTAAACAGCAACCATACCAACCTAAGTGGACTCTTTCACCGCACTTGTGGCCCGAAGGCTAAACACATAAAGTCTTTTACATGAATTATTCTAGTTCATTATTTAACCATTAATTTCATCCGGTATCCATATTAGTGCTCGTCATCTCACTAATATAGGACCCCCAAATCCCCATTACTCATCTTAGTTCATTACAAGCATACCAACACAAATACGTTTCACTAGAGTCTAGAAAGTCTCAAATTACCTGAATAAAGCCGAAGACTCACACAATCGCTTTCCCCTTCCGTTGAGCCTCCTCACGAGCCCACTCTGATCAATCATATCAAGTATGTGAGATTACGGTCTAATATCACCCATAATCTCTAAGCTAGGTTACAAAGGAACTCCTGACCCACATGATCAAAATATGAACTTTCCTGTCCAATTAGTATCGATTCATGTTAGATAGTCATAATCCCGAGTTAATTAAACAACAAAACCCAAAATGATCCTCAATTTCATGAATTAGTGAAAGCCCTAATTAAACCCTTGAATTTCTCCCGATTCGAAAAATGGTTCAATACATGAAATTGGTCAAGTAATCATTATTTACTAGCTTAATACATCACTAGTTTATAATATAGACATCAATGCATCAATAACCAATCCCCTAATTACAACTCTCTTATTCTCAACAAGTCATTCCAACTATTTTCCCCATTTAAGAAACATGCTTAAGATGAAAACTTAACTAATACACTATAATTAAAGGGAAACAGTAACATTATACCTCTAATGATGAACTATCACTTGGAATCTTCAAGAATTCTCTACTGGTCGAGCTTCAATCCCAAGGAGTATGTTTGGAGAATGAGAACAATTTCTAGGCCATTAAACTTTTATACTCTGAACAGTGTTTCCACTCCAGTAGAGTCGATTCCACTGGGGTAGACCCACTCCGATGGAAACCCTATCCGTTGGGGCGAAAACCACTTCAAATCCCGACCCTCGCTGGGGCGATAAAAACTCCACTTAGGCTCACGCGCCCCGGTGAGGAACCCATCCGCTGAAGTGGACTGTTATCACTGAGCTTTGTCGCGCTTTGTCGCGCTTCGGCGAGGCTAACCTCCACAGAGGCAGGCCCGCTGAGGTGGAATCTTGGTCGCTGGCGCAGACACCAGTAACCAGCAGCAGTCCAAGGATATCAAATCCACCGTCAACCATCGGAAACACTCCTGGAACCTCCCGGACATAACCCAAACATGCAACACTATCAGAAAACACATTTTAGACCTAATCGCACACTAGGGTTTCTCGAAAAAGGTCGCTAAAGCTCGGGTTTAACTAAAGTCAACTCTTAAGTTCTAATTTCACAATTTTATAATCTAATTTCCAAAACTTATCGGGCTTTCTCGAGACCCGAACCAAAGGCTCAACTAAGTAATAAACGTCATTTCAGAGCTAATGAAACCAACAAAACTACGAACGAAGCACGTTTACACAAAAGTCAACTATGGGTCAAACTCTTCTATTCTCTTAACTTAGATTTTCTCAAACTTAACAAAATGGGTCTGAAACCTACCCGATTACCTCGAGAACTATGTCACCCATCTTTGTAAGTCATAAGCAAGCTAATAAGGGCTCGAGAAGGGTAATTTAGGGGTTTCTAGGCAAAATAAGCAAAATGACTTTTCGAGTCATTACATCAGGTACAACTTAAATAAACGTTCGTCCTCGAATGGTGAAGAAAAGGGAAATACGTGTGCCCTCGAATAGCTTGGGGTAGTTAGCCCACATATCTGACTTAGTCTCCCATGTAGCCCCCTCTACTAGGTGATTCCTCTATTGCACTTTCACAGAGGCTATCTCTTTGGATCTAACTCTCTGACATGTTGTCTAGAATGGCTACATGCCCCTCCACATAAGCTAGATTCTGATCGAGCATCACCGAATCATATCTGACCACATGAGAACCATCGTCGACATATGAAACATAGGGTGTACACCGGATAGCCCAGGAGGTAAGCCAGCTCATAGGCTACCTAACCAATTATGTCCACAATCTCAAAATGATCAATAAACCTTGGACTGAGCTTGCCTTTTTTTCGAATCTCATCACACCCTTCATGGGTGAAACCTTTAGCAAAACTCGCTCACCAACTATAAACTCTAGCGGACGAACCATCTAATCTACATAACTCTTATATCTGCTCTAGGCCATGAGAAGTCATTCCTGGATCATCTTAACCTTATACAATGAATCCCTCAAAAGATCGGTACCCCAAAGTCGAACCCCAAAAGCATCAAACCACCCAATCGATGAGTGAAACCTCCTACCATACAAGGCCTCAAATTGTGCCATCTCAATACTCGAATGGTCAAAGGTAGAAACTAGTTCCAATGACCACTAAAATCAATAACACAGGCTCGTAACATATTCTCAAGAACTTGAATTGTCCGCTCAGACTGACCATCGATCTGAAGATGGAAGGCTGTACTAAGCCCCACTCTAGTGCCCAACTCCTTCTACATGGACTGCCAAAGTGAGAAGTGAATTGCGTACCCCGGTCAGAAATAATATAAATGGGCACCCCGTGCAATCGAACTATCTCTCGAATGTAGATCATAACCAACTTCTCAGAATTGTAAGTAGTCTGAACTGGAATAAAATAGGCAGATTTGGTCAACCTATCCACAATGACCCATATAGAATCAAACTTTCCCAAAGTACGGGGCAATTCTACCACGAAATCCATGGCAATTCGCTCCCACTTCCACTCAGGAATGGGCATCCTCTGAAACCTACCACCAGGCCTCTGGTACTTATATTTCACTAGATGATAATTCAAACATTGGTACACGAACTCTACTATGTCCTTCTTCAGCCTGCACCACCAGTAATGTTGTCTCAAGTCACGGTACATCTTCATTGCTCCTGGAAGGATGGAGTACTTTAAACTATGGGTCACCTCCATGATCAAATAGGTTAAGTCACCCACCCTAGGAACACAAATCCGATCTTTGATCCTCAAGACACCATCACTATCAATCATTGCCTCTTTTTTTCTCCCAGCAACACTTTGTCACAGATTTTGCACAACTGAATATCATTAAATTATTGGGATCGAACATGCTCTAACAAGGAAGATCGTGCCTCCACGTGAGCTAATACCATATCAGGAACTAACTAGAATAACAATAATATTTATGGATGAGAGCACCAAAGTTGCCTTTGAAGCGAGAAGTGTTGTTTCCCAAAAAGAAATTTCCAAGTTTAAAAAGTTGTTGTAAATGTTCTAGTCTATATTTAATATTGCTAAGACACATAGCGTACTTTGCTTCCTTATCTAACAATTAGAACAAAGTAAGTCACTTCTATAAGTGAACAAAAGTGCTTCACGTGTCAACCTTCCCCTTAAAATGCCTTGACTCATCACCTAATATCATTATGCCCTTAAGTGTAGGTACTGCCATATGGCAGCCCATGATCAATAGTTATATTGCCATGTGTCACCCCATCATCAACACTAATCCATAGCCTTTTGCCACACATAAAATATTATTTCTAGTCATCGTTGTCACGCTTATTAAGTCCTAAATTATTTAGGGACTGCATCCCTTTATGTACTAAGCTCTTTACTTGCATACGTGGATGCTCAAACCATCGCCCGAAAGTACGGGGTGTTACACCAATTAGGAGCTAAAATTGGAAAGGAAATCAAGCCAAAAAAATACTAGTCTCCTCCTCCAGTGTATACCATGGATCCCACTTAAGAGTTCTCATGGAATAATAATAATTCTTCTCCTTAATCTAAAATTTTGGCTTAGACATGAGAGTAACATAGTCCTCAAACAATGTACATCTAATCAGTAAATGCCTATTGTAAAGAAGACCAATTTTAGCATCCTTTTCAATTCACATTGTGTTGGAATGAAAGTTCTCAATGAATTTAGCTCCGAAAATTGTAATTCTTCTTGTATTATCATAAGATTAATCTCCTCCATATCATATTGCATAGTAGGCTCACCATGCAAATAAACAATAGTTTTTAGAGGAATTTTTGGCAATGTAATAGAAGTGGAGGCAGCGACAGTAGTAGTAGTAGTAGTAGGAGTAGGGTTTAAATTCGTTGGTTTGAGTATGCTGGAGTAATCCATGGGTTGTTTAGGGTTTTGTATGGGTTGGACAACCTCATGAGGAGGTTGGTCGGCGGCCATAGGTGGGAGATGGGAAGGGGGAGTAAGGGGTGATGTCGAGGTTTGTGAGGGTAGTAACTTCTTACTGAATACATTATTTCTTGTTTGTGAAGTCCCACTTAAAATTGTTTTAATACTATATGATAAAACTATTATTTTTTAAAAAACTTAGTAGCTCTGTTGGTTGACTATTTGAACTTTCACTTTTGGTGAGGTTTCGATTCTCCACCTTGTAATCCCCATTTTGTTTTCCCCTACCCCCAATTAGTGATGGCAAATGGGTGGGTTTGATCGGATTTGGGCGGGTTGAACAAAAACGGGTTGGGTATCAACCCGCCATATTTTATGCGGGTAAAATATGGGATTGAATGATAAATGCGCGAGTTGATTATGGGTAAGCTCATATGAGTGTAATATTTATAATTTTTTTTTATCAAATTAAATTAATCTTTTCATATATTTATAATTAAATATATCAAATAGAAAATTTGGGGTGGGGTGGGGTGGGGTGGGGTAAAAAATATATCCCATTGTCTTTTTATAAATGTAAAATATATAGTTATATGGCTTAATCATATTTCTTGCACCTCTCCTATTATATATATATAAAAATAAATAGATATAGATTATAACTACTATTATTATGGTATATCAATGGCCGTGCATTTTCATGAATGTGCAAGTGTATATCACACTTTTTGTTAATCTTGTTATTTGATAAATTATTTATAATCTTTTAATTTGAATTGAGTTTGATTTTGAATTTAATGTTCTTAGTGCTTATCTCTCAATTCAAATTAAAAAAACTTTCTTTCTTTTTCAAAAATTTATCTTTTAAGTTTTGTTTGTCCTATTTTTTATTAACTTTGTCCTAAAATTGTCAAATGGCTTGTTATTAACTTTTCACTTGCCTTAATCATATTGCTTGCACCTCTTCAATTTTATATGTATAGTTAAATTATTTATAATCTTTTAATTTAAATTGAGTTTGATTTTGAATTAAATGTTATTAGTGCTTATCTTTCAATTCAAATTAAAACACTTTATCTTTCTTTTTCAAAAAATTATCTTTTAAATTTGCTTTTTCCTATTTTTTATTAACTTTGTCCTAAATTTTTCAAATGACTTGTTATTAACATGTCACTTGACTTAATCATAGTGCTTGCCGCTCTCCTAATTTTTTTTATATATAGAATATAAATTATTTATAATCTTTTAATTGAATTGAGTTTCATTTTGAATTTAACGTTCTTAGTGCTTATCTTTCAATTCAAATTAAAAAACTTTAGCTTTTCTTTCAATTCAAATTAAAAACTTTATCTTTTAAATTTGCTTTGTCTAATTTTTATTAACTTTGTCCTAAATTGCCAAATGGCTGGACATGTCTGGACTGCTATGCTGAAATGGTTAGGATACTATAGGATAATAGGTGATTGGCAACAAGTGGTTCAATGGCTGATTCAAAGGGCTGGCAACAACAGGCCAAAGGCAAGTATGATGCAGTAGTTATCTATGGACTAAACGTAATGATAGAAGATTTTCCAACAAAGTCACAAGCAACTTGCAAAGATTAAAAGACATCGCTCTACAGCTGCATATTGAAGGGCAAAGGGACAACAAATAGAGAGATAATTTAGAACAGCTTATAGGTTACCATTGTTAATTTTCATAGGCTCTGGATGATTAAATGTTCTCACTAGTGGTGAATGTCTAGCAAAATGGTAATTATTGTGAGCTAGCTCTGAGTCCCAATAGAGCTTGTACAGATATACTTTGGTTGAATCAAAATTTAAGCTTTTGACCAAAAACAAAAAAAAATCAAATGGCTTGACTTGCTACTTGGCTTAACCATAGTTTTTACACCTCTCCTATTTTATATACTAATATTAGTACCCGCGTGATGTGCGGCCGGTTATCAAAAGAAACTAATCGTAGAAAATTATTATATTATTTGTTTGATATAATAATAAATTGATCATATTCTGTTGGCATATTTAAAATCAATAAATATTTGTGAAATATTTGAAATAACTATTAATATACTAAATTTGAAGCCATCAATTATGTAAAACTTAAATAAAAATTTACATAGAAAATCTAAATTGACAGTTAATATCCTTTAGCGGTTGCAATTACTTTAGACGTTTTGATATGAAAATAAAATAATGTATTTTTGTCACGATTCAAATCACGGGCGTCGTGATGACACCTACACTATCCCTCGATAGGCAAACCATCCCAAAATCCATTTGACACGAATTTAAACAAAGCGGACATAAAGAAGAAATTACAGGGATATAATAATACTCATTTAATATATTTTCAATGTCAAATCTCATACAACACTTTTTCCAAAACTTGGTCTGACTCGTACAAGGACTACTAAGATACAATGAAGAGAAAAGTAAAACAACACCGCCCTGAGTAAATAGGAATAGTCTGACTAGGATGAAGACCAAGGCCACCGATAGGATGAGTGGCCTGCCTTAACCTCCACATGCTCCAAAGCTACAACCTGAACTAATCGTACACTCGCATCCACGTAAAAGATGCAACAAGTATAGCATGCGTACACAACGTACTCCCGTAAGCAAATGACATACAATACGTAACAAGCATAAATATCAAGTTGACTCTCAAATAGCCCTAATCTACTCATTTGTATTAACACATAAGTCACATTCACATGACAGAATCAATTCTACACTTGAGTTCCAATCTAATCAATGCTAACACATAGAATTCATAGAAATAGGTCCACTAGCTGTTAATCAAATGCCTAAGCCGTACTTATCCTGACCCACGTACCTCATTAGTCCCCTAATATGGACAAACAATAAAGAAACAACCATATACAACCATTCACGAAACATATAGTTGACATACGACCACCTTATTAACCTAATATTATCCCTAACTTGTAGATTTGGTTACAATCCGTACACCTAAGAGTGTGGGTATGTGTCAGTTAATTACACAACCCCATTATGTTCAAGTAAGTAATTACGTCATAACTCTCCTATTTGAATCTCCTATTTAAGGTGGAGTTGGACATATAAATATAGCATATGAGACAGTAATTACAATGACTACACATCAACTCATTAGTCTACTAGACACCTACTAAATAACACAATTATTCACCTAGTAATACAATTTATCAAGTAGATCACCCTAATCACATAATGGTTCAACACTTAGACGACTCAGAAATCATGAAAGTTCAATCAACATGATTCAACTTATCATGATAATCAATCCAAGTCAAGTACAAATCTCAAGTAATCAATGTGTATGAATGTATGATATGAATGCAATGCAATGCATTTTTCCTTTACATCAACCGGTATACACACTATATAGGCTTTTCCTTATAGATATAACCCATGGAGGACCCGCGTCATCCATATACCACTCCTAGTTAGAGGAATTCAACACACGAATCTTACTAGAGCCCAAGACTCATTTGTCGATTCATATCAATAATTTTTCTCATCTCAATGTTTCCAATCATCTCATAAGAATATACTTACCTTTCCGGTCTCATTGGACCCACAATATTTTCATAGCACTTTAATTTAAATATCACAATAGCCATGAGTGTATGAATGCAACAATAATAAGGTAGGTAATCATGATATATGAGATGCAATCAAGTATAGAAGATGGTTAACACATCCTTGAAATGCTTCAGAATTAAATTAATCCCATGTAATCAGTCTTTCATATCATAAGCATATGTGATAAGTAAATATAATAATTTATCAATCAATGGCGACAAGGCGACATAACATCAGTCTGAATCAACCCTAAGGTTGATTCCCCAAATAACTCATCCAAGGGCTCATCACAGCCACTAATGTGGGATCCCCAACACGTAACCCCTCAATCTTTATAACAACTATGTACTCCTATCAGAGTCTAAACAGAATAAATTGTAGCATATCTCATTGCCGAACAGGTGCCACGAACTCCTAATCCAGAAAGTACTCCCAGAACACTTATCGGATAATTATAGTTCAAACATACGCATAAAGGTCCTATGACACCACACCTTCAGTAATGCATAAGGACCAATTCTAAAAAAAATCACTACTCGGCCCCCGACAACCCCGGACCCATAAGGGAGAAAAGGTAATTTAATTAGGAAATCGTTATCTAAGGTCTAAGTAGTAATAACTTTGAAGGATTTAGGAAATTCATCCACAATAAACCTCTAGTCTGATAAATCATTTGAAATGGCTTTTTTGCATGAAAACTCTTAATCACTTTAATCAACAAGTAGCAATAGCTAGAGATTACCTCTCCAAAATAAAGTTCTACTAACTATATACTCATAACTTTTAAAAATAAGCATTAAATCTTCCATCTTGGTCACCCATTTCATAAAAACAATTTTTTTTGAAATCTTAGTAAAATTCCTAGGCATGACTCTACCCAAAATAATTTAAAGCTTGAAATGTAATAAATTATGGAATTACATAAGAAGGAGGTCTAGAAGTTTACACAAGGATGCATGATGGAAGAATCCATTGCAAAGCTGCCCTACCAGCTTCTTAGCTCCCAAAGTACACTTGCCAAATACGGGTTTCGTAATGGAGAAGATGGGTGTAATAAAAGAATCTGTCTATAGTCGATGCCGCTTCTATAGACCATCCTTCGCAGAAGTGGCCCGCATTTGTGGAAAGGATGTTCGCATGAGTTGTCTCATTAACCCCACACAACGTTGCCAATGTGAAGCTACGACCACAGGTGCGACCCCGCACCTGCGTAAAAGTTACCGCTGAAGCAGACCCACCCAACCTCTTATATCATCGCATATGCGTACCAACCCTGGCAGAAGCGGCTCTGTAGGTGCAAGTAAATACTCTCCTGTGCGGATTCGCCTAGTTTCAAAATGCAAAATCCCACTAACTTCGATATAAATTCTATATATTTCCCACATATATTCTATCTGATCGAATTTTCGTGTATCCCCAAAATTTCTTGACATAACATTGTTACGACTCGCTTGCCCATGAATATTTCCTACTAAGTAGATAAATAAAGTTAAAGACTCGCCTTATCTAATAGCCTCGGAAGGCAAAGTAAGACTCACGGCGTGGTACTAGGGCGTTTTCAAAATTAATGATTTCCTTACAGATTTCGAATCACAAACAAGGACCGGAAATTATTTCCATCAGTTCCGAACTTAGAAAGCATATACCTGCGATCATTTCTCTATTATTATAGTCAAGAATCATCTTGCGGTGCGTTTTGTTCATCCATGACATTTCTGATGTTGGATTTAGAATTAATAAAAGTCGGTAATTGGTCCAGACATAGTAAGAATGCAAAATGACCGAGCGGGTCATTAAAATTTTACAAGTATTCTTTCAGTCTATCATTGACCTGCTACAGTTTTATTCGATCCAGGGTCTACCTATTCTTATGTGTCTGCTTACTTTGCATTGAATTTGGATTTGATGTGTGAGTCTTTAGCCATGCCTATTCATATTTCTACACCTATTGGGGATTCTATAGTTGTAGATCGGGCTTTTTTGGGTTATGTAGTTACATTGATGGGGTATGTTACTCGGGTAGACTTTGATGCTATATTAAGTATGGATTGGTTATCTCCGTATCATGCTATCTTAAATTTTTATGCCAAGATCGTTACCTTATCCATGACTGGTATTCCTCAGTTAGTTTGGAAGAGTACTCTTAGTCAGTATTCGAAAAGAGTGATCTCATTTCTGAAAGCTCAAAAGATGGTAGAGAATGGGTGTCTTTCTTATTTGGATTACGTTCGTGATACCAGTGGAAAGACTCAATCCTTGGAGTCAGTTCCACTAGTTTGGGAGTATCCAGAAGTGTTTTCTCTAGATCTTTGTCACGACCCAAACCGGAGGGCCGCGACGGGCACCCGGATCTCACCCACCGGGTACCACCTATCGTACATCCAATGCCTAATCACAATTAAATACGGACTAAGTCAAAAAGATTATAGAAAATCTTAACCAGAAATCCAATTTTCATATATACACACACATACCAAGGCCACACGTGGCAACTAACCAAAGGACACCTGTCTACAAGCCTCTAAAGAATACATGACATCACAAGGACGGGACATGACCCCGCCATACCCATATGCGGATGCAAAAATATTGTACCACAACCAACTGCAACTCTGAAACAAATAGAGTGCTCCAACATCAGCTGAACCAACAACCTACTAGCATGAATCGTCACCTTCTTTAACTGAACCTGCGAGCATGAAACGTAGCGTCCCCCGACAAAAGGGACGTCAATACGACTGATATACTGAGTATGTCAGGCATGAACAATAGAATAACAGGGATATAACAACAACTGAAACAGAAACAACTGACCAACAGTAAATGCCTCTGAGGGCCCTAATACATATGCCTAAATGTTATGCACAATGCAGTTTCCATATACATCAGCCTCATCGGGCATCTTTCTTACCATAACCGTCTCTGCGGCACCATACCATGTAATGATTAATGAATGTATGCATAATGCAAATGCGGTATACTAATGTCCACACAGGAATCCTCTCATAACCGCCTCTGTGGGCATCAGGTTATATCGCCACACAAGGGCATCACATCATATTGGCCTCTTCGGGCTCTTTCGTGATAGTCTGTACCAGCTGCAGGTGGTGTGCGTATATAATGTCTTTCCCTTTCCCCACATCCCCTACATATATAAAATATTTATCATATAGTAATGTGCATAGCACAAGTGGTCCAGGGTAATATATGAATGCAATGCAAATAAAAATGCATGAATGATAACACAATATTCCAATCTCAACGGATGACATAATACCTTTATACCTTCGGCTAACATTGGAAAATCAACATTTTTTCCGTATGCCTCAGTAAGGACTTAGAAACATATTTAGACATGCTTTTAGCATAGGAATCAATAACATGAATATTCTTAACTACTAGGAATAGAATAAATTATGGAGCAATATTACGGTTATATTTTGTTACATGGAACATGCCAAAAAAAAAAAAAAAATTTGCCTTAACATACCTCAATTAGTTGAGAAAACCATAATCAAAACAAGGACCTCGCCGAAATTTTCTAAGCACGGCACGAGATTAAAAGGAGAAGTAGCAACCTTTTTTCAATTGAATAAACTATCTCGTACGTTTTCAATGTAAAGGGAAAAAATGATTTTTGCTAACTGGAATGTTAAAAGATGCTGAAGGTCTCAAATGATAACCAAAGCCCAATATAATTGAAAGTGAATCCCTTGGCATTAAATGACCTTAATGATGATGTCTTCCACTCACCTCTTTAAGTATCCTGATTGTTGCCACATAAACGTACTACTCCTTAGTCAATTTAGGAGATTTATCCAATGCCTACACGTAATAACCTCCACTGCACCTTGTCCCCATTAATAATTAATCGATCCCACAATTAATCAATTACACACATAATTAATTCTAGATCCCACTTCATTTAAATCCTAAAAACTCATAAGACCTTCGTATACTCAATGTCATAATTTATAATATGACACTAGTCCATAATCTCTTTACGCAAGCACCAAATTTATTTCCTTTCCCCGTCGTCACACTTGTTACGTCAAAAAATTATTTCGGGGGTTTTATCCTTTTATATTCTAGTCTCTTTATTAGCATAAATAAATATAACATAAACTCTAAAGTTTGGTTCTACTTGCACATGCCTAGCGATTTAAATCGTAACCCAAAAATACGGGATGTTACAATCTTCCTGGTGTTCCGATGGACTGAGATATCAACTTTTGCATTGATCTAGACCCGGGAACTTAGCCTATCTCTATGGCTCCATATCGGATGGCACCAGTCGAGTTGAGAGAACTGAAGGAACAATTACAAGATTTGCTGAGTAAGGGATTTATTCAGCCTAGTGTGTCACATTGAGGTGCTCCAGTGTTATTCGTTAATAAAAAACATAGTTCCATGCGAATATGTATTAAATACACATAGTTGAACAAGGTGACTATTAAGAAAAAGTATCTGATACCGCATATTGATGACCTATTTGACCAGCTACAGGGTGCTTCAATTTTTCAAAGATCGATTTGAGGTATGGCTATCATCAGCTGAAGATCAGGGTTGAAGATGTTCCTAAGACATCTTTCCGGACCAGATATAGGCATTATGAGTTTTTTGTGATGTCATTTGGGTTGACCAATGCACCTGTAGTCTTTATGGAGTTGATGAATGGGGTGTTCAAACCCTACTTGGATTAATTCATGATTGTGTTTATTGATGATATTTTGATATACTTGCGGAGCGAGAAGGAGCACGGACAACATTTGAGGATTGTGCTTGGTATTTTGGAAGAGAAGCAACTCTATGCAAAATTTTCAAAGTGCGAGTTTTTGCTTAGTCCAATAGCTTTGTTGGGTCATGTGGTGACTAAGGATGGTATTATGGTGGATTCCAAGAAGATTAAGGCAGTTCGGAATTGGATTTTGCATGTTTTGATTACCGAGGTTTAGAGTTTTATTGGACTCGCAGGGTATTATTGGCTATTCGTGGAGAGATTTTCATCCATTACAGCTCCGTTGACTAGATTGGCCCAAAAGGAAGTAGCTTTTGAGTGGTCTGATGTTTGCTAGGCGAGCTTTCAAAAGCTCAAGGCCTTATTGACTACCGCTCCTATTTTGACATTGTCATTCGAGGGAGAGAGCTTCACTCTGTATTGTGACACTTCTGGAGTGGGTCTTGGGTGTGTATTGATGTAGAAAGAGAAGGTGATAGCCTATGGTTTGAGGTAATTGAAAGTTCATGAAAAGCATTATCCCATCCATGACTTAAAGTTGACGGCAATCATGTTTGCCTTGAAGATTTTGAGGCATTATCTCTGTGGTATGCATTGTGAGGTTTATACCGACGTCGTAGTCTTTAGTATATGTTCAACTAGAAGGAACTTAATTTGAGACAACGTTGGTGGTTGGAGCTCCTAAAGGAATATGATATCACTATCTTATATCACCCGAGCAAAGCAAATGTTGTAGCGGATGCCTTAAGTCATAAGGCGGTGAGCATGGGTAGTTTGGATATGTTATATGTGGAGGATCGTTCTATGGCTATGGACGTTTAGTCATTGGTAAATCGATATCTCAGAGCCTGGTATGGTATTATCTTGTGTGGAGGCACGGTCTTCCTTCTTAGAGCATGTTCGGTCCCAATAATTTAATGATGTTCAGTTGTGCAAAATTTGTGACAAAGTGTTGCGGGGAGAGGAAAAAGAGGCAATGATTGATAGTGATGGTGTCTTGAGGATCAAAGATCGGATTTGTGTTCCTAGGGTGGGTTACTTAACCTTTTTGATCATAGAGGTGACCCACAGTTTAAAGTACTCCATCCGTCCATGAGCAACGAAGATGTACCGTGACTTGAGATAACATTACTAGTGGTGCAGGATGAAGAAGGACATAGTAGAGTTCGTGTACCAATGTAGCCCAATCTGTGTTACACTTCTACCATCCTTCATTTCCTTAGCCCTTGCATGCACCAAGTCACCTGCAATATCTCTCACACAAAATGCAAAAGCACTCCTGCCAGGATTACCTCTTATAGCCCAATCTGTGTTACACTTCTACCATCCTTCAGGAGGCAACTTTCACAACACCTGAGTCACATTTAGTTTAGGAACAAATTGATCCATGATTCGAAGAATATCATCCCACCTATGAGGCACAGATCTGATCCCAGGTTTCCTCAATTTCACCAAATTCTGAATATTTATTGAAGCCTGATATAGAACCCTGTTGTTTGAGACCTTCTTATTGTGCATATCACCATTTATTTTTTTCCACAATTCCCATATGATAATAGAAGGAACATCATAGTAAATCTTCATAGCTCTTGGAATCACATCAGCATTCCACCGTGCCATGATCACTTGGTGCAAGTGCGTGCCTGTAATATTTAAACATGCAGAAGAAGAAAAGTGAAACCATGTCTTTTGTGCAACTTCACACCTTAGGAAGATATGTGGGACAGTCTCCTCATTTGGTTGACTACATCACAAACATTTAGAAGGCATATGGTATTCCCAGCTCCTCACAACATTATCCAATGGCACTTTAAAATGTCACACCCTCCAAATAGTGAAAGATATCTTGAAAGGGAGTCCTTTCACCCAAATCTTTTTGTACACCTCCCTTTTTACTTCCCTACTTCTAATCAATTCCCATGCTGATTTAACTGTGAATTCACCATTAGGTTCTAGCATCCACAAAGATTTGTCAAGCTCATCATTCCTGGCAGATGGCTTGACCTCATTAATAATGTAGTCTGCTAGTTCTTCTGGTAAGTTATTCCTAGTAGCAAATTCATGCCACCTTCCCTCTGTCACCACATATCCCAGTACCTTCTCAATTTGCTTTGGTGACAAATCACCCTCCTTTGTTGAATTCAAGAAGTTCTGAGCTGTTGATTCTTCATCTAGATCATGTCCAGTCTCCACCTTATCTGCTAGTGCAACTTGATGATCACCAACATGAATTTTAGTAACTACAGTAGACTTGGTAATAGGCTCTTGTATCACCTGCTTCTGTAAACTAGAACCTGTACTACCTTTCTTCTTGTGTTGATGAGTCTTAAGAGTTGTATTCTTCTCCTTGTCACCTGTTTGCAAATATTTCACACCACTCTCATTCTTCTTAGTATCAGTCACTATCACCACACCATCAGGAGGCTTATGTGTTTTGTGAACATTGGCAATTAGAGTCAAGAGTTTGATTGTCAATCCCTTTGTCCACAGCAACATTCTTGTCAACTTCTTAGCTCACTTCTTGATCACTTGCATTATTTTTATCTGTGTCCTGCACCGTAACACCTTTGTAAAGTGCCTTAGCGCCAAGTTCTATTTGTTTTGTAACTAGTACCTCAACCACCTTTTCCATGTGAATTGTAAGACCAACACCTGCAATATGTGTCTTAGAAATTACTCATTTCTAAGGACTAACTTCATCAACAAAATCTGCAGTTTCCTCAAACATCTCCTTCATCTGTTGAGATGTGGTTATTGAATCATCTGAAGGTTCTTGATCACCTATATTGCCACTAGGGATTTCACCTTCCTCCCCATCTTCTTCCATATCTTCACTCCATAACCTCCTTGCCTTTTCAGCAGTACCAGTAGCATAGGTAGTAGATGATACCTCTACACATTCTTGGTTCAAAGTAACAGTAATATCCACAGGTTTAGGGGCCCCTATAGCATTAGTCTTAGAAAAAGACTTGTCCACCCATTGCTTGGTAGAAATGAGAGACTTAAAGTCTTTTTGTTAGGAGTGTACACAGTAGTATGAACATTCAGTGATGTACCCACACCCGGTGGTGCTTCAACTAAAGGTGCACCACCATCAATTCCAGTTGCAGCTAATGGAACTGCGGGTTAAACTTGAGCAGCAGTAATTAACTCCTTACCTGCAACATCCACCTCAACCACCACCTTACCTACATCATCCTTAACACCTTATCCATCACCAACACCACCCTTAACACCCTCACCATCCCCAGTGCTGCAAACTTATTAACAATGTTAGGGTTAGGGTTAGTGATATTAGGGTTCGTAATATTTGCCACTGGTAGGGTTAGTTGTTGTTGGCCATTACCATCATTCTTTTTGTTCGTCTTTCCTTCTTGTGTTTTCCACTTGTAAATATCATCAACATTGCCCACAACATTCCCAGTTTCTAGTATCTTTATTTCATTACTAGGGTTAGAGTTTGCATGGCTTGGGTTAGGGTTTGCATTGTGCATTTTTCCTTCGCCTTTCACGACTTCCCTAGAATTATTAGGATCTTCAATCTCCTTCTCCTCCTCACCATTATTGTCTTCCTTATCCTCAACTGCTAGTAGCTCCGGATGTATTTTCAAACACCCTTTTTTCATCATGGCCTTACAACTTACACTCTTTACAATACTTTGACATGTAATCATATTGTATCTTCACCCACCTTGACTTAACTTCACCATGAACAACTTGAATTTGCATCCACTTAGGATAATTCTTAAGCAAATCAACTTTCACCTTAATCCTAGCACAACTAGGTCTAGTTTTGTTCTTAGTAGCAACATTAATTGTTAATGGCTTACCAACTGATACGGCTAAGGAAAATAATTGAGATTCTCCAAACCAATTGTCACGACCCAAACCGGAGGGCCATGACGGCACCCGGACCTTACTTGCTGAGTACCACTAGTCATACATTTAACATCTAACCATAATTAATCATGGGCCCCAAGACCGTCTCAAAGTACCATGCGGACACATAGAAATGATAAACTGGAAAGAAGCTACGTAAAATCTTACAAACAGACGAACTCAACCCATGCATATATACATACTAAGGCCGACAAGTCCATACCTTACTGCTATACATAAGACACTATCTACAAGCCTCTAAAGAGTATGCAATACCATAAGGTCGGGATAGGGGCCCGCCATACCCATATGTACATGCAAAAATACCATACCGAGATTAGACTGCCACTCCAAAACAAAGGGAGTGCTCCAATATCCGTTGAGTTAGCGACCTACTAATGCGGACTGTCGCCTTGCCTACCTGAGCCTGCGGGCATAAAACGCAGCATCCCCTAACAAAAGGGACGTCAGAGCTTCAAGCCCGATTTCTGGTGGCGCACCCTCCACACAAGCACCGCTCAGTACGACTGATGTACCGAGTATGTCAAGCATGAATAATAACATAACAGAGACATAAAAGTAAACTGAGACAAGAAACAACTAACCAGTAGAGAATGCCTATGAGGTACATAATATGCCTAAGTGTCATACATGTACAGAATGCCTCTGAGGGCTATAATATGCCTAAATGTCATGCATAATGTAGTCATACATGTACATATATGTATATAACGCCATCGATCCTCTTTGGGCATCCCATCATATCATATCGGCCTTTGTGGGCATAATTATCATCGTATATCTGTACCAGATGCAAGTGGTGGTGTGTATATAACGCCTTCCCTTTTCCCATCCCATACATATAGTAGATTATATAACTCCTTTGAGGTCGAGGGTAATACATGAGTATAATGCATGAATGATATGATAATGAGACACTATAAGTTTGTCGGAGTGATGTAATGTTGCTTCACCTCCGATTAACATTATGAATACTAACATCTTTTCCATATACCTCAATAAGGATTTAGGAATATATTTAGACATGATTTGAACATAGGAATGAGTAACATGAACATCCTTAACTACTAAGAGTAGAATCATTTATGGGACAGTATTACGTTTATGTTTCGTACTTAGAACATGCCAAAATAAAGAAGGATATGCCTTAACATACCTCAAATGCATTATTGAATGACTATAACGAGAAATAATGTATTTAGTAAGAATTTACTACCCCCACTCACCTCTATGCCACCCCTTACTCCCCTTTCCCCTCTCCCACCTATGGCCATCATGGCCACCGACCAACCTCTTCGTGAGGTTGTCCAACCCACACAAAACCCTAAACTACCCATGGATTACTCCAACATACTCAAACCAACGAATTTAAACCCTACTCCTACTACTACTACTGTCGCTGCCTCCACTTCTATTACATTGCCCAAAATTCCTCTAAAACCTATTGTTTATTTGCATGGTGAGCCTACTATGCAATATGATATGGAGGAGATTAATCTTATGATAATACAAGAAGAATTACAATTTTCAGAGCTAAATTCATTAAGAACTTTCATTCCAACACAATGCGAATTGAAAGGGATGCTAAAATTGGTCTTCTTTACAATAGACATGTATTGATTAGGTGTACGTTGTTTGAGGACTATGTTACTCTCATGTCTAAGCCAAATTTTTAGATTAAGGAGAAGAATTACTATTATTCCATGAGAACTCTTAAGTGGGATCCATGGTATACACCGGAGAAGGAGACTAGTATTTCTTTGGCTTGGATTTCCTTTCCAACCTTAGCTCCTAATTGGTGTAACACCCCGCACTTTCGGGCGATGGTTTGAGCATCCACATATGCAAGTAAAGAGCTTAGTACATAAAGGGATGCAGTCCCGAAATAATTTAGGACTTAATAAGTGTGACAACGATGACTAGAAATAATATTTTATGTGTGGCAAAAGGCTATGGATTAGTGTTGATGATGGGGTGACACATGGCAATATAACTATTGATCATGGGCTGCTATGTGGCAGTACCTACACTTAAGGGCATAATGATATTAGGTGATTAGTCAAGGCATTTTAAGGGGAAGGTTGACACGTGAAGCACTCTTCTTCACTTATAGAAGTGACTTACTTAGTTCTAATGGTTAGATAAGGAAGCAAAGTAGGCTATGTGTCTTAGCAATATTAAATATAGACTAGAACATTTACAGCAACTTTTTAAATTTGGAAATTCCTTTTTGGGAAACAACACTTCTCGCTTCAAGGCAACTTTGGTGCTCTCGTCCATAAATATTATTGTTATTCTAGTTAGTTCCAGGTTTCAACAGTAATTTCAAGCATGCTAGAGTTATAGTTAATGTTTTCTCCACTTATTGAGATTAGATGGTGATCGAAAGGATTCACTCATTGTAGTCATTCAATAATGCATTTGAGGTATGTTAAGGCATATGCTTCTTTCTTTTGGCATGTTCTAAGTACGAAACGTAAACGTAATATTGTCCCATGAATGATTCTACTCTTAGTAGTTAAGGATGTTCATGTTACTCATTCCAATGTTCAAAGCATGTCTAAATATATTCATAAATCCTTATTGAGGTATATGGAAAATATGTTAGTATTCATAATGTTAATCGGAGGTGAAGTCACATTACATCACTCCGACAAACTTATAGTGTCTCATTATCATATCATTCATGCATTATACTCATGTATTACCCTTGACCTCAAAGGAGTTATATAATATACTATATGTATGCATTATATATGTATGGGATGGGAAAAGGGAAAGCGTTATTTATGCACCACCACCTGCAGCTGGTACAAATATACGCTGATGATTATGCCCCACAGAGGCCGTTATGATATGATGGGATGCCCACAGAGGCTTGATGGCATTATATACGTATATGTATATGTATGACCGCATTGTGCATGACATTTAGGCATATTATGGCCCTCGGAGGCATTCTGTACATGTATGACACTTAGGCATATTATGGCCCTCGGAGGCATTCTCTACTGGTTGGTTGTTTCTTGTCTCAGTTTACTTTTATGTCTCTGTTATATTATTCTTCATGCCTGACATACTCGGTACATCAGTCGTATTGACGTCCCTTTTGTCAGGGGACGCTGCGTTTCATGCCCGCAGGCGATGGTCCGCATTTGTAGGTCGCTGACTCAGCGAATATTGGAGCACTCCCCTTGTTTTGGAGTGGCGGTCTAATCTCGGTACGGTATTTTTGCATGTACATATGGGTATGGCGGGGCTCTGCCCCAACCTTATGATATTGCGTACTCTTTAGAGGCTTGTAGACAGTGTCTTATGTATAGCAGTCAGGTATGGCCTTGTCGGCCTTAGTATGTATATATGCATGGGTTGAGTTCGTCTGTTTGTAAGATTTTACGTAGCTTCTTTCCAGTTTATCATTTCTATGTGTCTGCATGGTACTTTGAGACGGCCTTGCGGCCCATGATTAATTATGGTTAGATGTTAAATGTATGACTAGTGGTACTCAGCAAGTAAGGTCCGGGTGCCGTCATGGCCCTCCAGTTTGGGTCGTGACAATTGGTTTGGAGAATCTCAATTATTTTCCTTAGTTGTATCAGTTGGTAAGCCATTAACAATTGATGTTGCTACTAAGAACAAAACTAGACCTAGTTGTGTTACGGTTAAGGTGGAAGTTGATTTGCTTAAGAATCATCCTAAGTAGGTGCAAATTCAAGTTGTTAATGGTGAAGTTAAGTCAAGGTGGGTGAAGATACAATATGATTACATGTCAAAGTATTGTAAAGAGTGTAAGTTGCAAGGCCATGATGAAAAAGGGTATTGGAAAATACATCCGGAGCTACTAGCAGTTGAGGATGAGGAAGACAACAATGGTGAGGAGGAGAAGGAGATTGAAGATCCTAATAATTCTAGGGCAGTCGTGAAAGGCGAAGGAAAAATGCACAATGCAAACCCTAACCCAAGCCATGCAAACTCTAACCCTAGTAATGCAATCAAGATACTAGAAAGTGGGAATGTTGTGGGCAATGTTGATGACATTTACAAGTGGAAAACACAAGAAGAATGGTGGTAATGGCCAACAACAACTAACCCTACCAGTTGCAAATATTACAAACCCTAATATCACTAACCCTAACCCTAGCACTGTTAATAAGTTTGCAGCACTGGGGGATGGTGAGGATGTTAAGGATGGTGTTGGTGATGGATAGGGTGTTAAGGATGAAGTAGGTAAGGAGGTGGTCGAGGTGGATGTTGCAGGTAAGGAGTTGATTACTGCTGCTCAAGTTCAGCCCGCAGTTCCATTAGCTGCAACTGGAATTGATGGTGGTGCACCTTTAGTTGAAGCATCACCAGGTGTTAGCAAGGGTGTGGGTACATCACTGAATGTTCATACTACTGTGTACACTCCTAACAAAAAGACTAAGTCTCCTATTTCTACCAAGCAATGGGTGGACAAGTCTTTTTCTAAGACTAATGCTACAGGGGCCCCTAAACCTGTGGATATGACTGTTACTTTGAACCAAGAATGTGTAGAGGTATCATCTACTACCTATGCTACTGGTACTGCTGAAAAGGCAAGGAGGTTATGGAGTGAAGATATGGAAGAAGATGGGGAGGAAGGTGAAATCCCTAGTGGCAATATAGGTGATCAAGAACCTTCAGATGATTCAATAACCACATCTCAACAGATGAAGGAGATGTTTGAGGAAACTGCAGATTTTGTTGATGAAGTTAGTCCTTAGAAAGGAGTAATTTCTAAGACACATATTGCAGGTGTTGGTCTTACAATTCACATGGAAAAGGTGGTTGAGGTACTAGTTGCAGAACAAATAGAACTTGGCGCTAAGGCACTTTACAAAGGTGATATGGTGCAGGACACGGATAAAAATGGTGCAAGTGATCAAGAAGTGAGCTAAGAAGTTGACAAGAATGTTGCTGTGGACAAAGGGATTGACAATCAAACTCTTGACTCTAATTGCCAATGTTCACAAAACACCTAAGCCTCCTGATGGTGTGGTGATAGTGACTGATGCTAAGAAGAATGGGAGTGGTGTGAAATATTTGCAAACAGGTGACAAGGAGAAGACTACAACTCTTAAGACTCATCAACACAAGAAGAAAGGTAGTACAGGTTCTAGTTTACAGAAGCAGGTGATACAAGAGCCTATTACCAAGTCTACTGTAGTTACTAAAATTCATGTTGGTGATCATCAAGTTGCACTAGCAGATAAGGTGGAGACTGGACATGATCTAGATGAAGAATCAACAGCTCAGAACTTCTTGAATTCAGCAAAGGAGGGTGATTTGTCACCAAAGCAAATTGAGAAGGTACTGGGATATGTGGTGACAGAGGGAAGGTGGCATGAATTTGCTACTAGGAATAACTTACCAGAAGAACTAGCAGACTACATTATTAATGAGGTCAAGCCATCTGCCAGGAATGATGAGCTTGACAAATCTTTGTGGATGCTAGAACCTAATGGTGAATTCACAGTTAAATCAGCATGGGAATTGATTAGAAGTAGGGATGTAAAAAGGGAGGTGTACAAAAAGATTTGGGTGAAAGGACTCCCTTTCAAGACAGCTTTCACTATTTGGAGGGTGTGACATTTTAAAGTGCCATTGGATAATGTTGTGAGGAGCCGGGAATACCATATGCCTTTTAAATGTTTGTGATGTAGTCAACCAAAGGAGGAGACTGTCCCACATATCTTCCTAAGGTGTGAAGTTGCACAAAAGACATGGTTTCACTTTTCTTCTGCTGCATGTTTAAATATTACAGGTACGCACTTGCACCAAGTGATCATGGAATGGTGGAATGCTGATGTGATGCCAAGAGTTAACAAGATTTACTATGATGTTCCTTCTATCATCAAATGGGAATTGTGGAAAAAAATAAATGGTGATATGCACAACAAGAAGGTCTCAAACAGCAGGGTTCTATATCAGGCTTCAACAAATATTCAGAATTTGGTGAAATTGAGGAAACCTGGGATCAGATCTGTGCCTCATAGGTGGGATGATATTCTTCGAATCTTGGAGCAATTTGTTCCTAAACTAAAGGTGACTCAGGTGTTGTGGAAGTTGCCTCCTGAAGGATGGTGGAAGTGTAACACAGATTGGGCTACAAGAGGTAATCCTGGCAGGAGTGCTTTTGCATTTTGTGTGAGAGATGTTGCAGGTGACTTGGTGCATGCAAGGGCTAAGGAAATGGAGGATGTCACAAATACAGAATCAGAGACCTTGGCATTGCTAGAGGCTGCTAAATACTGCTTGTCTCAGCATAAATACTCTTTCATATTAGAAACAGATTCACCCTTGATGAAACACATATTGGCTAGGAAGTGGAGGCCACCTTGGAATATTGTTTTTCTTGTGGAAGAATTGCTTGACATAATTGACAATGCTGAGGTAGAAGTTTTGCACATAATGAGAGAGGGCAATCAATTAGCAGACCACCTTGCCAATGTTGCCTTGGATCATGGGGAGGTGATGGTGAACTCATTCGCAGAACTTGACACAAAAGGAAGAAGGATTCTCAATAGTGATAAGTTGTTATGTCCATATTTGAGAAAAAGAACTCAAAGGAGGTATTGAGGAGGGTGGAGACTGGTGTGATGTGGAGAAGTGCATATCACTATACTCAAGTCCATGAGGAGGAGAGTATAGTGGTACAGTTTTCTATTAATCTTGTTTTCTTTTTTGCAGGTTTCAGTTTTAACTTGATGTTGCAGAAGACTTGTGATGTACAGAAAATGAGGTGCACCAGGCTCAGAACAATTGCATATGCAAGGTGTATCAATGATCTTTCACTTAGATATGATTTGGTACATGCCACAGCCAACAATCAACTATTCTACTGTTCCATTGATCCACAATGCACTGGATATGATATGGAAACAGGTTATTTGGTGCAGCACATCACTTACAGGTACTTTGGATGCATAGGATGGTGGAACAGGACTGATTCTTACTATTTCATTGATCTTATAGCTATAGGAAATGATATGAAATGGATAGGCTATGGGAAATCTGGTGGACAAGCTAATGAGATCTACTGTTTCATTGATTCTGTGAGCACAGGAAATGATATGAGATGGATAGATCATGGATATACAAGGAAGGATGCTACACTGCTTTGGTTCAGAATTAAGCCTGATACAAGACCAAATATGACCTGTACATTGACTGGGTTGCAGTGTGTGGTATTAGTAATGAACTTTTCTCATTCTGCTGCAGGTATAACAATGTATGGGAAATGTTTGGAGCCTTGTAAAGGAGGGCATATGTATTGGAGAATACTAGCAACTACAGTATGTGGAATCAAAGAAATGATCACTGCACAGGACAGATCTCTATACTATCTTCATGCTCAAATCCATGTGGAGGAGAGTATGAGGATAGTTTGTTCTAATTATGTGTTCTATTTTGCAGGTGATATGATAGTCTATAAGAAGTACATAAGGTGTAAAGTACACTCCATTACTACTTGTGCTATGGATCCTAATCCATCAGGAAATGACATAGTACAGGCTGAAATTGTGTTGTGCTTTCTAATTGAACCTACATATGCAGGTGAGGATATGAGACCTTATGTATGCATATACTACAGGAAATTATACTCAAATCAACCACACAGTAGATCATGGGACATAAAGTACACACATGGCATTGCAGATCACAGATATGCTGCAGTTACTTCATGGATATTGTAGTATACCACTTACAATCTGCAGTACTAGGATTACATGGATGCTCTCATTATTGAAGTGGTGGAATTCAGGATCACACATGATTAATACCAAGAGATTAGAGTCAAATATACACATGTATACCACTGATATACATGATATACCAGCCTGGGGAAAAGACAGATGGATCAATACAGCAGCAGCAGGTTTTGTAGCAAGTTTGGTTGATCACTCAGCATCATCAAAGGCGCAAATGTGGACAGTAATGTGCACCAAGGGACACAGACTTGGTACACATCAAGCTTACACAAATCAAAGAACAAGGAAGGTGGCAGTGTACAACACATGAGACACAATACTTGACACTACCTATATGAATGATGGTATGCATGATTCCACAGTAGTTGGATCGTGTATTGATCAAGTTTTAGGTGGTTTATTATTCATTCATAGCATAGTTTATTTCTTAGACTCTTGTAATACCAACTTAGGATACTATACGAATCCTAGGGTGGTCTTTAGATTAATTCTTGTATTTTTAAGCCTTTTGGCTACATTGTAAAGACTTTGTTGTGGTTGGTTTTGAGAAAATGAATAGAAATAGCCCTAGGCCCTCAAAAGCCTAGTGGAATTGCCTTAAAAAAAACTACCCCCCTGAACTAAAAGGTTGTGAAAATGTAATACTGATGGTGCTACAAGGGGCAATTCAGGCAGAAGTTCATATGCATTTTGTGTTAGAGATGCTACAGGTGACTTAATATATGCAAGGGCTAAGCAGATGGAAGATTCATCAAACACTGAATTTGAGGATATGGCATTACTGGAGGCTGCTAAGTATTGCTTGTCTCAGCACATGTATTCTTTCATACTTGAGCCTGACTCACTGTTGATGAAGCATATATTGGATAGGGAGTGGAAACCACCATGGAATATTGCATTTGTGGTAGAGGACCTGCTTGAAATAATAGACAATGCTGAAGTTGAGGTACTGCACATTATGAGAGAAGGCAATCAATTAGTAGATCACCTTTAATGGTTAATTCATTTGCAAAACTTGACTAATAGTGATAAGTTACTATGTCCCTATTTCAGAATAAGAACTCAGAGGAGGTATTGAGGAGGGTGGAGGCTGGTGTGATGCTGTGGAGAAGTGCATACCATTATACTCAAGTCCATGAGGAGGAGAATATAGTGGTACAGTTTTCTACTAACATTGTTTTTTTTGCAGGTTTCAATTTGATGTTGGAGATAACTTGCAGTATGAAGGAAAACAGTTGCACCAGTTCTACTACAAATGCAGATGATGGGTGTGTCAAGGATCCATCATATGGATATGATTTGATACATGTAGTACTCAACAGACACAACTACTACTGCTACATTGATCCAATTTGCACTGGATATGATATGGTAACAGGTTATGAGGTGCAATACTTTGGTGACTGGTTCCTTGGATGTACAAGCCATGACTTAGTGCAACTTTGGAACATATATGGTTGTGATTGTTTCATTGATCCTATAGAAATAGGAGAGGATATGGAATGGTTAGACTACAATAGGACAAGAAGAGGTGTCGCATCGAATTTTAGATGTCATAGGCCTGATAAGGTCAATTATGATCTTTGAATTGACTAGATTGCAGTGTGTGGTATTAGCAATCTTTGCTCATTCTACTGCAACTGTGACAATGCATGGAAAGTATTTGACACCTTATATAGGATGGCATATGACTGTGGAGTATTTACAACTGCAGTTATACTCGGGGAAAGCATACAACTGATCACTGCACAGGACAATATTCAAGACTGTCTTTATACCCAAATCCATGTGGAGAAGAGTGTGAGGATAGATGGTTCTAACTATGTGTTCTATTTTGCAGGTGAACCAATTAGATATATGATGTACATAAGGTTTAAAGCACACACAATTACTACTTGTGCTATGGATCCTAAGTCAACAGGAAATGACATGGTGCAGGCTGTACTTGTATGGTGCTTTCTCATTGAACCTACTCATATAGGTGATGATATGGGACTTTATGAATGCAGATACTATAGGCAGTCATACTCAACACAACCACGCTCTAGATCATGAGACACTGAATACACATATGGGAGTTGCAGGTCGTAAAATACTTCATGTATATTGCAGTATACCACCTGCAATTTGCAGACATTTAGTTGCATGAATGTTCTCATTATTGATGGGGTGGAGTTCAAGATCACTCATGGTGCAGACCTGGAGATCTAGGCGAATATACACATGTATACCACTGTTATACATGAGATACATGCCTGGGGAGACTGCAGGTGTACCAACATATCAGCAGTAGCATACACAACTAATTTGGTTGCCTACAAAGCATTAAAAAAGGCACAGATGTGGATAACTAATGTGCACCAAGGGACACAGACTTGGGACACATCAAATTCACATAATACAAAGAGCAGGAGGTGTGACAATTTGCAGACTACAAAGGCATTGCAACACAGGAAAAACAGTACTTGCTACTGCCTGTATGCATGATTGTGTGCATGGTTTTACCATAGATGGATCATGCATTGATCATGTATTCATTCATAGCATAGTTTTATTGTTTAGATTCTTGTAATACCAACTTAGGATACTATAATCCTAGGTTGGTCATTAGATTAATTTTTGTATTTTTAAGCCTCTTGGCTACATTGTAAAGACTTTGATTTGGTTGGTTTTGAGAAAATGAATAAAATAACCCTAGGCCCTCAAAAGCCTAGTGGAATTGCCTTAAAAAAAATCTATCCCCCAGACTGATAGTGGCATCATCCTAAAGCAGGAGAAGAAAACAACATTGCAAGTTGGTTGCAGTTTAGAAGTGATCTTGTTCAAAGCTTATTCCACTACTAGCTTTTCTTTTTCATTTTAGTTTGATTTCTTCTGTTCATAACTATTGATTTTGTTTTGTTTTGGAATAAAATACCACTAGCATCCCGCTAGATGGTTTTAACTTGAAAAAAAACTCCCCCCTCCCCCTTCCTGGAAGTTCTCCAAAGTATGAAAAGCTCGAGGACTTTGTATCATCCATTCCGGTGTGGTTGGATTCTATTCAACAGCCCAAGGACTTGGAGCACACTTTGTATCATCCATTCCGGTGTGGTTGGATTCTATTCAACAGCCCAAGGACTTGGAGCACATCTTTTGTTCTTTCCACTGCTTGAAGTGATTGTTACGACCACGAAGAAACCCGAATTTTGTTGGGTTAACTTTTTGGTAGGAAAGGCGGTCACACGAAGAAATGCCCTACCAATGAATAGATTAGTCTACTAACGTCAACGATCTCTTTCTTCATATACGAGACTATCTGCTTTTATATCCTAAACTATAGATATGAAAGAAAAAAGACCGCCCCGAATATTTTATTTTTGTAAAAAGTGCCGAGGGTCTCGGAAACAACCGCTCTACCTATTAAGGTAGAGGTAAGGTCTACGTACATTCTAGTCTTCCCAAACCCCACGTTGTGGGATTTCACTCGGTATGTTGTTGTTGTTGTTTTGTAAAAAGTGGAAAAAAATTTCTTACCCCACCCTCACCACCTCCTTTGCCCCCTCCCTAGTCCCTCCCCCGAATTTTCTATTTCATATATTTTATTTTACTTTTATTAAAAGTGTAAATTTTTTTCTTAGCCCCCACCACCCCGCCCACTCCACTCCGAATTTTCTATTTTATATATTTTACTTTTATAAAAAAAATGAGAATTTTTTTACCTCCACCTTCACCCCAAATTTTCTATTTGATATATTTTTTTGGTAACTAACAATTTTATTAATCAGCAAGTGAGTTAATTACAGAACCATACTAAAGCTTTGAAACTCAGCTTGCTATCTCAGAGACAGAAACATCAGCAGACAAAACTAAGGAACAAAAATACATCAAAAAACTATAATCAATCTATAAGTTGTAACTATGAAGCAACTGAACACAACCAAGGGGACTCTAATATTACAAGCATATGCCACCTCCTTAGCTCTGCTTTCAACATTTCCACCTGCATGTTGAAAAATATTTGTTATATTTAATTACAAATATATGAAAAAATTAATTTAATTCGACCAAAAGAAAAAATTATAAATATTACACTTATATAATATGGACTAACACATAATCAACCCGCACATTTATCATCCCACTCATATTTTACCCACAATAAAATATGGGCAGGTTGAAACTTAACCTGTTTTTATTTAACCCGCCCTAATCCAATCAAACCCGCCCATTTGCCACCACTAATTGCGAGTCGGGAAAAATGGGAGGGAATTATAAGGTGGTAATCGAACCCTCACCAACAAGTGAAAGTTCAGGTAGTCAATCAATTGAGCTATTAAGATTATCAAAAACAACAGAGTAACTTTATCATATAAAATTAAAACAATTTTAAGTGCGATTTCACAAACAGGAAATAATGTATTCGGTAATAAGTTAACAATAGACGGATAAAATATACTCCATGTTGATAGAATAATTATATTAAATGTTGTATTTATTATAATTATTTAGTAATTAATGTAATTGATAGTAGAACCAATTGTATATGGTAGGTAGATTAGATAGCATGATTTGTGCTTAAGTCTAGCCTTAATTATGGTTGTATTTGTGGTTTATTAAAAATCATATACTTACGGGACCCATCTTATTCTCACTTACGAGTATTTGGATGTTTGTGCTATCCTCTTATTCCATCCACCACCATCAACAAACTACAACCCCGGTCTACTCCTTGCATATTTTTGGATTATCCTTCCAATCATCGAGGTTACAAATGTTACGACCTCTCCTCCAATAAAATCATTGTGAGTCATCACGTCCTCTTCGATGAAACCACTTTCCCATTTGCAAAGTTGCATGTGTCCGGACCACCTACCTGTGATTTTCTAGATGATGGTTGTCACGACCCAAATCGTAGGGCCGCGACGAGCACCCGGATCCCACCCGTCGGGTACCACCAATCACATTATCAAGACATATTCATGATTAAATACGCACTAAGCCGAAAGAGACTATATAAAATCAGATAACCATCTTATATATATACACCAATACCAAGGCCGACAAGGCCATACAAGACTATTACGCACAAGACACTTGTCTACAAGCCTCTAAAGAATACACGACATCAACAAGGACGGGATAGGACCCTGCCATACCCATATGTGTATGCAAAAATATTGTACCACGACTAGACTGCAACTCTGAAACAAATAGAGTGCTCCAACATCAGCTGAACCAACAACCTACTAGCGTGAACCGTCACCCTCTTTAACTGAACCTGCAGCATGAAACGCAGCGTCCCCCGACAAAAGGGACGTCAGTACGACTGATGTACTGAGTATGTCAGACATGAATAATAGTATAATAGGGATATACCAATAACTGAAACAGAAACAGTCAACCAGCAATAAATGCCTTTGAGGGCCCTAATACATATGCCTAAATGTTATTCACAATGCAGTATACATATACATTAGCCTCATCGGGCATCTTCCTTACCATAACAGCATATGTGGGCATCATACCATATAATGGTTAATGAATGTATGCATGATGCAAATGCGGTATACATATATATTGACCACACAAGGGCATCTTCCTTCTATAACCACCTCTGTGGGCATCAGGTTATATCGACCACACAAGGGCATCACATCATATTGGCCTCTTCAGGCTCTTTTGTGATAGTATGTACCAGCTACAGGTGGTGTGCGTATATAACGCCTATCCCTTTTCCCATATCCCCTATATATATAATATTTACCATATAGTAGTGTGCATAGGACATGTGGGTCCAGAGTAATATATGAATATAATGCAAATAAAAATGCATGAATGACAATAAAATATTTTCTGAATTTATCGGATGATATAATATCCTTGTGTCCCCGGCTAACATTGTGAATATCAACATATTTCTCATATACATCAATAAGGACTTAGGAACATATCTAGACATGTTTTCAACATAGGAATCAATAACATGATCATTCTTAACTACTAAAGGTA
The DNA here is from genome assembly GCA_029783415.1 of Anisodus acutangulus. Lineage (NCBI taxonomy): Eukaryota > Viridiplantae > Streptophyta > Magnoliopsida > Solanales > Solanaceae > Anisodus > Anisodus acutangulus. The sequence continues at coordinate 37,544,383 of CM056506.1, read as the reverse complement.
GAGTAATTTATGAAACAATATCACGGTTATATTTCGTTAAATGGAACATGTTAACATACCTCGAATCCAAACTTAACAACTTGAAATTGAACTTAATGGAACTTCCATTATTGTTGCTTGCCAAGAAATACCAAGAAATGTTGCTTTCCGTTGTTCTTAGGAGCAAACGTCACTGCCTATACTTAGACGAATTATTGGTCACGTTTATTTTGCCTTACCTCTCTATCACGGTGAAAGGCTTAAAATGATATGTTGAAGATTTGCTGATTTGCTTCTTTTGGGTCTTAATGAAATACTCCAAGACAATGTAATGTTTTCTAATTGATATGTCATGCACCTATTCCTAAATATCACTTAATGGACTCATAATTTTATCTCCCACTAGCCAAATTCACGAGTTGCCACCCCACTCAACTAACTATCATGCAACATTGTCTACTAACATGTCTCCTTATTAACTCATATTGCCTTAATCACCTTTAAATCCTATACGTATTAAATCCCATTAAGAGTAATCAATCCCACAATTAATCAATTATACACACAATTAATTTTGTAATCCCAATTCACTTAAATCTTAATGATTTATAAGACCTTCATATAATCAATGTCATATTTTTTGTGATATGACACTAGTCCATAACCTCATTGGGAATATACAACTATTATTATTAATCATCATCGTTACACTTGTTATGTCCAAAATTATTTCGGGACTGCATCCTTTTATATACTAAGCTCTTTGTTAGTATACGTAAATATGACCAAAATTTCCCCAACGCTCGGGTCTATTTACACACGCCTAGCGATTTTACATACATCTAGAGATTCAACCCGTGACCCGAAAGTACGGGATGTTACATCATATCCCCGTATTTGACTCACCATTTATCGGGCCCCACAACCACTGTTTCGGCCATCCCAAGTTATTTAGGTGACTTGGGCACAGAAATAGTGGCCCAAAACAACCCCATAGCCACTGTTTCGGCTGACCCAATACACCCAAATAATTTGGGCTCCGAAACAGTGGCCCATTCTTGGGAAATTACTGACCAGCGAACTGGGCCAGTTTTACCGACACTAGGCCCAGTTGACACTGGCAGTTCTGGCCCAGTCTCCCATGTCCCACACCTGGCCCCACTTCCAGCCCCTCGGCCCATCACTTATAGTCAATGCGGCATTGTCAAACCCAACACCAAGTATAGCCTACTTACTCACATCCCAAAATCACCATTGCCTCGTAATCCCTGGCTTTTCTTAATGACCCGAATTGGAAATTGGCTAGGGATGATGAATTTAATGCTCTTATTAAAAATAAGACATGAAAATTGGTACCTCGTCCCCCTAATGCTAATATAATTCGGTCTATGTGAATTTTCAGTCACAAAGAAAAATCTGATGGTGCTTTTGAGAGGCATAAAGTCCGTCTTATAGGTGATGGGAAGACGCAGCAGGTTGGTGTGGATTGCGGTGAGACGTTCAGTCCGGTGGTTAAACCGGCAATTATCAGAACAGTCATTAGTGTTGCTTTGTCAAAGGCATGGCCACTTCATCAGTTAGATGTCAAAAATGTCTTTCTTTATGGAATTACATGAAACTGTTTACATGTACCAGCCTTTGGGCTACAGGGACTCTAAATAACTCAATCATGTGTGCCTGCTCAAGAAATCATTATACGGGCTAAAACAAGCCCTCATGGCATTGTATAAAAGGTTTGCCAATTTTGTCTCACATATTGTTTTTTCCAACAGTCATTTCGATCACTTTGTATTTATCTACCGTCAGGGGTAATAATATTGCTTATCTGCTTTTATATGTGGATGATATTATACTAACTGCCTCATCAGATGCTCTTCGCTAGTCCATCATGTCACATTTTGGTTCTGAATTTGCAATGAAAGATCTAGGGCCACTATACAACTTTCTAGGTAGAGCTGTGATACGTTATGCATGTGGTTTATTTCTATCCCAAAAGAAGTATTCAGCTGAGATTGTTGAACATACTGGCATGTCCTCCTATAAACCTTTGGCAACTCCAGTGGACACTAAATCCAAATTGAGTGCATCATCCGGCAAATCGGTTGCTGATCCGACACTCTACCGCAGCTTGGTAGGGGCCCTGCAGTATTTGACATTCACCAGGCCGGATATTTCTTATGATGTGCAACAGGTGTGTCTTTTCATGCATAATCCAATGGATGATCATATGCATGCTCTCAAATGCATTGTGCGGTACATTCAGGGCACTCTCGAGTATGGCCTACACCTGTATCCATCATCGACATCCTCACGTGTCGCTTATACAGATGCTGACTGGGGAGGGTGTCCGGACACCAGACGCTCCACGTCTGGTTATGGTGTATTTCTTGGTGATAACTTGGTATCTTGGTCCTCGAAACGGCAAGCAACCTTATCCAGATCCAGTGCCGAAGCAAAATACCGAGGTGTTGCCAATGTTGTGTCTGAATCATGTTGTCTTCGGAATCTTCTCCTCGAACTCCACTACCCAATTTTGAAGGCCATATTAGTATATTGTGATAATGTTAGTGTCATCTACCTCTCTGGAAATCCGGTCAATCACCAACGCACTAAACATATTGAGCTGGATATCCACTTTGTTCGTGAAAAGATCTCACGCGGACAAGTGCGTGTGTTACATGTCCGGTCACGCTATCAAATTGCAGATATTTTTACTAAAGGTCTTCCGCTGATTCTATTTGAAGATTTTCGGTACAGTCTTAGCATACGTCTACCTTCCGCTTCGACTGCGGTGGAGTGATAGATTAATTATATTAAATGTTGTATTTATTATAATTATTTAATAATTAGTGTAATTAATAATAGAATCAATTGTATATGGTAGGTAGATTAGATAGCATGATTTGTGCTTTAAGTCTAGCTTTAATTATGGTTTTATTTATGGTATATTACCCACACTTTTAAAAGAGAATAACTAAAAAAAGTAAACTAATTATTCTTAAATTCTTACACATATATAGTGGTACTCAAATATAAAGTAGAGGCCTACAGCAATGGTGAAAAAGGTTATGTAGAATTTAAGAAAGCTCCAGTAATGATGTTATTGTACATGTTGATAAGTTATTATCCTTATTGAAAGAGGCGTTTTTTCTTTTACAATAAATATTAGGGATAAAGTAATATTACCCTTTTGAACTATACGCGAAGTTCGAGCGATACATTTTATTTTTATGAAAATCCTATTAAAATGAATTTTTTAAAAATGAAATAATTAGCACTCCTAATAATTTTATATATTTTGATCCAGCCACACGCTCAAATTAAAATGTTCACTGAAGACGTGGAAGACAAACAGGGGCAAAAGATGCACAAAAAAGTTGGAAAAGAAAAGACACTTTATTAAGAAGGAAATATAATAAAAGATCCTCCATAGAAAATAAAATATTCTGAATATCCTGTATTCTAAGAAGGAAAATAAATATAAGTTTCAAACAAAAAGATTAGGGAAGCTCGAATTTTGGACATGAAATCCTATAAGATTGGAGAGCTCGAATTTTGGACATGAAATCCAACAACACCCTCACTTAGAAATACACTTAAATCGTAATAGGGATTTCACTTGACATTTAAGACAGTATCAAAAAGCATTGTAATAAAATCTTTAAATTGTTAAATTTGAATTGAAATATATAAAAATATTTAAAAAATTCGAAATGATATGATTAGGCTAAATTAGAGGTAGTATAACTATAACCTCTATATGAAAATATTTACCACGGCTAAAGAGTCCCAATTGAACTCTTATTGTTGTCTAACCTATCCCATTAGATATTGAATTTCAAAATAAACTGGAACTTGAAAGTAATTACACATTTTATTATCAAGTTAAGTGCTTACAAATTCTTTGTTTTATTATCGTAATTGCAGGACTTTCCAAATTCAAAAATCTATATTTAATTAATTATTATATTATTATCTATCTGTATTTATATCTATATTATTTTAAAAGCATGAATATAAATGTTGGTTGATCGAAATATCCTTTAAATATTGAACGACTTTTATACCATTTAATGTTTTAATAAAAGAATTCTTTAATGGATAAAATTATAAATTTTAAAACATCTCCTAATATGAATTCGCTTAAACTTCTAGTCTTAATCAAAGTTAAAAAACTTTTAGCTCTTTTATTTAGATATGGTATACTAACTATTGTTTGAAAAAACTTACGCATACCAGTTGTTTACATGACCAAACAAATAGATGTATGCCACGTGTATGAATATATATAACTATCATTTAATCATGATCAATTAATGTAGGTAAAAGTTGGTGTATTCAAAAGGTTAAACAAAATAAATGATTTGCTGAGTCGAGAGATGGCTCTATGTCTTTAAAACAAAACTGTCCTGTATAGATGCTTTTACGGTGATGGACAATAGTCTCCCAAAATACAACAACAAATACCAACTATACAAAGAAAATATAGTTGATTCTATCGAATAAATAAATAAGAACATATTATTTTTTTGAGTTTCTGATACTCTGTTTCTGTTTATGTCGAACAAAACAGAAGACTAAATCTTTGTTTTCTGTATATTCTGAACAGAAGAAAACAGAAGACATATTCTTTGTTTTCTGTATTGTGTGTTATCTCTTCGACTGAACATTATTGTTCAATTTAAACTTGAGGAGTAGGACCGTTGCAACGTTTCTGAAATCTTCCGAATCGTTTCAACGTTTTGGAAATTTTCAGGGACCAAAGAGTAAATAGGAAACACTTCAGGGACCAAGAGACACGAGACCGTGACTCGAGAACCCGGAACCCAGAACCCAAACACGTGACACAAGACACAAGACCCGAGCCCGCACTGACTAGCGAGCGGCGGCGGCGCGTGTGTGGGGCTTAGCAGAACCCAAGCTCACCTAGGTCTTCTCCCTTATAAACACATGGGTTACCCCTTAGGGTCCCAAACCCTTACTCAAACTTAGAGTTTATATATTGCATAAACACTCCATCTTCTAGCAATTAGAGAGATTTGTCATTTTTGGCCAAAAACACTCCATCTTTTCATGTCTCAAACACCTTACTTTGTGTACCAATATCTCTTTTATTTCTAAACGAAATTTGACGATACTTGGCACTAACATCATCTACTTACTTAGTAGATTAGGCAAGTATGAATAAATAATGTCTTCGACATGCGAGACCTGCGTGTTTAACTCATTAAAGACATGATAAACTCAATCTCACATTAGTAAATTTCCAACAATACCCTCTTGAAAGAGAATTGGTGCACACAGGGTGCCAAAGTTCAGCAATCTTTCAGCGGAAAGATATTGCATCAGAAAAGGTAGCTTTCGGCTTTGAACCTCTTAGTCGATTACCATCGGATTTACTTACTGCGCGGTGAACGCGATGTCTTGAACTGTCAGTGTTTAGTGTAAACCAAGACAATGATATCAACACAATAACTCTCATTATTCATTTCTTCTTATTATTTTGTCCGTTGTGGCCATGGACAACGCTTGGATTCTTAAGTGCGTACATTTGAAGCGGCATGTCTTCTCACTTAAATAGGTGATCTCCTATAAGGTATATTGCTCTACCCCACTCTCAAGTGTTATGAATCATTAAAAGTTTCAAAAACTTATCATTTACCCATTATACATGTAGCATTCAATGGCTATTGCGGGAATGGCTTTGGAGTTATACTTCTTTAAAGAATGATAATCTGAAGTGCTCTTACTTCAAGTGAAGCGCTAAACTGAACCTCTATAGTTTAGTTTTCCTACTGAACCAAATTCATGGGATCTCCAGTCAGTAAGGTTGTGTTACCACCATAAAGATTCTTATTGTTTGGGTTTCAAGCCCATTCCCCTAGACAGACAGAATATTTGATCTTTGGGTCGGCCTTTAGTTAATGGATCCGCTAAGTTATTCTTTAATTTGACGTAATCAATGGAAATGACACCCATAGTGATCAACTGTCTAACGGTCTTATGCCTACGGTGAATATTTCTAGACTTGTCGTTGTACATATTACTCCATGCCCTTTCTGAAGTCGATTGGCTGCCACAGTGAATCATCACTGAAGGTACGGGTTTATCCCAACAAGAGATATCCTCTAAGAAGTCGTGAAGCCATTTTGCTTCTTCTCCTGCTTTGGCCAAAGAGATAAACTCTGATTTCATCGTGGATCGGGCGATGCATGTTTGCTTAGAGGATTTTCAAGACACAGCCCCACCACCAATTGTAAAAATATACCCACTGATGGATTTGGTATTTTTTATGTCTGATATCCAGTTTTCATCACTGTATCTTTCCAGTACATCTGGATATCTTGAATAGTGTAATCCGTAAGTCATCGAATATTTAGATATCGTAGTATCCGATTTAGCGCCTTCCAGTGATCTTTCCAGGATTACGAGTAAACCTAACCAACTTATTGATTGGATAAGCGATATCGGGTCGGGTGTAGTTTATAATGTACATTAAACTATCAATGACATGCGCATTAAAGTATGTGTCGAAGTAATCGAGGCCTTCCTTTTGTCTATAGCCTTTGACTACTAATTTGGCCTTATACTTGTCAATAGTTCCATCTGCTTTGTACTTTCTTTTGAGTATCCACTTACAACCCAAAGGTTTGTTTCCCGGAGGAAGATCAACCATTTTTCAAGTATGGTTTTGCATGATGGAATCTATTTCGCTTTCTATAGCTTCTTTCCAAAGTGATGCTTCTGGAGTTGACAATACTTCCTTAATTTTCCTCGGTTCATTTTCAACCATATATGTTAGAAAGTCTGGACCAAAGGTTTTGTCCTTTTTGGACCTTTTGCTCCGTCTTGATTCAACCTCTGGAACCCCTAAGTTCTGTAGGTCTGGAACATTAAGTTCCGGATAGTCAGTAACTTCTGAGTCCTGTAGATCTGGAACGTCTAGTTTCGGATAATCAGAAACTCTCGGGTCTTGTTGATTTTGAGCATTTTGTTCATAACTTCGTTTGGGCGAAATTATTTCTTTTTCCTTTCTAGGAAAGATTTGTTCAAAGAATTCAGCATTCCTTGATTTCATTATCATACCCTCGTGGATATCAAGTATCTCCGACTTATACACTAAGAAAGGATAAGTATTACTGTTATTTGCATATCCGATGAATATACAATCTATAGCCTTAGGTCCAATTTGATCTGTTTTGGTTTAGGTACTTTGACCTTTGCCAAACAACCCCACACTTTCAAATATTTGTAAGTGGGTTTCTTTCCTTTCCATGCTTCATATGGAGTTTTATCCTTACGATTATGCGGAACTCTATTGAAAATTGTGTTAGCGGTAAGAATCGCTTCACCCCACATGTTTTGGGCTAAATCGGAATTGATAAGTAAAACATTCATCATTTTCTTTAACGTATGGTTTTTGCGTTCGGCAACACCGTTAGACTGAGGCGGGTAAGGAGCGATCGTTTGATGAACAATGCCGAATTGAGCACAGTATTCTTCAAATGGTGCTACGTATTCTCCCCCTCTATTACTACGAATTGTCTTAATCCGTAGGTTTAGTTGATTTTCAACTTCTGCTTTATAACATTTAAATGCTTCAAACGCTTCATCTTTACTTTTTAATAAGTAAACATAACAATACCTTGTACTATCATCAATGAAAGTCACAAAGTACTTGTTCCCCCCTCTAGTTTGCACTAACTTTAAATCAGATATGTCTGTGTGAATAAGTTATAGAGGAGCGGTGTTTCTTTCGACGGAATGGAAAGATGACTTGGTTAATTTTGCCTATACGCATACCTCACATTTATGTTGAGGGTTTATGTCGAGGAAGGCAATAATTCCAACTTTACTAACTTTTGAATGGATTTGTAGTTAACGTGTTATAATTTATGATGCCATAAATTAGAAGACTCAAGCAAGTAGGTAGAAGGCTTTATTTCATTAGATGAACGGATTACAGACATAACATTCATTTTGAAGAGGCTGTCACATGTGAAGCCCCTTCCTACAAAATTACCATTCTTAGTTATTACAAACTTGATAGACTCAAAAACTAGTCTAAAACTAGCCTTGACCAACAGTGGCCCTGAAATGAAGTTTTTGCGGATGTCATGGACGTGCATCACTTCCTTTAGAGTGATCTCTTTGCCTGTAGTCATTTTGAGGACAACATTTCCAACCCAATGCATTTTTGTTAGAGCAGATGTGACGGGTTGCACCCGTGTCTATCCACCATTGTCTTGGGTTCTCCACCAGATTTTCCTCCATCACCACTGCCGAGAAATCCACAATCTTATCGTCAAGATCCGGAGGATTACCCTCGTCTTGTACAATGTTAGCCTCTGTCTTGCGTTTGTTCTTGTCCATCAGGTCATTTGTGACCTGGATATTCTATCCCACTTTAGTCGCTGTGTTAGACTGAGTGTCCATTGCATCCCCGGCAAAAGGAGGATCTTCTGTCTAAAATTGTGACAGGCTCAACGCAGTAAGATAGAACATCTTTAGTCTCCTTCTGTTGTTGTAATTGTTATCCAGAACCTTACCTGGGCGTTTGCTTTGAAAACTGTCAGGAGTAGGGACAACATCACTTCTTTTAGCAGTGCCTTGATCAATAACATCATAACCAGCAGCAGTGCCTTGAACAACAGCAGTTTCTTGAACAGCAGAAACAGAAACAAAATTGTTGACATGAGTAGAACCAAAACTACCAACGGAATTGTTAACAGAACAGTTGGCAGAAACAGAGTCAAACCCAAAATTAGAACGAGAACTGAAAACAGAACTATTGACAGACATCTTTCGAACACTCAGTAAAATTCTGTCTTAAAATTGTAGATAAAAGTTGGTGTATTCAAAAGGTTAAACAAAACAAATGATTTGTTGAGTCGAGAGATGACTCTCTGTCTTTAAGATAAAATTGACCTGTATAGATGCTTTTACGGTGATGGACAATGGTCTCCCAAAATACAACAGCAACTACCAACTATACAAAGCAAATATAGTTGATTCTATCGAAGAAATAAATAAGAATATATTGCTTGTTTGAGTTTCTGATTCTCTGTTTCTGTTTATGTCGAACAAATTAGAAGACTAATTCTTTGTTTTCTGTATATTCTAAACAGAAGAGAAGAGAAGAAAACAGAAGACTAATTCTTTGTTTTATGTATTGTGTGTTATCTCTTCGACTGAACATTACTGTTCAATTTAAATTTGAGTAGGACCGTTGCGACATTTCTGGAATCTTTCGAATCGTTGCAACATTTCGGAAATCTTCAGGCACCAAAGTGTAAATAGCAAATACTTCAGGGACCAAAAATAAAAAGATCTGGAAGACGGCCCGAGGCCCGAGCCCACACCGGATGGGCGGCAGAGCGCTTGTGAGGATTAGCCCCGAACCTGAGCTCACCTAGGTCTTCTCCCTTCTAAACACATAGGTTACCCCTTGGGGTCCTAAACCCTTACTCAAAAGAGTTTATATATTGCATAAACTCTTCATCTTCTACCAATGAGGGAGATTTGTTATTTTTTGCCAAAAATAGTTCATCTTTTCATGTCTCAAACACCTTACTTTGTGTATCAATATCTCTTTCATTTCTTAACGAAATTTGACGATACTTGGCACTAACAACATCTACTTACTTAGTAGATTAGGCATGTGCGAAGAAACGATGTTTCCGACATGCGAGGCCCACGTGTTTAAGTCATTAAAGACGGGATAAACTCAATCTCGCATTAGTAAATTTCCAACCATTAATGTATATATTCACTCTATTAAACTACTTAACTAAGTTGTATAAGTTTGGTGTAAATTTTTGTTATCGCACAATATATTTAATTAGCAATGATGCCAAGCCAATAGTGGAAAATATCGTTAATGCTCTTCTGAGGCTAAAAGAGAAAATATTTTCAGATTTGTTTTTATGGTAAGTGGCCTAGCTATTTTTATCTGTTGCATCTTTGAGATTGGGTTATCCTATATTTTTCTTTATTAGTATTGGATCGTGAATACTTTTAAACTGTTTTTTGTTAATAATATTTCATCAACAACTGATTCTGATTGTCCGGCTTTGTTTTATTGTATTTGTCACTTGGTATGAATACTTAAGCTTGATTCGATATTAATTTTCTATTTTCAACTGGTTCTTCTCTATTTTTCCCGTTTTTTGATTCATTGTTGAGTGTTAGTAAATGTCTAAGTCAGCACAACGAACAACATATAACATGCTTTAATCCATTAAAGTAATTCTATGCTATGTAGGATATTACAAAAGCAAAAGAAATTTAAATCTTTTATTGGTAATATGTTTTGTCGACCTATTTTTAGATTTTTTTAGGACTACTTAATTTTGAGACCACCAAGGCACGGTCAGGTGGATTTACAATAGTTGAAGGAATCTTACAAGTATCAAGATCTTACTCTTTATCAATTTTAAGGACCAAAATTTCCTATCATTGGGTTGCTGGTTAATATGCATTTTTTTAAAATTACTGAATATTCATTTGGGTATTAACATGCAACGCATGTTCGTAGAAATTAGTTCTATTAAAAGCACGAAGGGCCTTAGAAATATTGATTGAACTTTTTGCCCTAAGTTAAAAGATCCTGCAATACACAAAATTGTTATTTACTATTTGTTTAATATTTATAAATAGTTTATCAATTATTTTTTTTAATATTTAGGAATTTGACTTAGATTCCTTTCCTGCAAACAATATTATTTCATTATATTTAGGATTTCTTCCCACCCCTCTTAGTTTAGGAGTCTTTTTTTACCTCTCATAATTTAAAACCTACATAAGACTACAGTTTTTTAACAAAGGGGAGATAACGATAATTTGAGGTACCGAGACAGTTTATATGTTCCAGATGTGGATGGACTCAGAGAGCGAATCATGACAGAAGTGCACAATTTCAGGTATTCTATTAACCTAAATTCTAGTAAGATGTATCATGATCTTAAAGAGATTTATTGGTGAAACGATATGAGGAGGAATGTAGCAGATTTTATAGCCAAGTGTCTAAATTATCAGTAGGTGAAAGTCGAGCACTAGGGGCCTGATTGGTTGGCTCAGAATATTGATATTCCCTTTTGAAAATGGAAGATAATACATATGGACTTCATATTCGAGAAATTGACAGGCTTCATGGGACCCATGTGTCAGATCATGGTGCTCAGTTCACGGCGCACTTTTGGAAGTCTTTTCAGAAAGGATTGGGTACCAAGGTGAATCTTAGCACATCTTTTCATCCTCAGGCAGATGGCCAGGTAGAGCGTATTATTCAGACTCTTGAGGATATGTTGAGGGCATGTGTTCTTGATTTTAAATGTAATTGGAATGATCATTTGCCTCTCATTGAATTTTTTATAATAACAGCTACCATGCTAGTATTCAGATGGCACTGTTTGAAGTTTTGTATGGGAGAATGTGTTGATCGCTAATTGATTAGTTCAAAGTAGGTGAAGCAGAGTTGTTAGGACCAGACTTGGTCCGTCGGGCTATGGAAAAAGTCAAATTGATTCAGTAGCGTTTGAAAATAGCTTAGAGTCGCCAAAAGTCCTATTCGGATATGAGGCGTAGAGACTTGGAGTTTCAGGTTGATGATTGGGTGTTTCTGAAAGTTTCACCGATGAAAGGTGTCATGAGTTTTGAAAGAAAGGGATGCTCAGTCCCAGATATATCAAGCCGTACAGGATTCTGAGAAGGATTGGCCAAGTGGCCAATGAGTTTGAATTGCCACAAGATTTAATTATTGTACATCCAGTAATTTATATATTCATGTTACGGAAGTGTGTGGAAGACCCGTCGTTGGTTGGCCTAACCTATGAAGAGATCTCTGTGGCTATTTTAGATCGTCAGATTCAAAAGTTGAGGACTAAGGAAGTTGCCTCAGTAAAAGTATTGTGGAGAAGCCAGAAAGTTGAGGAGGCTACATGGTAAGCCGAAGAAGACATGAAATCCAGATATCTGCAGTTATATGAGGAACAAGCAGAAAGCGTATAAGGTAAATACCTTCAGTATTCATGTCATGTCCCTTGCATATCTGTGTCTCATGTTTCACATTTATGTATTCAGTACTCATGTTCCACGTCCCCATGTTCATGTTTTCATGCAATCATGTCATTCAGTTCCCATGTTCTAAGTTGAGTATTTATATTATTTCTGTCAAGAGGATTTTACGGCCGTATTCTACGGTCCGTAACTTTTTCTATGATCCGGGTATGGACCGTATAATTTTGTATGGTCCATATAAATGGGTCGTCGCCCAAATGCAACTTTCTAGTGAATAACAAATGTTTGGGGTTGATCGACAGTTCAAAAGTACGGTCCATATAATTTTATACGGTCTATATAAGTCTACCATATCATTGATTTTTTACGGTGATTTGTACTGTCAATTTCTACGGTCCGTAACATGTTATACAGTCTGTTTAACTCTGGCATAAAATTGAGATTATAGAACTGAAACTATTTTTCAACTTTAACTCCCCATCTTGGTTTTCTAAACTCCTGAATCAGGATATACAGGCTTTACATTCATGTCAAACCATGTCCATTGTTCAGTTTCAGTTTCAGTTCCTATTATTTTATATGCCTGCTTATTCTTTCAGTTGCTTTACATACAGTATAATTTAAATGTACTAACATCCCTTTGCCCGAGGCCTACACTTTATGGTGCAAGTACTAAGTTTTTGAACGACAGATCTACAGGCTAGGACTTCACTTGTAGCAGCTATTGGTGAGCCCAATTTCCTTCGGGGTGTCAGTTGGTTATTTTCATGGTTATGTTTTAGAGTAGAGGTATGCTAGGGCCTTTTCCTAGTAAACAGTTTTGCAGTCAGATTCATGTTTTAGAGTTTTCATAGACTAGACTAGTTTAGCATATCATATCAGATTCAGTATTCAGACTTAGCATGTTTTATTCAAATATTTCTGCAATTATATTCCAAACTATAATTACAGTATTCAGTTTCATATGTTTAAAAATCATTATTATTACATGTTTTGATTCCCATATTGATTAGCATGCCATGTGGTTAGCTCGATCACATACATTCATGAATCGAGTGTCGTGTTTCACCCATACCGTGATTTAGGGCATTACAACCTAAGACTGCATCTTGGGTTGTTAGAAAAATAATAGGAACTAGAGGGCTTATTTTTGGGTTGCAAGGTGTCTCTAATGATCTCATGAACATGTTTTCCAACCTCTAGCATGGTGGAAAGTTTAGCATTAAGAAGTTATTCATTATCTAAGAGTTCCCTGAAAATACATGATATTGTAACCTCAACTACATCCCAGATTCAGATTCATTCTCTGGCTTGCTACAAATAAGAAGTTGGCTACTGTAGACAGGTTGTTGAAATTTGGTATTCAAGTGCCTCAAACTTGTGTGTTTTGTGGACTAGCTGATGAACTGTTTGAGCACCTATTCTTTTATTGTCCTTATGTGAAGAACTTGTGGAGTCGGATGCTAGTTTGGTTAGGACAACATAGGATGGTTGGAAACTAGGCATCTGAGGCAACATGGATCAACAAAGGAGCTAGAAGGAAATCTGGTTGCTGGACAATTATCAACTGTTGGAAATTTACTAATGTGGAATTAAGTTTATCCCATTATTTATGACTCGAACAATTGGGGCCCCGCACGTAGGAAATGTCGTTTCCACACACGTGCAATCTTAGTGCCAAGTATCGTAAATTTCATAAATGAAAGAGATATTGGTACAAAAGTGAAATGTTTGAGACATAGAATGATGGACGGTTATTTGCTAAAAGATAAGTGTTCCACGTTGGTAAACGAAGGAAGGATAGTACGAGGTGTAAGATGGAACGTGTCGAAAAAGGGATGCGGAGCCTAGAAGGGTTGCGGCGCCTCCTGGACTGGGCCGCGGCGCCCCCTAACAGCGCCACGGCGCATGAATAGCAGTAAGTTTCGTCGGCTTTCTGGTTGAATTAGCGTCGCGGCGCTTCCCAGGCAGTGACTACTCGACGGAATCCCAAAAGGTTTGGTTGTTAAGGGGGTTTCAATGGCATTAAATTCACCCAATAATGGCCATTTCTTGGACCATTATGTTGTTGCATTACTTGGGGGTTAAATGTCATCCATTACATGGCAATTGATTGCCATTGTGGGGCACTTGGAGAGGCCATTTTGCACACCTATATAATTGAAGCTTTCGCTCAATTCTATAGATGAAGAAGAGACAATATACATACAAGTATACAACACCACAAATAGATCAGATTTTCCTGATAAGCAATCCTTCTCTTAGCAATCTTCATTATTCGTGTTCTTCGTTGAGATCATTTGTGTAGGCTTTGCACACTTGATAGTTTGTTGTTTCATCTTGGGAGACTATTGTCCACACTTCCGTAAAGCCTATATACGGGGGCAATCTTGTCTTAAAGACAGAGAGACATCTCTCGACTCAGCCGGTGGTGTTCTGTTTATTTAATTGGTTGCTAAGTGTTTCAGGTGTTAACTTAACAGACGAAGGACTCTAACCGTTCGTATTCTCAGCGGATCTACCAGCCACAAGTGTAGCAGTCCATGTTCTTGTATTCCCGAATAAAAGATCCATATTTGAAGTTTCAATTCAAGATCAAGATATTGACAACTTGTTGTTGTCCTCTTTGTTGTTTATCCTTTCGATCACTGTAATAGTTATTTACTATTCCCGTTGTTGCTTTACATATTCCAACATCAACTACACTTTTGATATGTTGATTTATCTGGTTTGGAGGGATAGGAATGCAATCAAGTTTCAAAGAGAAACTACTTCAGCAGATCAACTATGCAAGGAAATAGCTCAACACATACACATCAGAGGTAGAGATATCTCCAACTGGCAAGGGATTCTCAGCAAGCTTAATTCTTATCCCTAGACCTGATGAGACTCAATTGTAATTCTGGTGTTCTTTGTATTTATAGGCTATCAGTTGTAGTGTGTATAGGTGTTTTGTTTTTTAAGTAGGAATGTGGAAGGTCAGCTTCTACTTGATTTGTAAGGAACAATTTTTGGTTGAATGAAATGACATTGTTTATCCAACAAAAAAAGGAAGGTTAGTGTCATAAAGAAATCAAGGAAGATAAATATATTATTGCAAACCACAAGTTCTTGTGTTGTGAAGAAAAAATTAAAAAATGTTCTCTCTTAAATTTCACAATATTAAAAGAAAAATAGTGAGTAAAGATAAATCAAGTTATAATCTAATAATAAAAGGTCCTAAGAGCATGATGTTAGATTCTCCGTTTATCGCAATATTAAAAAGAATGATTAGTAAAGATATTAAGTCAAGTCACAAGCTAATAATGAAAGACGGCGATATTAATAGGCAATATAGTAAAATTAAGTGAGGTTGTTTTGAATTTTAATTAAAATTTAAGTTTCTAAACTAAGTATGATTAGCTTGCAAATTTGAAATTAAAAAATATATTAAATTTGAATTAAAATATAAAATTATGTTTTCATGTCTTAACAGATTAAACAAATAAATATAGAAGTCAAATGATTAATAATTATTTTTAATATCATAATATTTTTTTAAAATATGTCAATGGGATATGCTAAAAATGTTTTTTTCCGTATAAAAACGTCTAAAGTAGTTGCAATCGTGTTACGATATTAATTGTCAATATAAATGCTTTATTTAAGTATACATCGTTTATGACATTAAATATAGTATACTAAAATAGTTATATTTATTATTTCACAATTAAATATGTTGGCCTAAAGGGGCAGGTGGACTCAATATCATAATTCTTAAGCTTGAAGAAGGAAAAGTTATGAATTACGCGGATACACACTTACTATATAAAGAAGCAGAATTGGCAAGCTTCGGTTTTCAATATGAGTAAGTATGGATATGCTGCTTCATCAAATCAAGACTGGACTTTGCATTTGTGTTAGGAGTAATCAAAGATATGATTCTGCTGATTGTTAGGTTCTTACCGCCTGTTTGCCCTAGCGGTTTTGAGGCCAAAATTGTTTTTTTTTTAGAAAAATATATTTTTTTGGATACTTGAAGTGTTTGGCCAATTAGTAAAAACTGCTTTTAAGAAAAAGTGGAAACAGTTTTTCTACGGTTGACGAGAAAAAGCAGAAGCATAAACTAATTTTCTTCAAGGAAAAAATATATCTACCATAAATACATAATTATCAAGTATATCCCTCATTGATCCATTGGGGATGAAATCATTGAGAATCTGCGTGATGTATGAAGGATTCTACTTATTTTTGTGTCAAAGTTTAATTTGTGGAATGATTTTGAATTTTATTTTGGTTGTAGTTTTTTAGTATATTTAAATCATCGTATTGATATTATATCAATATTTAATATTTAGTTACTTATTTATTTATGTATTAATATGTACTTTTAAATTTTTAATTAGTTAAAAGTAAAAAGTTAATTAAAATCTTTCATAATAGCTATTTAAAATAATTTCTCGCTGTAAATTAGTTTTGATAGTAAAAATTTATTGATATTTGTCTTTTTTCATAATTTGACACTTAAAAAAGCATTTCTCAAAATAAGCCGTTTTTAGCCGCTAGGCTAAACTGCCTCTTAGGCTCTTAGTTTTGAAAGGTTTGTTTGGATGACACTGAGAAGGGACAAGCCTGTATGGCTTCACCCTATCCTTTGTATTGCTGCTCTTGGTAATTAATTAAATCTTTAATTGCCAAAAAAAATTGAAATTACCATTTGAATTAGAAAATGAGTGTTTAAATTAAATGCTGTTAGCTTTTGAATGTTGAAAAATTAACATTTTGTGATTTGATCAATTTAACAAATAGAGATAGGTTATTCAAGGAATCATGTTTCAAAATACATTATTGATAATGTATTTCATTAATCTCGATTTGTTTACCTACTGATCAAAAGTAAAAGAATTTCATGTTTTTGTTCAGTTGGTAACTTTTAGAGGATTAGTTAAACAAACTTCTCAATGTAGTTTTGGAATTATTTGTACCTAAAACTATTGAAGAATTTCATGAGTCCATGATGTGAGTTTCTTATTTGATCTTCAGAAATAGAATATGTTGAAATTGAAAACGGAATAATTTTTAATACACCATGCAGTGAGTTTAAGCTAAGCGACAAGTTATTAAAATATCTCTTTGATAATTTAAATTTAAATTTAAATTAAACTTGAATGAGGATGAAGTTTAATTTCTCATCCTCTTATATATATATATATATATATATATATATATATATATATATATATATATATATATATACACACTCCAGTAACCCATAAATTAGTATTATGTTTTTTTTATTGTTGATAATAGGTCTATTTGTACTTATCACATCTATCCAAAGTAATCCAAATTTAATTGCAATGCAGGTGATGATAGAAAAGAATCATGCAACAAAGATGATAGCAGAAGAAGAACGTTTTTTCAATTGATTCATCCAGACCCACTATTGTTTTCAATGTTTTAAGCATTAATATGAAGCATTTTTTATTGTACGAACCTGGTCAACTAAATTAAAAAATATTTAAAACCTGGTCAATTGAATCGGCACTGATTTACTTTGCTTGTGCATATGCTTTGTCTTGAGCCGAGGTCTTTCGGAAACAGTCTCTCTACTTACCAAGATAGAGATAAGGTCTGCGTACACTCTACCCTCCCCAAACTCCACGTTGTGGATTTCACTGGATATGTTATTGTTGTTGTTGATTGAATCGGCACTGATAATATTAAAGTAATTGTTTTGGCTTATATTGTCTCGATTGACAATTCCAATCGTTTACTTGCCTACCTAGATTTAAATTAACTTTGGTTTTTCATATAATTTGCTTTGGCACCAGGTACGTATAAGGTGTTAGAAGTAAGAAGTTACAATCGCTGAATCGAATCGAATCGCGGTTAACAATATCGAGTTTTTCTCGGAGGGTTAAGGAACATCTGTCCTCAACAACTTTCTTTATTAATTATTTTAATCAATTATTAACTTTATTTTAATTACTTTTACTGATTTTTTTATAACTTTGATGTGGTATATTTGTTCTTTTAGTACTACTAATTCGCCTTGAATAGTTAGTTTGCTGGGTATAATATGATTTATTGCCAAGCCAGTCGAATGCAAAGTCCTGAAATAGGAGATCTGCTCAGAATTCATTGATAAAGTCCAGCACCACCTCATCAAACCATATAAACAAATGAATCAAGAAATTTGAGGTTTCCAAATTACAAAATCACAGGACACTAAGCTGTCAGAAAATGTAATTTCATCTGTTTAAGATTACTCTCATCTTGCAAACGTCTAGTAAGAATGAATAAAATAAACAATTTAAAAATGATTGGGCTTATATGCCACTCGGACTAGATACACAAACTCTATCTCAAGTCGAATCTCTGCCTAATGTTCTTAGATTGACAAAGAAGTCCATTTGAGAAAAGCAGCGAAGGTGATAAAGAGGCTGAAGAAACTAGAAACTATGAAATAAACAAGATGATTTTCAGATCTTAGAATCAATAAAGATACAACAGCAGAAGATAGATATCTTCTTATACAATAAAGAAGCAACTCAACTAACACTAACTAGCACAGTGGAAGAGCTGGGACGAGAAAAAAACAGCTCTACCTCTTCTTGTGGAAGCAATAGACTAAATCTCTTAGTCATTGTTATTCTTCAACATCCTCAGTGGCCTGAAGCCCAGTATCTGAATTTCTAGTTGCGCCGTGCTTCTTATGCTTCTTGCTCTTTGCTTTCTTAGCTTTCATTCGGCGTTTTTTATCATTTGCATCAACCCAATCATAATCAAAAGGTATGTGGAAAGGGTCAATCTCTTCAGGGAAGCTGCGGCTTTCGCTGTCGCTAGATTGGCCACCGTGACTTCCCCTCATCCATGATATCCATGATGCAGAGCCATCAGATTGCTTAGATTTAGCATCTTGGAAATGTGCGAGGCTTGAAAGAGGGGTTGAGAACTCGGCCACTGGCTGGAGCTCTTCAAACTTGGTAAAAGTAACAATAACACGGATGGTTGGAACAATAGGGATAGCCACCTGAGATGCAGCAGTATTATAATGACCCACGCAAAACTCCATCATACAGCCAGATGAGAATTAAGGAGGTCTACCATACTAGTGTATCTATCAATACAAGGTCACAACAGACAACTACTAATTGCATTTAGAAATATATATTCTCAATTCTCACAACCTAATACAATAAAGGCTTTTTCTCAAAGATCTAAATATCTTTCTTATATCGCTAGAAACATACTAGAATAAGAATGACCATCACCTAGTAATTTAATCTCAAAGTGATGTTCTGAGTTTTTAATCCAATTCATTGAAATTGAACTACTTTAAGGCTCTAATGTTAGGTGATCCACAAGCCAAGCCCTCTACCATTCCTCAACTTTACGCTAGAATGTAAGTAACTAGCCAACAATATCAACAGATAAGTACTCCTCCATTTCATTTTATATAAAGTTGTTTGACTGAACATGGAGTTTAAGAAAGAAAGACAAGACTTTTGGCACATACCAAAAGTACCCTTTGGACTTTTGGTATTAAACATGCCATGGCATTTTTATGACTATAGCCTATAAGAGCATATCATCAAGGGTAAAACCGAAAGTTTATTGTTAAAGAGCTTCCAAACATAGAAATTGATCAGAAAATTAGAAACATATTAAAAAAGAAAGTTTCATATAAAATAAAATAAAATAGGAAAGCCCAGTGCACTAAGCTTCCGCTATGCACAGACTCCGAGGAAAGACCGAACCATAATAGATTTATTGTATGCAACCTTTCTTGCATTTTCACAAGTTGTTTCCACAAGCTGAGCCCCCGACTTCATGGTCACACGGTGACAACTATTTTTGTTTCACCAAGACTCCCCTTCAGGCTTCAACAAATAGTATTTAATCTTTCAGTAAATACTTATGTAGCGATAAAGCTAACGTTCAGGTTCCAAATCTTCAACAAATAACTAATGATCTATATGCATCTAAAGAAGGTTCACCGTGTTTATGCATGTTGCAAGGACAATATTTCTAGGTTATTTGTAATATTCCACTTGAACAAGTAATTCCCTCTTTATTTATGAAAAGCGGAAAAAAAATTGTCAAAGCCAACTCACATGCAAGCGAAGATAGGAAGGACCATATTTAGACTTACCGGCACAAGAAACCCTCCACATTCCTTTTCAGAAAAAAGAATATCGTTTTCGAAAAGAAACCGTCAACATGTATGACCTCAAAATGGATGTTATTTCTATCCTCATACCAAATTTACTATGAAATGAGCTTTTGGTACATTTGGTGATAAGAGACAATTTCTGCAAGTATTAAAAGAACACAATATGTATACCACGAATATCGTTTAAAAGAAGATGACTTAGGCATTTTTGGATGTTACAACAGAATTTGCATTACACCGGGAAACTTCAATATTTATTTAGGATGGTTTTCGCTTAGTCGTCAATAAATACTAATTAAAGCATACAATAAACAGAATAATCACCATTGGGTGAACATGTTGAAAGGTCCATGCTATCACTATCTAAGTTGCTCGGACTCGGGTGCAGATATCCGATACGAGTGTGGATCCTTCATGATCTAAATTCTAAAAAAAATCGAGGATACGGATACGGATACGGGTATGGGTATGGGGCTATATCTAAAAATAGAACTATAAAAATATGCTTAGATTATGAGACATTATGTGGAAAACTTACATGTAGCTTGTAGAGTGCAGTAACTCAATCTTTTAATCTCAAGTTGTAGGTAGCCATTTAGAAATCTACGATAGCTTTCGTCTTGAGAAATCAAAATGCCAAATCGTCTCTCTAATTTCTCCGTGGTTTATGGTCAAAGTACCCAATGTTGAGAAGAAGGGGGTTCCAGTTATGTTCCAGATGTCTGTTCTGTGAGGCTTACACAGAAACTAATAGCCATTTGTTTCTTCACTGTCCATTCACTAGACAATTGTGGCAACTCTTTCTTAATATTGTAGGGATCAATTGGTGTATACCTGCAAACACAGTTGATCTTCTCAAGAGCTGGAACAGTTTGGGAGTTTCAGTTAGACAAAAGAAATGGTGGATATTGGTTCCTGCTAGTATATGGTGGACAATTTGGAAAGAGAAACTCTAAAGTTTTTGATGATAAGGGTAGTCATGTGCAGGATGTTAAGATGAAGTGTTTACTTTTATTTCATTTTTGGTGTAAAGAATGCTTCTTAGAGGAGGAGGTTTCTTTAATAGATTTTATAGGGCTGCTTTGTTTAGGTTTTTGGTGGTTGTGGGGTTTTTCTCCCATGTAAATATGGCTTCAGCACTGCCCTAGTTCTCTCAATACCAACGTTACCAATTTCAAAAAAAAAAACCCCAATGTTGATTGACCAGATCCGGTATGTATCCCACACCCAGATTAGTGTCGGTGTTGTGATAATACAGGTGTGGCACCACAAATGAAGAGTCTGCGCAACTTGGATCACTATTGACAACGCAAACATGTTACTTACTATACTTGCTAGTTTCAAATCTCTACCATTGCATGTATACATGCTGGAGGGAGAAATGTTTAACTAATAGCAGCTGTAAGGAAATATTGGAGTTCCATAATTCATGTGGAGACAACCATTCAACAATACTCTGTCCTTGGGGAAATACCTAATTACTCCTCCTACTTTACTTATATTCATGTATGGAATATGGATAGGTTCAAGATTTAGCAAGTTCTTCGTGTGTTTTTAACAACTTATACAAAAGACTGTAGCTACCTTCAGGTACGTTAATGGAACTGAAACCATCCAGCACAGCCCTTCTCCTTTTATCTCCTCAGATTTCAAATGGCAGGTGGTCTCATTTTTCTTTTTAATAGAATTGAAGCATGTTTACTGTACAGGATAGAAAACATCCATTTTATTTCAAGTTCTGCTCACTAAACCTCTTCTATTCCTCCGAGTTACACTTGATTCGTGAAGGAATAGAGAGAACATAACATAATTTTATCTTTTAACAAGGTCTCCCCAGTCTATTAAAAAGTAACTATATTTCTTTCAGGAAGAATGACCCTATCACAGAAAATTTGAGAACAAAAGCGACCTGTCACTAATAAAATTTTAAAAAGGACACAGATGGGTAAAAAATTAACAATGACATCACTTTGATAGAGATTTTAGTAGGAGGAGAGAATATGTGGATCTGGAGAAGATTTGAAAGACCAAGGCACCAACGAAAGTAGCTTTTTTCACCTCGTATGCAATGTGAGAAGCAACCTTAAACATGGATAATCTTAAGAAGAGGACGCAAATTGTTGAGAGCTACTATTTCTTGTAAGAAGAATGGAAAGAACACTGACCACCTCCTATTGCATTGCAACTTTACCTCACATGTTTGAACCTTGGTCTTCTCTATGCTTAACATTTCTTGGGTGTTACTACGGTAGGTGAGGCAACATAGAATTCATTAAGAGGAAGGCAGTTTGGAGAACAGCAGCATTATGTCTCTTTTAGCCTCTTTGGAGTGAGAAATAGGAGACTGTTTCATTATAACAAGAATGTGCAAGAAGTATTAAAAATAATTCTTGTGTCATATATACTTTTGGTTTAAAGAGACAGTCCCCTATAGTATAGATAGTTATAATTCATTGGATGATTGTGGTTCTCACAAAACCAAATGTAAATACTTTAACACCAACTTGGTGTACTTTTTTTTTTAAACCAAGAAATAGCTGAGGGCCAACTGGCACGCGGTTCGGAACTCCATGTAAAATGGCCCCGCCACTCTACCCCTATCCACTTAAATACCAGGCTTTGTAAGGTTCGAACTTGAGACAGGTGCTTAATGCAGACATCACTATCTGTTTCTTTACCACTGAACCAAAATATACTGGGAGCCCAACTTGGTGTACTTATAATGAGATATATTTGAATTACATTAAATAATTGGAGATAATTCCATTCCATCAAGACCTCAACATGTCTGTTTTCACCTAAATAGAATCAAGAAAAGAACATATGAAACAAGTCAAGAAAAAGGAGGGAAGGTTAAACTTAGGTAAGGTAAAAGCCAAATGATACCAAAAGCCTCCACCATATAGGATGATCTCTTAACTCAACATGTAAGATAAACTCCCCAAAATCCACTTCACCTTTGACCTTGCTATACTTCAACCCTACCGTCACACCAACATAAAGACAAAAATCACAAAGGAATCTTACAACAGTTAAAAGTCAATTTTATTGAACTTTAAAGAATATCCACCATATTTTGTCCTATATATATACAGGAATTTATATGGGAAAGACTTTTTAAGGAGCAGGGTTTTCTTTTTGACCACTGTTAATAAACGTTGTGCAAAAATAGAGTTTCGACACAATTTCTCCTCCTTCTCCCCTTTCCCTTCTCCTTCCACTCATTCCTCCTCCCATTGTATTTGTGGTTGGAACTGATGGGGTAATGTTCCATTAAGCTTATATTGGCTATCCTAAATGATTGGTATTGGTTTGGTTGGAAATTGAAGAACACCATTGTTGGTTTGGTTGAGCTTGAAAAAAACTTGTTGGAGAAGACAAAGTGGGTGTATTGATCTTTGAAGGTTTAGGTTGAACCTAACCAACAACATACGCAGTGTAATCCCCACAAAGTGGGGTCTGTGGAGGATAGGATGTACACAGACCTTGCTCTACCTTTGTGGGGCAGAGAGGTTGTTTCCGATAGACCTTCGGCTCAAAAAAAAACATAGTCAATGCAGGATTGCAGAAAAAATAAGACAGCAAAATATCAAGATATAGAACAAATGGAGTAATACACACATAGGAATAATGATCTACGCAATACCTAAATACTACTACTAAGAAAAGGAGAAGAGGAGATGGAAAGGATAGCCCCCCACCTCTCTCACACACATCACAACAAAACTCAAATACCTACTAACCTTTTGTCCTAACCATTGGAAATTACTCCCTCCGTCCCAATTTATGTGGCACCATTTGACTTTGCACGGACTTTAAGAAAGAAAGGAATACTTTTGAAATGTGTGGTCCAAAACAAGTCTTATATAAATATGTGGTTGTAAATCATCTCATAAAGTTAAATTATTTCTAAATATAGAAAGGTGACATTCTATTTGGGACAGACCAAAAAGGAAATGATGTCACATAAATTGGGATAGAGGGAGTATTGAGATTGGTATCAGAAGGTTGTATGTAAAAATTAGAGTCATTTGGAATTGATTTAGACCAATTTTAACGCTTTGGTGAAATTTACCTAAAAAGTTATGGTGATCCGTCAAAATTTTGTAGCCAATTCTAGCAATTTGTCAGGATTTATGATCATAATTCTTGCGACCTATCAGGATTTGACCAGAAATCCTGACGAACCACCATAACTTTTTCTTAAGTCAAGTCTTGGCCAATTCTGGTGATCACCGGGATTTTGCTTAGAAATCCTGGTGGATTTTGCTTAGAAATCCTGGCGAATCAACACAAGTCAAGCAATCCTGGCAACCACCAGGAGTGTGCTTCCAGATTCTGCTGCAGAGGCTATTTTCCCAAGACTTCTCTTAACAAGGTAAACATTTAAATGGTGGCACGGAAAGATTCTATTTGTGCAAATCATCCATATATATATGACAATCCCATGTCCTTGTCACTCTAACGTGCACATCACTGGGTGACTAAAGTAACAAAAGGATGAGATAACATGTCATGAGCTACGGTGCTTATGTCATACAAAGGAACAAACAAGAAGGGTAGAGTCTAATACACGTGGAACAGAATTTTAAAGAGGGAAATGACTTGCTTCATATTTTGTTTCACCGGTCATGCGATCCTTCTTTGGAACACAAAGGTAACAGCATCGATAGGTTCGTAGTGGATGAACACAGTGTGCATCTATGAGGGAATTGAGATATTAAAGACCCCACCCACCCTTCCTCAAGTGTCTCTGATATAAGCATAAGTTAGCTATGTGGAAAAAGGAAGTTCAGAATATATTACCAGTAAAATGAAGACCAAGGAGAAAGAACTAGAAGCAAGAGGGAAGATAACATAATAAAAAAATGTATCATGTACCTTTACTGGAAATGTGCCGGGGGGTAGCTTAGTAGTCAAAAGCTCCCTCAACCTTCTAACAGCTTTAACCTTGTTGGCTAATATGTCTAGTAATGGCAAAAGCTCTTCTGTTTTCAGCGGGAAGTCAGGTGTCAACCACAAAACAGGTCTTAAACCTTTTTTGTACTCACTTTCATTCTTAGACTCACCCATAGGCCCTTTTTTCTTTTTCTTCTTGCCGCTCTTATCTTTTCTCCGTTTAACATCCAGGGTATCTTCCCCTTGAACTTCGGATGATGATCTATGAGTGTCATTGGATTTCTGCTTGCTATCATCTGGAGCCGACTTTGAGAACCTTTTCACAATCTTTGAATCCTCTAAATCATCACCAGTGCCTTTGGAATTTTTCTTGTTCCAATCAAACCAACTCTTCTTCTCTTTAGGAACACCATTGGATTCACAACTTCTAAATGAACATCCACTAGAGTTGTCGTGGCAATCCTGAACCTCAAGCTCCTCATCATCACCAAGTCCATCTGAATTACCTGTTCGAAGTGCAGAATCTAATTGCATTCTTTCTTCAGCTGTTAATACACCATTATAATCATCATGTTCACCAGAGTTTGTTAATTTGTCATCATCATTCATAGAAAAGAGCTCTTCATCAGTCATGGCACCAGGAACACGCCTTGATTTTACACTAACCATCACGTGAAGCATATCATACACATTTGCCTTCCATGTACCAACCATCTCAGTCCTCTCCTGTCTCCTCCAATTTAAATGAGGAACAAGCTGAGCCTGAGTAACATCAATTCCTGGCCTATACATATTTGTTTGGGACATCAAAGCAACTTCATGGGCTACTTCAGCTTCTGATGGTTGCACACAAGCTCCCTCTAATGCATTTATGATCTCCTTCTCCTTATGCGCAAGGATAATTAAAGAACCGGGAGATAAAGATCTGGTACTATCTTCTGATGAATACCCCTCCCCAAGAAAGAGGAAAGTTTGATCCGAACGTTGAATTCGGAACCCATCAAATCCTGCAAGTGTCATATCTGCACGAAGATTAGAACCCCGTTTCCAAATGCGGTACGTGTCTGACGGAGCAATCCGACCAATAAACGGAATCACCGAGCTCTCAAAGTGGAACGTTATCTCCATATAGAAGTCACGAATACGAGCAGCAGAGGCAACAATCCTAGGAAGTCTACGGCACCACTTGGCCCAAGCAAGAGGTTGATAATGTCGAGCAATAATCATAGCAATGTTCTCCTCCCGTGTACACACTGCTTCCTGAAGAGCACTCCAACCATTCTCATTCTGAAGACTCCAATCAGCACCTGCAGCCATCAATATCTCAGCAGAGATTGGGTCCCTCAACCGAACAGCAAGGTGCAATGGAGTTTCACGGCCAGGAACATCTCGCCTATCGATTACTGCAGAAACAGCATCAGCATCAACCTCAGCAGCCACAGACTCTGCCTCAGTATTGACTTCAGCAGCTTTGGCAAGACGAGGCAGGAAACCAACGATCCCTTTCAAAGTGGCGTAGTCTCGCTTAGCTACTGCCAAATGAGACGGACTATGGGCATACTTGGACCAATCTTCCATTAAAGATTGTTCAATAATCTCCCTTACAAACTACAATTCACCCATCTCTAGGGTTTACCTACCAAAAATTTGATTCATTTTTGCCCTTCCACGACTGATATCAAACATTGTAGCCATTACGACATTGCTAGTTCAAATCTGATAAGAAAAAAAGAAAAGGAAAATCAAACAGGATCACACACTCATCGATCAGGCCCTGCTTTTTCTTCTTCGTCGTCGTATAAGAAATTAACCCGGGCCACACGCAATGGAACCGTAGATAGTCGAGTCAAATCCAATCCACGAAATAATTTGATCTATCGATAGCATCCCAAATATTATATTTAAGAAAAATTGAAGCGATCAAAGAAAGGGAGGGTTGAGATCTGAGGAGGGTTTGTCTTCTCTTGTAAAGTAGAAATGTATATGGTAACCCCCTCTCTCTCTTCCTATTCTCATCTCACCATCCTACTGCTTTTTCCTTTTTTTTTTCTTTTTCCTGCACAAGCCTTTCATTGATGAGATGAGATAAAATAATCTAAGGTGGAATATTTCTATCTTTAAATTCGAGTTTCATTTTATACTTTATTTTATATAAAATATATTTATACATTCTATCAAATAGAGTATAAAATTAATCACAAAATTAGTACTGCAATATCTCAACTTATATCGTGTACCAAACGACTCCTGACAGTAGGGCGAAGAAAAATAATACTACATGGAAGAGGGGGTCTAGAGTGTATTTGGATTGACTTTTAAAAGTAGTTTATAAAAATTAAAAGTCATAAGTTGTTAATATGGAGTACTTAATTTTTAATTTTTTAACTTATTTTTATACTTTTTTGCTTTAAAATAAATGTTTACAAATATTTTTATCTTTTTAAAACACCACAAAAAGTAGAAAATAGCTTAAAATCTAATAAAATAAATCAATTCTAACATCCTCTTATCTTTGGATTTTTTACACCTTTGTGGCTATTGAGCTGGAACATAACATAATATAACCCCAACTTATCGTTTATTTTAATAAAAACTTAAATATGTCATTGAACTATTCGAAATAGTTCATTCATGTTATTTGTTAATAATTAGATACAGCTCAAATGATGAATTTTACAATACCTAATTTTACACGTAGTATCCAATTAAACATTCATATGACTAAATTAACCCATCCCAAATTATATTAAAATCCATCCCAAACCCGACTTGTTACCTTTTAATCCAAATCCCTTTCCAAGAATGTCTGAGGGGCCGAGTGGCTCAATTGTTCGAAAAGAAGTAAATTATTTTACAGTGTGGACACCAAATAATGTTGGTAGACCATTTGTCGAGTGCCATGTATCCAAGGTACGTTTATGTTGGAGTTCTATTTCTTCCATTTTAATTGGATGAAGGTTTTATTTGTTGATTATATTGTGGAATTTTTTGCAGAATCAATCGTGTAACTTTTGGGATTGAGATGATGATAAATTTCATTCAGGAGCTAGAAATATCATCAACAATCAAAAAGGAATAATTTGACAAAGAAGATATCTCATTTTGAAGCTTCTGCTGTTAATAATGTTGTAACCATAACAAATTAGATGTTGACTGAGAAGGTGGTGTTGGGAGATTTTACTCTTGTACTTTATAAAGCAGTACGGGAAGTATATAACTATTACAAGTATTCGAAAGGATAAACAAAGATTCAATAATTCAACTAGAAATCTGAAATTACAATTGTTGCACAAGAAAAACTGAAAATTGTTTTTGCTGAGTCGAGTGTGTCACTCTGTCCTTAAGACAATATTGTTCTGTATGTATCATTTATACGTCCTGGACAATTTGTCTCCCAAGATAAAACAGCAATGGAACACTTGAGCAAAGGAAACTCAAGTGCTACCGTGAAGAATATTGAGTAACAAAATGATGCTTGGAAGTTGTAGGAAGAAGAGTTTTCTGCTTGTGTAAGCTTCTGTATTTTCGTGTATATGTGAGTCTTAGTGTTAGTCCTCAACAATGGTGTAAGGGGGTGTTTATATAGGTGAGGGAGGATCGAATCGCCTCCATAACAGCCAAATAATGGCCATTATGGAGGTAGTAAAGTCACCAACATAAATGGTGAAAGACCAACGGATTGGCCATTTATAGGAGGAGTAATTCAGCCAAAATAAATGGCTGAATTGAGTGCTTGGCGGTTCTGCTTTGACTGTCCAAATTCTGACTTTCTGAAAACTTCAGGGATCAAACTGTACATCTGAAAGAACCCCAAACCAATTTCGAGTCTTATATACACAACAATTCTTTCTTCCTCTACCGATGAGGGAGAATTGAATACAATACCACACTTTTCCATGCTTCAAACACCTCACTTCGTGAACCAATATCTCTTTCATTTCTCAATGAAATTTGACGATTCTTGGTCTTACGGTTATCTACGTACTTAGTAGATCATGCATGTGTGAAGAACCGGATTCTCCAACATACGTAACACTAGTGTTTAAGCCGTTAAAGTTAGTCGGTCGCAACTCCCGCCAAAGGCTAATTTCCAACAGGTGGTTGATGGTGTAACTGTAATAAGTTAAAGAAAAAATTAGTTGCTCTTTGAGATGGCAATCAACATGTTTACAGTTTTGAAGATTTTGTTATTCTGGATACTGTAATAATAGACCAGCTGAGGAAAAAATTGGTCCAACAAAATTTGATCATCTTGTGCTTGTTTGGCTTGCTTGTTGCTCTCATGGCATATGTTGTTAGGAAATGAACTTTAACTTTTTATTTGGCATATAAGTTTGGTTGAACCCATGGGAGACACCTAAAGTTAGAACGATCTTTTCCTTACACACTTAAATTTGGGGTGTTTCTATTGAACACTTACACTATCCGAAATTTGTTTCAATTAGACATTTTTTACAATCAAGTCATATATGTAAAGTGAGTGTAACACACTCGCCGATAACATGTCAAAGTTGCAAATTAAATGAAGACACATAACATTTGAATTCGAAATAATAGTTAAAAATGAATTATGAAAAAAAAAAGAATTTCTTTTCAACAAAACTGAAAATAAAAAAAATCTAAACCCAAACCCCACTTACCCAACCCACATTTCCCCTTCTAAACAAACTCCACATACTTTCGGCCGAAAAAAAAATTTGGTGATTTTTTTTATTCATTAAATACTTTTAGTGGGTGAAGGAGATTTTTCTTTATTTCTATGTTTAGCTCACTCTTTTGAGTCTGATTCTAACATTATTGGTTCCTCTCTTCAATTATATGGTATATCCATTCTCACTCTATTTTCAGTTTGGGTTGTAATTCGCCGTTAAAATGGAGCTTCGCCCGGAGAACTAATGCAATCAGAAACATTAGTGAAAGCAATCAAAAGAACAAATTTCCCGACATGATCTGTACAAGTACATATAAAATCAAATAGAAATTAATTTGTCGGAGAATATGAGATGAGGCGGTGGTAACGTTAATATTGTTACTTCAATAATTGTGCTGAAGCAAACACTAAAAGATGCACCATCATAAAAAAATTGTGTGAACTTTTTTAATTCATTAAATACTTTTAGTGGGTGAAGGAGATATTTATTTATCTCTCTGTTAAGTTCACTCTTTTGAGTACGCTTCTAATATTGTTGGTTCCTCTCTTCAATCATATGGTATAGCCATTCTCACTCTATTTTCTTTCTGGGTTACAATTCGTCGTTAAAATGGAGCTTCGCCGGAGAACAAATGCAATTAAAAACATTAGTGAAAGCAAAATCAGAAGAATAAAATTCTCGGTCTGATCTATACAAGTACGTATAAAATCAAATAGAAATCAATTCGTTGGAGAATATGAGATGAGCCAGTGGTAACGTTAATATTGTTACTTCAATAACTGTGTTGGAGCAACACTAAAAGATGCACCATCATAAAAAAATTTGGTGAACTTTTTTAATTCATTAAATACTTCTAGTGGGTGAAGAAGATTTTTCTTTTATCTCTCTGTTTAGTTCACTCTTTTGAGTACACTTCTAATATTGTTGGTTCCTCTCTTCAATCATATGGTATATCCATTCTCACTCTATTTTCTTTCTGGGTTACAATTCATCGTTAAAATGGAGCTTCGCCAGAGAACAAATGCAATTAAAAACATTAGTGAAAGCAAAATCAGAAGAACAAAATTCTCGGCCTAATCTATACAAGTACATATAAAATCAAATAGAAATCAATTCGCTGGAGAATATGAGATGAGCCAGTGGTAACGTTAATATTGTTACTTCAATAACTGTGTTGGAGCAACACAAAAAGACGCACCATCATAAAAAATTTCGGTGAACTTTTTTAGTTCATTAAATACTTTTAGTGGGTGAAGGAGATTTTTCTATATCTCTCTGTTTAGTTCACTCTTTTGAGTACGCTTCTAACATTATGCCACACATTGTAGGAAAAGGTGTAAAGAAATCAACCGGTAATGCTCACAAAATGTGATTTCAAACTAGTTGTGTCGTATAATAATTTTTGGGCCAATGTGACTAAAAGTAGGTATCTTTAGAATTAAAACTTATTATATTGACTAACTAAGCGAAATGCCTTATATTTATAGAAAAGTCTTATGAAAGTTTAAGGATGTTTGGGTTAACGGAGTAAAGTGAAATTTAGGTTATCGGAGATTAATATACTTTTGCTCGATTCATAGTGTAGTAACGAGCCACTTATTAACAAAATTAATGTTAATATGATGAGGTTGCAAAACTATTAAAGTATCTAATTTGTTATTGGATGAAGATTGTGATCCTTTTTTGCAGCTCACATTTATGAAAAAATCTCAAGTTCAAATTTTAGAGGCGATAAAAATATTAGGTGATTTTTTCTCATTGTATAAGCTATGATGATGGAGTTACTACAACTTGTGTCGATGGAAGCAGCAAATACCTCATGAAATTAATCTAGGCACATGTACGTTGACCCGAGCATCAGAGTTAGAAGAGAAGATACTGTTTTATCTTATTTTATTGTTGATAATGTTGTTTTTGTATATAAAATCACCTACAATGAAACATATAATGGGAGTTTCAGTACCAAATCAGCATATGAGTTTCATTGCTGATTCACAGTCTTCATTTTTTTGGGCAATAAAGATTTGAGGTTATGCGTGAGGGTTATGTGAAGGGACAACTGTGAAACTAAATGAGTTTTGAAAGGAAAACGTAAAACTAGATGTTGAATATTTGAATTCTCCTTTTTAGTCTATTTGGTGGGATATAGCTATTCATGGCCAATTTTTTGGGGCATCAATTACTAAATCCAATCTTTAGCTAAGAAATGAAGGGTTTTGTTGGGTTCAAAACACATAAGTAAGGCACATCGGAAGTTTAAAAGTTTTGTTTCTTACTTACCCCAATAATAATTCTGGTATGGTTATACAACAATGGAACTTGTAACATAAAGCATATACTTACAAGTTAGAATTATCTGGAATCTTTATCAATTGTGAGGTGCACACACAATTTCCCTTCCGATTGCAAGCTCCAAGGTTCAATGTATTTCTCCTTCGGAAAGCTAGAAAATTCGGCAGAGGTTCGAGAGAGTATTTGATTCTAAGTCTCTAAGGCTTAGAATGATATTCTGAAAATTCGTGTGTAAATGATGAGGTGAATGCCTCTATTTATAGTTGAAAATAGGTCAAAACCAGACTAGGGTTTGACCTTGGGCCTGGCCCAAAATTTGAGGCAGAGGTGTCGCGGCCCTAGGGTATTGGCGCCACAGCGCTCGACATGCGCATGTACTGCGTCGCGGCCCTAGGGTATGGGCGCCGCGACGCTCGACGTGCTCCTGCACTGCCTCAATTTATTTTTCGTGCCTTCTTAATTAAATTCAAAATCCAATTTTGACTTAATTAAAATAATCATTATTCATTTAAATATCTCGATTCCAAATCGAACATTTAATTACTCTCTCAATACATCCTTAGATCGAAATGGACAATCGACCTAGTGTGACCCTACAGGTCTTCTCATGTCAACATTAATCAAATTAAGGTCTACACGGAACTCCTAGACGGCGCCGGAAGATGAACTCAATATGTGAGGTACGTTTACGCGAATCCAATAAACTTAACCTTTATGAGGTAAGATAAAATTCTTTAATTCACGACACACCCGATCAAGCTTAGGATTTGTCAAGTGTCTATCCAAATGGCTTAATCATCGTATCTCATCTATATTAGTTGACGATTAGACCATATTCTAAATATGTCTATTGCGTTGGCCAACGACTTAGTCAACCTAATATCACTGAGAATTTGAGTGTTCTCTCGAATATACATTCGAGGAATGAATCCTAATCTTGGCTCAACTACCACCTTCAATACACATCGTAATGTACCCAATACAAGTCGTATCTCAACCTATGAGACATTTGAGTTTAGGACGGGATCAAAGTACATTACTTTGTAGACAAGGCGCGTATTGACCTCAAGTCTAAGGACTTCTATCTCCCACTCGTTGATCATACTTTAGACAAGTACAACAAACAGTATATCAGCATGGTATACCAATACTTCCAAAGTATCCATGTGTCCATCATGAGTAGTCATTACTCGTAGCAGGTGAGACATACTACATCCTGTAAGTATGTGATGTAGACCACATGTCGACTTATCACATATCATCGATATTCCATTCTCGATGATCATTAGTCGAGGCTATTTTAAGAGTTACGCTCTATCATGAATATCTCACTCTATTAATGACAACGTAAGCTCACGGGATGCACATTAGTGAATAATTACAAACAATCAAATAATAATTCAATAATTACAAATGCTGAAATATTAATCTCCATTAATAATAATATGAATGTGTATAAAGTACATTTATCCTAATACAGATTGTCTCTAGGACATAAATATACTTTCAATCTCCCACTTGGCCTAGAGCCAATCTCCAACATATCTAATGCCCATATTTTCAAAATGACAATTATGCTTGACTAAACTTAATGGTTTAGTGAATGGGTCAGCTAGATTATCGTCTGTGGAAACATAGTCTAATCTAATCTCTTCAGTCTCCACCATCTCCCTGAGTATGTGTTATTTCCTTGGTACATGCTTGTTTCTGTTGGTTGATCTTGGTTCCTTAGCTTGCGCAATCGCACCAGTGTTGTCACAATAAACCATTATTGGACAAGTGGCACTTGGAACAAACCCTAGTTCCTTCAGGAACTCAGATATCGCGACAGATTCTTTACCAGCTTCCGATCCAGCAATGTACTCATCTTCTGTTGTCGAATCAGCAGTTGTAGCTTGTTTGGAACTTTTCCAGCTTACTGCTTCACTATTGAAAATGAATGTGTAATCTGATTGAGATTTGTAGTCATCAACATCTGTCTGGAAGCTATCATCAGTGTATCCAGTACATACCAGCTTCTCTTATCCACCGTAAACTAAGAAATATTATTTAGTTCGTCTAAGATACTTAAGAATACTCTTGATTGCTTTCCAGTGTTCTTCCCCATGATTCTGCTGGAACTTGCAAGTCATACTAAGTGCAAAGGACACATCTGGCCTAGTACAGGTCATGGCATACATGATCGATCCTATAGCCGAAACATATGGGATCCTTTTCATGCGTTCAAGTTCCATAGTATTAGAAGGACTATCCTTCTTAGATAACTTGATTCCTTGTCCCATAGGTAGACCATTTTTCTTGGAATTTTCCATAGAAAAACGTCTAAGCACTTTGTCTATGTAGACTGACTGTGACAACCCCAACAATCTGTTAGGTCTATCTCTATAGATCCTAATCCCCAGAATGTAACAGACTTCACCTAAATCCTTCATCATGAAGGTACTGGACAACCACTCTTTGATTGACTACAGGAGAGTCTTATTGTCTCCCATTATTAATATGTCATCTACATATATGATAATGAAGGCAATACTCTCATCCTTGCGTTTACTATAAACACATGGATCATCTTTGCTTCTGACGAAATCAAATGACTTGATAGCCTTGTCAAAGCAAATGTTCCAACTCCTCGAGGCTTGCTTAAGCCTATAAATGGACTTTTGTAGCTTGTACACATCATTTGGTTTGGACTCAATTGAAAAACCCTCAGGTTGTTTCATATACACTTCCTCAACTAGATTACCATTGAGGAAAACAGTTTTGACGTCCATCTGCCAAATGTCATAGTCATAATATGCAGCTATTGCAAGCAAAATCCGAATGGACTTAATCTTAACAACATGTGAAAATGTTTTATCATAATCGACCCCAGACCGTTAATTATAGCCTTTAGCCACCAATCTTGCTTTATAAGTCTGTACCTTGTCATATGCATCAATCTTTTTCTTGAAGACACATTTGCATCCTACAGGTCTAACCCCTGTTGGCAAATCAACCAAGTTTCAAACTTGATTTATGTACATCGAGTCCATCTCAGATTTCATGGATTCTTGCCATCTCTGTGAATCAATGTCTAACATAGCTTCGATGTAGGTTGTAGGTTTATCGTTATCAAGAATATATATCTCATTGTGTGTTTCAACAAGGAGATTAAGTCTTTCAAGCGGACGATGAGTCCTAGTGGTCCTACAGGGTTGAGTATTCTGCATTTCAGTGTTTGTTTCATCTCAATCAACATTTTCAACGACAAACTCGACATCTTTTATAATATGAAAAATTAGATAGACCGGAAATCAAATTCAAAATCTATTTTCTAATAATACACATTCATTTAGGCTAATCAACAAGGCCTTTTGTTTAATTAGCTCCTACTGTTTTAACATATTTCTACGACCCCATGGTAGAATACAGACCTATATTAATTAAGGTCATAATGTGTCAAGATCCAAGCCTATGTTATCTCCGCGTTTGCTTTGGCTGATAACTTCAATAACATATCTTGGTAGGTTCTAAATCAATTGCAAAACTTATTCGCAACTCTTGGTAGGGATGGCAATTGGGCGGGGCGGGTGTGGGTACCCCCTCCCCCGCACCTGTACCCGCCAGCAATTTCAACATCCATACCCGCCTAGATGGGTATATTCTTAAATCCACACCCGCCCCACCACCCAAGTGGATATCCGCCACCCGCCAATACCCGCCCATACCCGCATGACATATCAACTTTGGAGAGGGAAAAATAACAGAAAGTGTTAGAGAAACAGAAATCAAAACTTAGCAAATTTATGGGTGAAGAAAATGGGTACATTGAGAATACCAACTGAAGACTGTCAAACTCTCATCAGATCATTTAAAGGTCTCTCTAGACATTATCATAAATGGTGCAAGTGAAATAACTCCAAGTGCAACACCAACATAACCAACAATAGTCAAACCAGTATAGTTAGCAAATGACAAAAACAAAGTTGATCCAAGAATTGCCAACTTTCTTGGAACACCATCAGCAAGAACTGGAAATATCTTTTCTAAGTAACTAATACATAAAACAGGGATTTAAATACAACATCAGTTAGCAGCAGCCATCATGTCCATATCTTTAGCTATCTTTAGTAGCAAGCCAGCACCATCAGTTAGCAGCATTTCAGCAACATCTAAGTAACTAATCACCAACACGACATGTTCTCCAGTTGAGATATTTCAGGTAATTCAACAAAGGCCTTGAGTATCATATTCCTAAAGATCAAATATTTTCATCTCCTTGACATCACCACCACCTGCATAATGTATAAACAAAGTAATTAGAGTCTAACTTCAATTTAATACAACATAAATAATTTAATCAAATTAATGTTACTTTTAATATCCGCTCAAATCCAGGTTTGAGCACACATTAATGACTCCACCGTTTTCAGAAGAAGTCAACTACGATAAGGATCAAGCACACGTCCACAATATGTGACACGCTCTAAAAGAAAAATATAAACACCTGGTGCATAACAAAATAAAATGAATACAACAACATTAGTCATCGTCGTAAATAAACTAACAGAAAGTTAGAAAACCATCAAATGAAAAGAAGCTTGCACTCACTTGAAGGGTGTTCATTCTAACACAAAGTTTGGAAGTTGTCAAGGTGTCCAACTTCTTATTCACCGCATTATCAAGAACCACAGATTCAACCAACTTTTTCTTGACACTCGGAAATGTTGTCTCCTTGTAACGAATCAAGGGAGGAGAATGAGGATAAAGATTATGCTTGTCAACATGCACCATTCAAAAATTTACAATTGTTATCAAATAAGAACTGTGGAAAATAATATGTAGATATGCTGATCAGAAGATCTATTAGAAAAAAAAGTTTTTCTTTGAAAGTGCTAGAAAGCTCTAGTGCTTAGAAGCGTAATATCTCCTACTGTGTGCATAACAAGACAAAATATGTTCCTTACTGGCCAAGCTCCAAATCCATGTAATGTAGCAATTACCTAATCGATCTTCTCTAAAATGTCCTTCTAGAGATCATTAAATTGTTAAAGTCACTCAACTACTGCACAATATCCTTGTGTAACAGTAAAGAAAATTCACAAATCCAGTATTTTTTTCTAAGAGAAACTGAAAACAAAGAGGCATTCTATTTTGGGACATAACATAAGTCCCTGCATAACCAAATAGAAGACTTCTCATACATGATTTAAAAAGTTTGTATACATGTCTAGAAGACCAGAGAATCAACTCTTTTCAAGTCAGTTATAAATTCAACCACATGCACCAACATCAGATGACCACCAACACTCACATGTCTGCCACATGCAATTACTCAAGAAGACCCTAAAAATTTAGATTATCCTCAGGAACACCAAAAACTTTTTGGGTAAAATAATTTTAGAAACACGAAAAAAAAAGATTCATCTAGATACATGTTCTCCTCGCATTGTACAAATAGTATAATGGATGGTAAAATCCATCATTTTCGCACAGTAGAGGGGTAAATTTGACCCTTTTCCCATAAATAAAGGGTAAAGTCAAAATTTATCAAAAGAAAAGGACAACATCAATAGTTAAGAGACATACCTCCTCTATGATTCTAAATACTTCAGTTGTTCCTTCTCCAACTTAAGACTGTCAAACTCTCATCAGATCATTTAAAGGTCTCTAGACATTAACATAAATGGTGAAAGTGAAATAACCACAAGTGCAACACCAACATAACTAACAATAGTCAAACCATTATTGTTAACAAATGACAAAAACAAAGTTGATCCAAGAATTGCCATGAGAAACTTAAAATCTATTTCCATGAGAAACTACGGAAAGAATTAAAATTCAATTAAAACATACTTCCAAGGAACATCGCCAACAAGCATCCAGTCTCAACCAAAACCTGGATTAACAACCAAAACATCAAACTGAAATATAATAAATGTGAGCTAAGAAGTACTACATTTTACTAGGTTGAAGACAAGAGAAATTACCTTAGCGGATTGAGTAGGACCTCTATGAGAAGATATGATAAAGTATAGAAGTTGTTCGCCTAATTTAGGGTTTGAATGGCGAAACAAACCGACCCGAGGTGAACCGTTACCAGCTCTGATTTCAATAATCGATGGATGTGAAGGGCTGAAGGCAGTAAGAGAGTGAAGGGCTGGTTGATGGTCGAGAAGAGAGTGAAGGGCTGGTTGACGGTTGAGAAGAGAGTGAAGGGTTGGTCGATGGAGTCGATGGTGAGAACTGAGTGTAGTGTTGAGAAGAGAGAGAGACAGAGTGCTGAAGAGTGAAGAATAAAGTGAAGGGCTTACGGACTACTAGGCTACTACAAGATTATATAATATTATTGGGCTTATGTGCGGGTAGGCGGGATAACTGCAAATCCACCACCTACCCGCCTACCCGTGGCGGGTACATTTTTAATACCTATACCCGCCAAAGTTATACCCATACCCGCCCCAACTGGGGCGGGTGCGGTGCAGAATATGCAAAATTATACCCACCTGCCATCCCTAACTCTTGGTTGATCAAATTATTACATTTAATCTTGCGTCCTTAGATTAGTCCGACACTTTGACGCCAAGATTTGTCTAAGCAAGTCAACCCCATTACATGACTGCATTTATGTATCTAAGCAAATTTGACCTTTGTGAGCAAACACTTTGGTGTAAATACCCACAAAAGTTTATCATTTACATTAAAATACATCTATGAATGAGTCTGGGTCCTCGTAGACTTAGAGCAAATGCTTTGGCATAAATACTCGGGCATAAATACTCGTATCGCCTAAAAGGATTTTGCACTCTAACAATTATAATGGATGACGCGTTTTAATTTAGACTTGTATTTAAAGTTTTGGGGAATATTTTAATTCGGGATTTTAACCAAAATCAACTCTTTTATGCCATATCCAACATGACATCTTAATATCATGCAAATTAATAACATATATAGTTTGGGAACCGTCAACCCAATATGCATGATAGAAGATGGTTTAATCAAACATTGGGCGCCGCCTGCCCAGAAAGTTATAGCGGACACTATTCTAGAAATATAAATGACAAACATTTTGACATTTAGCACATAAACAGTATACTTATCAAATAATATACTGTATCATAATAATATTGGGTTAAACATTCTGAACTCTGATTTTTTTTGTTTCTGGACAGGTGGGGTCGCGGTGCCACTGAGGTAGTAGCCTTTCGACTTTTGAAAAAATGCATTATCGTCGTGGCGCTGCAGAGGCAGAAACATTTCTGCTTCTGCAATTGCACTAGAGCCGCGACGCCACCTTGAAACCCTAGCAAGCGCCGCAATGACCTACCATAGGGTCGCGACGCTCATGTTCTGACAAACGTTTTGTGTTGATTCTCAGAATCATTTGATCCCTAAATCCAATTTAGGAATCAAACCACATGTCCTTTATCATCATCCACCATTATCAATAACGCCTATATCGACCATCATCCGTTCTTACTTGTTCTTAGCCGTACACCGTGCAATGAGCCGGACAACGCACTTTGGCTTAGTTCGAGTTAGAGCGGAATGACTTCCTCGAGTTAGCGTATGAGATAGTTTAGGGTGAAATCAAAAGGTCAACATTCGTTCAAGACATTTAGGATTTCAAGAAATCTTGTTTTAATCCAATTTTATGTGTAACCCATATTATTATTCTATTCAATTGTTATATAACCATTTAACCAGCCTGAGCTCTTGATACCACTAAAGGGTTTTGTTGGGTTCAAAACACATAAGTAAGGCACATAGGAAGTTTAAAGTTTTGTTTCTTACTTACCCAACAATAATTCTGGTATGGTTATACAACAATGGAACTTGTAACATAAAACATATACTTACAAGTTAGAATTATCTAAAATCTTTATCAACTGTGAGGTGCACAAGCAATTGCCCTTCCGATTGCAAGCTCCAAGGTTCAATGTATTTCTCCTTCGGAAAGCTAGGAAATTCGGCAGAGGTTCGAGAGAGTAATTGATTCTAAGTCTCTAAGGCTTAGAATGATATTCTGAAAAAATCGTGTGTAAAATATGAGGTGAATGCCTCTATTTATAGTTGAAAAATATGTCAAAATTGGATTAGAGTTTGACCTTGGGCATGGCCCAAAATTCGAGGTAGAGGCGCCGCGACGCTCGACGTGCTCCTGCACTACCTCGATTTATTTTTCGTGTATTCTTAATTAAATTCAAAATCCAATTTTGACTTAATTAAAATAATCATTATTCATTTAAATATCTCAATTCCAAATCGAACGTTTAATTACTCTCTCAATACATCCTTAGATCGAGACGGACAATCGACATAGTGTGACCTTACATGCCTTCTCATATCGACATTAATCAAATTAAGGTCTACACGGAACTCTTAGACGGCGCCGGAAGACGAACTCAATATATGAGGTACGTTTATGCGAATCCAGTAACCTTAACCTTTATGCGGTAAGATAAAATCCTTTCATTCATAACACACCCGATCAAGCTTAAGATTTGTCAAGTGTCTATCCAAATGGCTTAATCATTGTGTCTCATCTATATTAGTTGACGATTAGATCATATTCTAAATATGTCTATTGCGTTGGCCAACGACTTAGTCAACCTAATATCACTGAGAATTTGAGTGTTCTCTCGAATATACATTCGAGGAATGAATCCTAATCTTGGCTCAACTACCACCTTCGATCCACATCGTAATGTACCCAATGCAAGTCGTATCTCAACCTATAAGACATTTGAGCTTAGGATGGGATCAAAGTACATTACTTTGTAGACAAGGCGCGTATTGACCTCAAGTCTAAGGACTTCTATCTCCCACTCGCTGATCATACTTTAG
This sequence comes from Anisodus acutangulus, assembly GCA_029783415.1. Classification (NCBI taxonomy): domain Eukaryota; kingdom Viridiplantae; phylum Streptophyta; class Magnoliopsida; order Solanales; family Solanaceae; genus Anisodus; species Anisodus acutangulus. The sequence continues at coordinate 37,503,556 of CM056506.1, read as the reverse complement.
ACAAGTACAACAAACAGTATATCAGCAGGGTATATCAATACTTCCAAAGTATTCATGTGTCCATCACGAGTAGTCATTACTCGTAGTAGGTGAGACATACTACATCCTGTAAGGATGTGATGTAGACCACATGTCGACTTATCACATATCATCGATATTCCATTCTCGATGATCATTAGTCGAGGCTATTTTAAGACTTACGCTCTATCATGAATATCTCACTCTATTAATGACAATGTAAGCTCAAGGGATGCACATTAATGAATAATTATAAATAATCAAATAATAATTGCAAATGCCAAAATATTAATCTCCATTAATAATAATATGAATGTGTATAAAGTACATTTGTCCTAATACAGATTGTCTCTAGGACATAAATATACTTTCAAGAATCTCACCAATAATTATTAAATTAAATAAAAATGATATATACATATAAATGTTCCAAAACTATAAGGCCGAATACATATGAGTCAACTAAAGTGTGCTCTAGATTTCACTTAGGCACCTAATTTAGGGGTGTTTCTAATGACCACTCGCGACCAATTAGGTACCCTAAATTTAGGTAAGTGGAATATGAGCCAATTAAGTAGGCATTTGGCCATGAAATCAAATATTTTTCATTTTATTTGGGATTTTGAAGTTGGAATTGAAGACGGAGTTGTGTTTGGTTATAATTTATGCAATGAATATTTAGCTGTTTGAATGTACCGAAAGTGAAAAAGTGAAAATAACATCTTAGTTTTTTTTATTCAAATTTTAAATACAACTTCAAGTTATATTTAGAATTTTCATGATCAAATGATGATTCTCAAATAATATTCTCATAGCCAAACCGGTCCTAAGTGTGTCGTATTATTCAACCTATATAAGAGCACTTAGGGATCATTTGATAGCTAGTAAAAGACACTTTATTCATGCATTAATTTTCTGCATAACTTATATCATATTTGGTAGCTAGTAAAGAGACACATTGTTCATATATTGATTTCTGCATACTTATACCGCGTTTGTAGCTAGTAAAAAAATAATTTATTCATGTATAAAATTAGTACGATGTTCTGTTTGCATTTCAGAAACACGCATAATTAATACATGTATAAGTTTTGAGGGGATCTATCAATTATTTTATGTGGGGTAAAAGATGGAATAACTAATATTCCATGAATAAAAAGTTGAAATAACAGTATCATCCTTATCACTTCCCACTTTTTTGCTTTCCTTTTCTAAACAAAATTTTTATATAATTTTTTAATATTTTGTAAGAAAAATATAATATTTTAATTTTAATTATAAATAATTTTTTAAATTTTAAGATATATAATATTTGTTAACTTTTAATATACCAAATCAACATTCAAATTAAAAAAAATAATTTATGCATATCTAAAATCTGCATAAATAAATTCTGCATAACTAATATATGAATTACTTACTAATGTATATATAAATAATATGTATATTATTAATTACTAATAACAACATAATTGTAACAAGATAAGAAAGGTAACGTTTATGTGAAGGGGGTGCATAAAACCCGACCCGTGGGATCATCGATAAAGTGTAGGTGGGTACCCTAATTGTATCCAAGGTCTCATGGATAGAGGTACTGAGAAAGAGAAATCAAGCAGAGACAAACACCGTAGCGATGAGCACCGCCATCATCATCACCATCACCATCGGTCCAAGCATCGATCTGAGAGAGACGGAGACAGAGCGAATTCGCATAAGAGGAAAGACCGACCAGAAGGTGTCAATTTGGATGAAAAGAGACCTAGAAGAATGGATGATGATGAGAGAAGAGAGAGAAGGAGGTTTGAGGATAAATCAAAGGATGATGCAGCTGGATTTGAAATTAAAACTGAGTTGGATGACGCTGTTGGTTCCATTGCTAAGGTACTGCATATTATTCATCAATCTTTATTTTGAGTTAATTTTCTATGTTTTTTTGACCCCCCCCCCCCGACTATTACATGTGGTACTTGCATCCACTAAACATATTCCCTAATATGTCCACTAGGGCTCAGGCAAACACAACAACATACCCGGTATAATCCCCTCAGGTGGGGTCCCTACCTTTTGAAGGATAGGGAGTTTGTTTTCGATAGACCCCGTTCAAGTAGAAATGAAAGCAACTATAATAATAAGCTGTAATAGTAGCAAGAGAATAAGATAACAAAGTGAAAGAAGCAAGCAGGTCGAACGATAATCAAAGTACAAAACACAATAAATAGTAACATAAATCGAAAGATAAGGATATTCATCTTCCATGGTTCCCATTCCAACTTCATTGGTTTATTTGATCACTGGCTTGCTTTGGGAAAAAACTGAAGGAAAGAAAAGTATTGATAACAAAATAGTAGAGATAACCACAGAAAAAGGAACATCATCACTAGTAAAATTGAGGAATACGATAATACTAGCACAATTGTACTGAGACTGATAATTACCTACTAAACTTCTACCCTAGTCCTCTATCTAGTGTCCTGTCCTCGGTAAGCTGAAGATGTGTCATGTCCTGTCTAATCACCTCTCCCCAATTCTTCCCCGGTCTACCTCTACCTCTCCTTAAACCTATCATTGCTAATCTCTCGGCATATGAGCTCCTCCTCTTCACATGCCCGAGTCCTCCAAATATGCTCGATATATTCAAAAGAATACTCTATGTGGTTAGACGAATCTATTGATGTCAATTTCATATTTTTAGACTAGGTCATAGTTAAAGTCAAAGCTGATCCCGTGGTCAAACCTTGAATTAAATTCTTTTTTGGGTTACCCATAACCCTACGACTCCAAGTTTACAATTAGATTCCTAATCCGACTTCAAATCGATGCTCAAATCCCAGTTTGATGGTTCTAGGGTTTAGACCCCAAACCTTCATTTTTGACATTCAAGTTCATGGTTTTGATGACAAAAAACTTGCTTAAAGTCATATATAATCGTTAGGTTTTAGTGTAGAATCGTTACCTCAAAATTATATGTTGATTCTGAGTCGAATCACCCTTCAATCCGTAGCCTAGTTCGTCCAAAATTATGTCGGAATGCTAAAAGTTTAAAAACAACCTCTTTCATACTTCAACCATTTCAGCAATCGCAATGGCTAGCCCGCAAGTGTAGCCACTGGCTCGCAATGTGACAGGCCGGCTGGCCTCACAATTTGCGAGCGAGCTGCAATTGCGGTCTCGCAGGTGTGTGGTCATTTCCGCAATAGCAGTCACACCAGAGAAATAAAATCTGCAACATGATGTAATGTGATTTCTTGACCAAAACTCACCCGAGCCCCTCGGATCCCAACCTGAATCATCCCAACAAGTCCAAAAATCATATATGAAGTCTATGAGAAGTCCCAAATCAAGGAACGGGATGCAATTGCTCAAAACAAGGGTGAGACATTACATATTACGTGCCATCAGCAGTCTCAGTGATCTAATGTTCATTAAATACAATAAAACATTGAGGCTTCGTTACAAATCTCTCAATATGATTTTATCCAATTTCTTTGGACAACATTGATGAGGCTAATGAATGGCTAAGTAGTGTCCCTGAAAATCATGAAGATGAAGAAATATTTGATGGAGATTCTGATTCCACTTGGGGTTGCTGAGGTAAGTGAAGTTGAAGAGAACATTTATGGGTTAAGGACATAGCAAGGGGCAAAAAGTATCTACAAGTCATCCCTAATTGATGAAGATGAAGAAGAGCAATATAATGAATTGATAATGATGAAAGAGATTTTGATAATCTTTTAAAAGAATAGGATATTGATCCATTTATATTTTGGTTTTGATTTTGATTTTGCTTTTCCCATGGAGGAATTTTTTCCTATTTACTCTTTTTTTTTGTTTCTAAATTGAAACATTTGATTATATATATTGTCTCTGTGGAAGGTTTATTATGGTCTTCTTTTAAAAATTGCAAGCGATTCGCTTCACACTTCACACTTTAAGTGAAGTGGGTCTCAGTATCTTTTTTGCGCTCTCAAAAACACCATTGTTCTAAAGCTTCGCTTCAGATTAAGAAACTCGGTAGATAAAATTCTTTCGTCATATTGCCACATGGAACTCTTGTATGCTCTGCTCGGTGTTGAGTCTTCAACCTTGGAAGATTTAGATAGTGTAGTCGACTTGCCAATGTTCTTGCTGTTTTATGTGTTTTTTCTGCCGATTGAGAAATGCTGTGCATTCTAATTATTGTATCTTGAGAAGAATACCGTGTTTCTATACTTTATCTGCTTGTGATAATTTAGTGCTCTGTGGGATATTTGTCCTGATTTTTCCTGTGACCTTACTTTTCAGGGTGTGACAATGGGATCATACAGTGTGACGTCTAGGACTTCACCTGATAATTGTTTGGCTCATGGCGATTCTCCAGCTACCAAGGTATCTTCGCTTTCTACCACAAATGAAAATAAGGGAGTTAATATTAACAGATCTCATCAGGTTCCTGGGAAATCTAGTACAGATGGGGCAGCTTCTGGTGCTGGCAAGAGTGGGAGTTTATCCCTTGATGCTTTAGCAAAAGCGAAGAGAGCTTTACAAAAGCGAAAGGAGTTGGCTGAAAAGCTTAAGAAGATACCTGCAGTAAGTTGCTACATATGCATATCTAGCACATATCCGTTTTGCATGCTGTTTCTCTTTTTGGTTGTTGGATGTCTTTTGCTCCCCATCCCGGTTCCTTTGTCCGGGACGAATTTTGGGGGGGTGGGGAGCGCAAAAGGATATAAATGGAAGATTAGAGTTTCCACTTTGCTATTTGTGAAAGCTCTCATAGTCTTTGTAACTGTCCTCATTTTTATCATGTAGCTAAACAAGAACAAGGGTGCCAACTTTATGAGAGAGGGAATTCCACAGGTGGGACCCAAGGAGAGCCTTCAACCTTCAGCTAATGCAGGGATTTTTCCCATGCCAGGGTCATCTTCGGATGCAGGGGTATTGCAAACTCCTGGTTCAGCACCAAGCACATCAAATTTGGCTGCTGCAGCTTCTAATCCACTATCCAGTGGTTTGCCTCATCTTGTGGGGCTCACAGCACAGAAATATGAAGCTGTAAAGCGTGCACAGGAGCTTGCTGCTAAGATGGGATTCCGACAGGACCCAGAGTTTGCTCCCCTCATAAACATGTTTCCGGGGCAGATGCCACCAGAGGTTGCCCTTCAGACAAAGCCTGCAAAAGCCCCTGTTCTTCGATTGGATGCCCTAGGCAGGGAAATTGATGAGCAGGGGAATATTGTCAATATGCCTAAGCCATCTAGCACCCTTAAGGTATGGCTCATTTTGTTCTGGCTGCCCTTGTTCATTTTTTATATGAATTTCTGTGATTAACCTGGAGCGTATGTGCAGGTGAACATAAATAAGAAGAAACAAGAAGCATTTCAAATTCTCAAACCTGAATTTGAGGTTGATCCTGAGAAAAATCCCCATTTTGATCCGAGCATGGGCATTGACAAGACAAAAATTTTGAGGCCCAAGAGGATGACGTTTCAGTTTGTGGAGGAAGGCAAATGGTCCAGAGATGCAGAAATAATCAAGTTAAAGGTACTTAATTTTTCTTGTTATGGCTGCTGCTGTTGTTTGCCTTCCTTCAGTTCTCCCTTCTCTGTTCTTGTTGCTTCCTATACTAGTTTTGATCAGTGTTGCAATATTTGTCTTTAGAGCCAATTTGGTGAAGCAAGAGCCAAAGAGCTAAAGGCAAAGCAAGCACAGTTGACCAGGGCTAAAGCAGAGCCTGACATAAATCCGAATCTCATCGAGGTATCGGAAAGGGTTATCACCAAGGAAAAAAAAAAGGAACCTATTCCTGAAGTTGAGTGGTGGTAAGTTGATCTAAATGTCTTTCAATGTCAATATGGTTTTACTTCCTAGTACACTTTTGTATGCCTTCTGAGTTCTCATTGTTGGGGCCACAGTATGGCTTGGGAGCTTGAACTGGTGGTCTTGATGTTAACTGTAAAATGGAAGCAACTTGGTAGGTGTTAGATCCCGATTTGCTTCTGTGATCTGTCTATGTATAATTCACCAAGATAAGGAGTGCAGAAAGAACATTCATTATGCAATCTCTCTCCACATGAAATTACTCCACTTCCCTCTCTGGCAATATCTTTCTGCAGTACTCTCTGCACGAGTACCTGTGATGTGGATTGTAATATACTTGTGATGTTGCAAGCCTCTTTGGTTTGCTGTATCTGTTACTATGATTAACTTGTTATAGACTTCTAGAGCTGAAAAATAATGAAATATTGGGTAGAGGTTAAGTTTTCTTGTGTCTTGTATCATTCAGTTTTTCCTTGAATTACTGTTTCTTTTGTGCTTGCCCTTATTTTCTTGCCTTGACCTGCCAGGGATGCTCCTCTGTTACGATCTGGTACTTATGGTGATGTAGTTGATGGTAACGTAACTAACGAACAGTTGAAGATTGAAAAGATCACCATATATGTTGAACACCCTCGCCCTATTGAGCCTCCTGCTGAACCAGCTCCACCTCCTCCCCAACCATTGAAACTAACCAAAAAGGAGCAAAAGAAACTTCGAACCCAGCGAAGACTGGCCAGGGAGAAAGAAAGACAAGAAATGATACGACAAGGCCTGGTAGAACCACCAAAGCCTAAAGTTAAAATGAGCAATCTAATGAAAGTTCTTGGCTCGGAAGCCACACAGGATCCTACAAAGCTTGAAATGGAGATTAGAAGTGCTGCTGCTGAGCGTGAGCAGGCTCACGTAGACAGGAATATTGCTCGTAAGCTTACTCCTGATGAGCGTCGTGAGAAGAAAGAGAGGAAACTTTTTGATGACCCAAATATTGCTCCGGAGACTATTGTTTCAGTATACAAAATTAATGACCTCTCCCACCCACAAACTCGCTTCAAGGTTGATGTTAATGCTCAGGAGAATCGCTTGACTGGGAGTGCAGTGATCTCAGAAGGTATTACTGTTGTTGTTGTTGAAGGTGGGAAAAAATCAATTAAGCGATATGGGAAACTTATGCTTAGGAGAATTGATTGGGCAGCTGCTGGTAAGAAAGAAGACGATGAAGGTGAAGGTGAAGGTGAAGGTGAAGATGATGATAAGCCTCTCAACAAGTGTGTGTTGGTCTGGCAAGGGAGTGTTGCTAAATCAAGCTTCAATAGGTTTTTTGTTTATGACTGCAGGACTGAGGCTGCTGCTCGTAAAGTTTTTGCTGATGCTGGTGTTCCTCATTACTGGGATCTTGCTGTAAACTTCAAAGATGACGAATTTTAATTTATTTGAACGTCCTGCTTTGTCTCTGCTAAATCTGATTTTCTAGTCTCATGCTGTTCTATTACAATTGGATTGCTCCTGTTATGGAGTGTCCTCTTGTGTTAAGCATTATGTTGAGGAGATGAAAAGTGAAACTTTTAGGGACGCTTGTAATTTCATGTTCTTAAAGGTGCACTTGCTACTCTAACCTTGCTATCCATTGGATGGATGTGGAACCGTGATCAGCGTCTTCCACTATTTTGAGTAGATTCTACTAGTTATTAAGTACTCCAACCACTCGTAGTTCAAGTACACTGTTCGTTTTTGTCCAATGTGTAACAACCACTTTTTCTGAGCTGAGCTAGAGTAGTGCACAACTCCATCAGCATGTGGTGACCGACATAAACAGTGTAGTCGGTATCACTGAGTGCTTGAAGCTGAATCACTGGATGGTTGCTATAGATATCTGTACTTTTCTTTGTTCTGATGCAATGAGTTGCTTCCGTTTGTTCCTGATATTACTCATTTGATGTGATCTGTTGGTGTATTTACTTGTATCAATTGGCAACCAGTAGCTTTAAATTCCAAAAAAGCCGTTATATTAATTGGCTAGGATCGAAGTACTTACTCTCTCCCGTCTATATTACCTATTTTCACAGTTTCCTTAAATTTTCCTTGAGATATTTATTGTAAGAGTACTTTTGCGATTTATTCTACATCTTCCTTAAATGTTTCACTATTAATATTGATACTGATGAAGCAGCGTAAAGTATATTTGAGAAAGTAGTAAAATTTACTCTTTTTTTAATACATCAAATATTTCAAAACAAGTGCAATTTGTCAACTGATATTTGGGATTTGAGGAAGTATTTCACTAAGGAATAGAGAACCGGGAGCTGTCCTTTGCAAGATGGATTTGACAAAGAATATACTCCATCTCAATCATATCTTGAAGTTGCTAATTCTAAGATTATGTCCTCGATTAAGTAAAATATAAAAATTTACTTGTATTTGTGATTCATGTGCCATATGCTAGTATAGCTGCTAGGTTCTGAGCGGTCTAAGATATTTCTTTGATGTATTTATTTTAAATAATTTAATGGGGCTAAGGCGTTTTTAGTCCTTAAGTTATCACGTTATTATGATTTTTGTCCCTATGATATCCGACTAAGCACTTTTGACCTTCAGTTAAACAATACATGCTATTTTGATTTGATGACTAACAGATGTTATCAAACTAAACAGACTGTCAATTGTTAATAAGGACATTTTGGACATTTAAAAAATTATGCTTTTAGCCACCAACAACCCATCATTCCACAAGTAAAATACAACAAATAGCTCCACTGTGGAAACAATCGCAAACTCTATAGTTGTCTACCAAACACCATCCATCTCAACCTAAAATAAATCCATAAAACAAATGACATGAATAGACCATTTTCGATTGTTCGATGTCACAACCAAAGGGGTATTATTTCTAGTTTGAACTAGGGCTGGCCAGTGGGCCGGGACAGCCCGACCCCGACCCGAGCCCTCCCCGGTCCCGCCCCGACCCCACCGAAAAAAAAAATTTACGGGGGCGGGACTCGAACTCGGGACGGGACGATGTCTCGTCCCGCGAGACCCGACCCCGCCCCGAGCCCGCCCCGACCCCGACCCCGACCCTTTGCAAAAATGGCCATTGCACCAACGACCATTTTAGATTATGGCCGTTGGCCAACGGCCATTTTAGCCCCCCCCCCCCCCCCCCCCCCCCCCCCCCCCCCCCCCCCCCCTAAAATTTTTTTTTATCCCATAAGTTATTATATTTACACTTTAACCCAATTTTTCAACTATAAATAACTCATTTTCTCTTCATCTTTCTCACAAATCTTCCTACAATCTCTCTAATTTCTCAATATATATCTCTACAAGTCTACATTGTTTGCTAAATATTCAATTTTATTTATTCATTTGGGAATTGGTAGTGAAGTTGGCAACTAGCTTGAGGATCTTTCATCGAGCAAAGTTTCAATTTTCAACCTCTCGATTACACGTCGACGTTACGTCGGCGTTTGGTACATTCGTTCATTCATTAAATTATTATTGTCTGTTTATTTAGTTTAGATCACTTAATTTTATTGTCTTTAATAATTTATTTATTTATTTATTATCATAATTAAAATGGAAGGATTAAAAGGTATGTTTAAGGGTAAGGGTAAGGGTGCTTCTTCTAGTAGGGGCAACTGTGGCAAGTGGTACTTCTTCTAGTCATCTTATTCCTACACAGGATGATTTTGTTGATGCTAAACATTTTCCTACAATACCATTAGATTTAGACCAGGAACTATTTTCTGGAACTCAAGAAGACTTTAATTTAGACGATGATATAGATGATATACCCACTAATGTTGATGACAACACACCCACTAGTGCACCTTCAACTGAAATACCTCCTATTCCCCTAGTATGAGGCGAGGTCCAAAGAAACGACCATTAAAATCGATGCATGGACATTTTTGATAGGGACGTAGAGAATCAAGTAGCCATATGTAAAATTTGTAAAAATGTTTTAAAATTTAAAATCGGAAAAGGTCACGGTGGGGCGGGGTTTAATTAGACACGTAGTAGGTGCTCATCCAGCTAGGTATGCCTAATACCAGGCTTCAAAACCGGTGCGCAAACGCCCGCTCCATCGGACAAGGTTCACATACTAATACCGTGGGACCAAATCTGGTCAAATTCCTATGACGGGGGAATTGTAGGCTCTAAATACAATAAACATAGAGATAGGGAAGCAATATCAAAATTAGTTCTTTGTGGAGGGTTTGCCTTTTTCATTTCCTTCATCTCAGGTTTTATTCATTACATTAGAGATATATATAATCCTCGCTTTTAACGGTTTTCCTAGATCAACTGTTAAGAGAGATGTATTTAAATTCGCGCATGAATATCAACAATATTTACGTTTTTATTATATCATTTTAATGGCAAAGTATCCATCACGTCTGATATAGGTCGTAGTACTAACGGCCATGATTATTTAACTGTAACTTGTCATTGGATAGATTATAAATGGTCTATGCAAAAACGTATTTTAGCGTATAGATATATAGATGATAGGCACACTGGTACTTTTATTGCAGAAAATATTTATCAAGTGTGCGATTATTACGGAATTACCGATAAAATTATGACTATTACATTAGATAACGCTTCTAATAACAATTACGCAATTACAATTTTAAAAAATAGTTTAACTCCGTCTTTGCAGACCATTTTCATATAAAATGTGCGTGCCATATATATAACTTAATTGTAAAGGATGGTCTATCACTTATTGAAGACATTCTTAGTAAAATACAATTTGCTATAAACTTTATTTTTAAAAGTAATAAAGTACAACGTAGAAAAGAATATAAAAAAATTTGTCATGATTGTGGACTACCTTCTAGAAAAATTGCACAAGAAGTCTCCACTAGGTGAACTTCTTTATACGAGCAACTACTTGTTGCTTATGACTATAAATTACCTATAACTTTATTTTTAACTCTCATAATAAAAAGCCGGTGATATGATTTTAGATAGTGATTGGGAAAAAATTTCGAACTTATTGTATTTTTAGAGAAATTTTTTCAAGCAACAAAAGAATTTTCCTAAGATATATTATCCTACTATTTCAACTATGTTATTTTATATAACTCTAATATTTTTATTACTTAGTGAATATATGGAAAAACGACTTATAAGGCTGACTATTAAAAAATGTTTCTCAAAATAAAAAATATTTTATTCCTATTCCCTCTATTTATATTATTGGTTCTGTATTAAATCCTACTATTAAAATAGACGGTACTAAATCACTAATTGAAACTATTTACGATTGTATAGAAGTACTACCACCTCCAAGTCCCAAAAATCTAAATCACCCACCACCTATTGAACAAACTAAAGAAGAAGTATTGTCTAGCGTAGAACACCAATGCAAAAATATATATAGATTTTATCAACAAGAAAATGCTAGTAACTTACCAGCTTCCATACCATCTTCTTCATCTTCAACACGACCTCACAAAAGATATGATGTTTCTGTGGCTAGTATTGAAAGCCTCAGAAATAGAATGTGCGGTCGTACCTCTACTACTAACCAAATTAGCGAGTTAGATATTTTTGTTTTGCAGGGTTACATCAGTATCAAGAAGTTATCAATGAAGATGGACATGAAGACTTGCTTTGAAATCTTGGAGGGAATGAGAAGACCTTTCCGACACTTTCAATGATGGCTCGAGATGTTTTGAACATTCAAGCGTCGTCAGCTGCGTCTGAAGCGCTTTTTCTCGCAGTGATATCAAATAGGAGACCACAGGACACTCATTAGCGGAGGCGACTTGGAAATTGCGGTATTATTCAGAGATTGGATACGGCGGAGGCGGAGAAGGTGCGGTCAACCGAAGATCAACGAAGAAGATGATGAAAACTACAACGAAATCTTAACCGAAAGTAGTGGAAGCGACGTGGATCAATTTGACCAACAAATACCAATTCCAACCGAAGAACCACATGAAATCATCAAGCAATTAGAACATGTTTTTTTGAGAATGTAATTTTTTTAATTGTAATTTTATTATGTAATTTGTAACTTTTGGACAACACCACAAAGTTGCAATTTAGATTTTAGACAATTGCATTTGTATTACAAAAAAATCATATGTCTATTAAATAATATAAGAGGCACAAAAACAGCCTTGAGATGTTTTTATTACACTATCTTGTTTTGTTTATTGAGTTTTTTTTATACATATGTTATTTAAAAAAAAAAATGAAAACCCGCCGTATCCCGACCCGAGCCCGACCCCGACCCGAGCCCGCCCCGACCCGAGCCCGACGGGATCGGGATCGGGACGGGACTTGCTCCAGTCCCGCCAAACCCGACCCCGCTGGAGCCCGCCATACCCGACCCCGCCCCTTCTCCCGTCCCGCCCCGACCCCGACCCCGCCAGACCCGGCCCGCCAGACCCGAGCCCGGCCCACTGGCCACCCATAGTTAATTTGAACAAGAATAGGGAGGTAAGAGGTTTTCCGTAAAGTTTAAGTAAATAAATAACCTTTTAAAACAAGTTCAATGGGAAACATGTATTTTTCCTAATTTAAATAAGAGGAAATGATAAAAAGAAGAAGTTAGGTGGTCGGAGTGTAATTTGTAGAAGAAATTGAATTTTCCATGGTTGGACTCTGAAGAAGTACCAAGTCTAGTCTTGGCAAAGCAAAGCAATACATCGAATTGAGTGCACGATCTTCATTCCCATTACTATAGATTGGATATCAGCAACAGAAAAAAGCGCTAGCCTTCATTAGTCTCTGGCGAGCCCTAATTGGAATAGCAGAGTTCAAAAATGTCGTGGTTCAAATCGGCGATGAGCAAAGCAGTGGAGGTTGGGAACAAGAACAACCTCACCCGCACCGTCAAGAACTACGCCGACTCCGTCGTTCAACATGCCGGTCAAGCTGTTGCCGAAATCCTCCATGATCGTATTGTAATTTCTCTACTATCCTATTTTGACTCCATATATTTACTACTCCCTCCGTCCCAATTTATGTAATGTATTTTGACTGGGCACAAAGTTTAAGATTAAAAGGAAGTCCTTTGAATCTTGTGGTCTAAAATAAGTCAAAGATATTTGTATGATTATAGATTATATCGTTAAACGTAAAATGTAAAGTTTAAAGTAAAATTGTTGTCAAATAAGAAAATGTGTCATTCTTTTTGGGATTGACTAAAAAGGAAAGTGTGTCATATAAATTGGAACAGAGGGAATGCTACTTTTGTATAGATATTACAATGTTTTGTTAGCTTTATCCACACAAGTTAATGAGGAAATTTCTGTATATGTTATGCAAGGTAGAATGTGGAACAAGATTAGGTGTATCAAATAATACCTGGATTAGAACATTGGAATGACAAAACTAACCCTCATAATAGTGAACAAACATTTTCTTTTTGCTAAAAAGTAAACAAATATTTTAAATATATACACCATATACTAATATGTAATATAATCAAACTAAACATTCAACAAGAAATAATCCACATTACAATCCTTGCATCACTAAACCCTACATAAATAATTCCTATATAATATTTCGTGCATTGCTAATCCCTGCATAACTTGTATCTAAACTAAGCAACCTTTAACCAGGTTAAAATGTAGTTTCTAGTCAAGTATATGCCCTTTTATTTCTGCATTCGGTGGCGTGTGTACTCAAGTCCCTAATAAGTAATATCAGAACTTGTTTTACACATTTTCTGAATTCGAACATTTGGCGAATTCCACTAAGGATAATATTTGAGAAGGATAAAAATTATCCTTAGTTCTTCTTTTATTTTTATTAAATAAGCTTATAACTATGTTTGAGCAACTAATCAAGTTTTACGAAAATAATTAAGACCAAGTACCAAGAAAATGAACTTTAGGCCTAACTCAACTCCAAAAGGCAGCTCATGAGGTGACGATTGTCCAAGACTCTATAAGGAAGAGACCTATTTTAAAATCCCTAACCGATGTGGAATCTAATGACCCCGCATGCCCAAGACCAGACATCTGAAGCGTGAACAATATAACATGGGGGCCCAATATCAGGTAAACCAAGAAATCGGGATGAAACTGATCTCTGATACCATAATATTATATAGAACTTCATCCTACTCAACCCAAAAGCCTAGCTCATGAGGTGAGGATTGCCCGATATCATATAAGGAGACTTATTCTTATATCTCCAACTGATGTGGGATCTAACAACAAGTGGAATCCAATAGAGTTCTACCAACAACTATTCCATCTCACTTATAAGTACCATTGCTAATCTCATGGTGTTGCCTTTCAACTCAGTTAACACATTCTTTTCACTATTATCTTCTTTCTTCACTCTCTTGAATAGTTTCTTAGACAAAAAACACTCAAACCAGTATCCTTTTTTCCAGTCTTGTTCAAATCCTCCACCTGAAAATTCATTGGAATAACCAGGTTCAACTCACCCTTTTGCTTCCATTTAGATGATCCACGTTTGTGCTCCACAAATTACTTGATTGAGGAGCCTAAATTATGGTTGATGATGGGTGCGCGAGTCCGCGTGATGGAGGGTCATGAGTCATGTGAGGGATAGAGGGGACAATGGTTTTAAGTCTGAGGGGTTAGATCAGTAGAGGAAGTGAATCAGATTTAGTCTCCTTAGTCTGAAAATTCGTGGAGCACAAATCTCGGTCATCTAAATCGTAGCGGAAGGTTAAGTTGAAACTGGTTAGTCCAATGAATGTTTTTGTGGAAGATCTGAAGAAAACTGCGAAAAGGGGTACTGGTTTAAGTGCTTTTTGCATAAGAAGCTATTCAAGAGAGTGAAGATGGAGAGGATAGTAAGAAGAAGACGCTGGTTGATTTTAAAGAGAACACCATGGAATTAACAATGCTGTTTCAAAGTGAAAGAATTATTGAGTATTGACAAGGAATGGAGAGCCATATTGCTAAGCTCAAGGTGATGCTTGAGGAAACATAAAAGTGAGTCCATGTATTATGCAAGTTGTTTACTATTAGAACTATATTGAAATCCAATTTGGTTCTACTGTTTTCCTTAAAACTTGAGTTATTGAAGTTGCTCAAGAATAGTGCTTAGTTTATATAAAAGATTAGGCTTGGTAATATTTGACGAATTGGTGTTCGTCAAATGCTCTACTTCACAAAATGTGAAAAACCAAAAAACCCAGTCGTGATATTAGGGTGATGGCCCACTTCCCTGTGAAAAAACAATGAAAGAGAGTTTGATTCTTGATTGGAAGTGGTTTTCTAATAAAATTACATCGTGCAACGCTAAAGATCCGTAAACTTCTATTCCTAGTTGACACTGCATTTAATCCAAGCTTTATTTGTAAGGACTATGGATTTTTATGCATATCACACCTAGACAATGTCAAACAAAAAGTATAAATTAAATAGCTGGCACTCCAACGAGGTTGCCCAGTTTAAAGGGTTGGGCCAATAACCTGAGTGAACTAAGGTTCAATTGTAGGAGAGCTGGAAGTAGGTTAACTCTTTCTATCTGTCTAAGTCTTGGTGGGTAGAGTTACCTAGTATTTGCGCCGGTGGGAGGTAGCAATTACCTGGTGGACTAGTTGAGTGTGTGCAAGTTGGCTAGACACTCTATTATTGAAAAGAATTGTAAGATCAACTCAACGATACAAATGAAATGAAGTATCTCCTTTGAAGTAGAACTACCACCTGACATTGAAGTAGAACAAATAAATAAGGGAAGGCGGAGCGTATACATGGGTATAGAACTTCACAATTCCTGAAGTATTCCTGAAGTTCACAATTATGTTAGCTCAAATTTGAGCTCTGCTGCATATATTTCTATATTTCTTAAGCAAACCTTACTTTTTAAGATTTTGTTATACTTAAGTATCAATTCTAACAAGAAACAACTTGGTTTCCTTTTCTTTTGAAGGCTATAATACAATAATACTCTCTTGCCTGCTTATATCAGAATTTTCTTTATTCTTTGATTTGTCACTAAAATTACATTATCTTCAATATTTATTTAGAGTCTTCTTCTGTTATACCCATGTATTATTGAAAAGAATTGTAAGATCAACTCAACGATACAAATGAAATGAAGTATCTCCTTTGAAGTAGAACTACCACCTGACATTGAAGTAGAACAAATAAATAAGGGAAGACGGAGCGTATGCATGGGTATAACAGAAGAAGACTCTAAATAAATATTGAAGATAATGTAATTTTAGTGACAAATCAAAGAATAAAGAAAATTCTGATATAAGCAGGCAAGAGAGTATTATTGTATTATAGCCCTCAAAAGAAAAGGAAACCAAGTTGTTTCTTGTTAGAATTGATACCTAAGTATAACAAAATCTTAAAAAGTAAGGTTTGCTTAAGAAATATATGCAGCAGAGCTCAAATTTGAGCTAACATAATTGTGAACTTCAGAAATACTTCAGGAATTGTGAAGTTCTATATCTGGGCTCCCTGTGCTTGCTCTCCGTTTCTTATGTGTAACCGAGATGATTTATTGTTTATGCCAGGGGAATAGGAACTTCAAAAGTTTCAAACAGACGGTCAAAAGATTGGAAGAAGCTTCTGTTTCTTGTAGGGGACCAGAGAGAGTTCAATTGATGAAAAGGTGGTTAGCTGTACTTAAAGAAATTGAAAAGAGGACTGAGGTTTCTGCTGAAGATAAGGAAAAGATCAACCAGTATCCTTCTGAAGAAACAAAGGAGAATCCAAGAAAACAATCTCTGGTGAGTAAATTGATCTTCCATGCTCTTTCACTTTTATCTTTTTTGTTTTGTGATGAAGCAGGACTTGGATTTTCTCTTTCTAGAAAGAATTTCCCTTTTCGGTCTTCATGTAAGAAAAAGGAAATCTTATATTCTAGAATAATTTGTTCTTCAGTTTGGGATTTGTATGTGCATTAAGTGAAATAATTGTATGTTTCAGTAGTTTGCCGCAGATTCATTGGTGCCGTTTTATCTCATGGAATAATCTGTCGAGGAATTGGTTCATTTTGTCGAGTAATCTCCTTTTTGATATGGTGTGTCTAGTAGTCCCCTAAAAGGCTCTTTTGCTGGTTTTGAAATATCAAGGAGTGTCAAATCTCTTCAATCCTTTTATGCTGCTTTTGATTGCTAAAGGAGCAACTGGATCGTGGTCTGTTACGTATACTTCTGCGATGTTTTCATCAGCTGATTTCAAGCTAACCTTGCTGAAGCCTGATTGTGGAACTCATGAAACTATTGTTATTAGCTATCACTTAAAGCTCCTAGTCCACTGTTATTAGCTCAATTTCTCTGGAGCATGATTCATATACCATTGACAATCCAGTAATACTTATTGCATCAAGTCCGCAGACCAGGAGAAACCAACCTGTCATAAACTGATGAAGCTGAGTATGTTTGATAAAGCTTCTTTGTCCACATTCCACAAGTTTATTTTGGACAAATCTGAATGGATATCACTTATCAGATCGTCTTTGGTTGTTTTACAATGCATATCAACTTCTGTTGATCCTGATCTGTGGTTTCTGCTTTTTCTTGAGCAGTTCTAGAAAAAACTCTTATGTTTTATATACTATGCTACTTGTCATGAAAGCAATCTTTCCAATCAAATTCTGACCATTCTGATTGTGGTCCCCTTGTCTCTCTTATTTAGTTACAGGCGGTTCTTGTATTTATTTTGCTTAGATGGAGAGTAAACTCAATCACATTATTACAGTATTCTTTTCTGTTATGGGTATATGTTGTTTATCGGTTGATTGGATTCTCATGATTCACCCTTTCACAAAGGTTTTAAACCCAGTATACTTGTTTCACACAGTTAGCCTAACCCATGTCTCCAATTTGATAGGTTCTCTATTATGATTCAGAGATGGGTGGTGAACCAATGAACTTTCATGACGTCTTTCTTTACAGTCTAGCTTTGGAGGGCATATCAATATGTATGGTATGTAATAAATATTTCCAGTTGCTGCTTGGTTTTGCTAAAGTTCATTCATGTTTAGTTTCCTTTACAAATTTTGTGTATGTCTTCCTCTTTGCAAAGTGTGAAGTGGAAGATAAATAAGAAAGAAAAGCGCTTAACTATTCCCGAACTATTGGGGTTTAAATAGCCATGTTACATGCTCTAAAAAGGAAAGGAAATCACTACACAATTACAATAGGAGCAAATCAAGCTATCTACTATATGCACACTTATTCTAGAATATTCATGGGAACCTAACACTCATCCTCAAGCTAGTGCATACAAATCATTTTTACCAAGCTTGCGGCGTATATAACTTGTTCTGGGACCGACAAGGGACTTGGTGAATATGTCTGTAGCGGATCATTTGACCGCACAAACTTTGTAACAGTGTCTCTTGAAAGTACCTTTTTTCTGACAAAATAGCAACCAATCTCTATGTGTTTGATCCTCATGAAATAGTGGATTTGATGTACTGTGAAGTGCGACCTCATTGTCACACACAAGTTCCATTTCTTTTATCTTTCCAAGTTTTAATTCCTTCGATAGTTGCTTGATCCATATGAGTTTCATAGAGCCATTGCTATAACCGATATTCTGCTTCTGCACTCGATTGATCAACTACATTTTGTTTTTTACTTTTCCAAGACTCCAAATTTTCCTAAGTAAAAGACAATATCTAGAGGTAGATCGTCTATGAGAGAGTGACCCTGCCCAATCTACATATTGTATATCCAACAACTTGCTCATGTCCTCGGTCTTAGTAAAGTAGTATTTGCATGGAGTAGATTTTACGTAACGAATAATGCGAACAACTACATTCCAATGAATGTCCATAGGAGATCTAAGACCCGACTTACAACATTAATTGGAAAGGCAATGTCACGTCGAGTTGCAGTGAGATAATTAATTTTCTTACCAACCCCCTATATCTTCTAGGATCACTATAGAAGAGGTTCCCTGTGACCTGGTAGGAGCTTAACATTTGAATCCATCGGAGTCTCAATAAGCCTACAATCTACCATCCTCGTCCTTAGAAGAATATCAACACCATTGTTAATTCCATGGAGCAACCTCAATGCCCATGAAGTACCTCAGTCGACCAAGATCCTTAGTCTGACAGTGCTAAAAGAGGCGATGCTTCAATTTGGTAATTCTCTCTTCATTATGACTTGTGATGACTATGTCATTAACGTAAACCACGTACATGCACAAATCTGGAGCATATTGATAAATAGAACACCGAATGATCGGCTTTACTTTCAACCTTGCCAAATTCCTGAATAACCATGCTAAATTTGTCGAACCATGCTCGAGGAGACTGCTTCAAATCATAAAGTGATCGTTGTAGTCTGCACACCATGTTACTTCTTTTCTTTTGATAACCATGGTGTCCGAGCCAACTTGCGCGCACCTCAACTAATTCCTTCTACAAGCAACAAGTACTAGGTAACTCTATCCACCGAGGCTAGAACAAGTGGTAAGAAATCACCGAGTGTTGTTTCTGCCAGGAATTGAACCTGGGACCTCATGATGCTCAACCCACTTTATTGACCACTAGGCCACTAGACTCCCCGTAAGCAACAAATCTTGTGGTTGTTCCATAGATACCTCATCTTCGAGATCTCCATGAAGAAAAGACATTTTTTATATTGGTAGAGGGTATGCGAACAACAACCATAGGTAAAAAGAGACGGACGGAAGCAGTCTTAGCCACGGAAGAGAAGGTACTAATATAGTCAAGTCAAAAAATCTATGTGTAACCTTTGGCAACTGGTTTTGTCTTTAGGCGATCAATATGTCCATCAGGGCCAACCTTCACCATCTATACCCAACAACATCATCCAATTGTAGACTTATCTGGAGAAAGAAAAACAAGCTCACAAGTAGCACTAGAGTGTAAGGCATACATCTCGTCAATCAAGCTAGTCGTGCCTTAGGCGATCAATTTGTCCATCAAGGCCCACCTTCACCGTATGTACCTAACGACAACCAATGGTAGACTTACTTGAAGGTAGAGGAACAAGCTCTCAAGTACCACTAGAGTATATTACATACATCTCAATCATAGTTTGTTGCCAGCCTGGATGAGAAAGAGCTTTACCTATAGTCTTAGGAGTAGAAAAAAATGATACGGATGCTACAATAGTAGAATGAGCCGGTGGAAAACGATGATTATTCAAATAAGTATAGATAGGATGAGGGTTTCGAGTAGAACGAATACCTTTCCGAGTGGCAATGGGAGAACTCTGATATCATGTGAAGAGAAAGAGAAATAAGAGAGAACATGGTTTGATTATTCCCTCAAGCTATGGGTTAAATAGCTATGTTTACATGCTCTAAAAAGGAAAGAAAATCACTACATAATTACAATAGGAGTGATTCAAGTTATCTACTATATTTACAGTTCTAGAATATTCACGGAATTCTAAAACTAAGTTTTGAGTTTCATGATTACTTTGATCTTTCCAAATAAATGCTTCCGAACAAACGTCTTCTGTTGGAGTTCCTACTTTTTTTGTTTGAACAAGGACGTACATGAAGAGTAGTGGTGTTTTCAGTTTCATCCTTCCAGATTGTGTAATGTCCGTGGTCTTTTTTCTTATGTATGTAATTGGGTCGATATCTAGCTCTCAAAATTGCTGATTACGAAAGTTAACCACATGTTTACTCTTTCCTGTGATTCAGATTCTTGAAGCGCCAAATGAAGAAGAAGTCTCTCTCCTTCTTGAATTGTTTGGGTGAGTTTAGTCGGTATCACTGGCCAGGAGTTTGTGCTTTACTAACTTTAGTATTCAGTATGTTCTGGTTAATGTTGTATCTGTTAAGTAGGCATTGATTGTCGTGATATTAACTGCATTTGGTTACTTGCAGACTGTGTCTTACGGGAGGAAAAGAGGTGCACTATGCAATAGTCAGCAGTATCCAGGATCTGGCAAAAGCTTTCTCGGGCTACCAAGATGAAGTATTGGTAAAGTTAAACAGTCCTTTCTATCTTTTTCAATAGACAACCGTCTTGATTTTCAAAAAAATTAATGGACAACCGTAATTGAAACTGTATGTACTTTTGTTACTCTCTTTGATTGTGTTACTTTGATGCCACAATCATTTGATGAAGTGGTGGGCCTTCATATTCAATAGTTATCACCACAGGACTATGTTTTTCTGAGGCTGAAAGTTGTTCTGAAGTTCAATAGTGAGACCTCTTTTATATAAATTTTTTAATTGTTGCTGGTTAACTAAACTTTTATTTTTGATCAAGTACAAGGTTTCACTGATAATAACAAGGCCAACTTGGCCGTATACAAGAGGTATACCAGAAAAGGAGTGATCTACAATATGGTTCTATCCAAAAAAACACCTAATCCTCTATACAAACAAGGACTACTGGGTGCACCAAAAAAAGAAAAGGGATCAGAGACTTGCTCAATTGAGTAAAGCTCATCTCCACCCCTTCAGAAGCACTTCTATTTATCTTTCCAAATGACCCACATTAAAGCAAAAGGATTTTGAGAAATAATGGAGAAAAGTTTATTGAATTGTGTATCTACATTATTACACTGAGTCCTATTTATGGACACTACATTACAATCCTTTTCCACGTAGGATACTATATACAAATCCTATTCCTATTTTTGTTCTAACACTCCCCCTCAAGCTGGTGCATACAAATCATATGTACCAAGCTTGTTATAGAGGTAACTAATACGAGGACCAGTGAGGGACTTGGTGAAAATATCTGCAAACTAATCACTCGACTTCACAAATTTTATAACAATATCTCCAGAGAGTTTCTTTTCTTTGACAAAGTGACAGTCAATCTCAATATGCTTAGTCCTCTCATGAAATACTGGATTCCATGCGATATGAAGGATCACTTGGTTATCACACACAAGTTCCATGTAACTGATTTCCCCAAATTTTAGTTCTCTGAGCAACTATGTAATTCAAACTAGCTCACAAGTTGCTACAACCATTGCTCGATATTCTTATTCTGCATTAGATCGAGCAACCACACTATGTTTCTTACTCTTCCAGGACACCAAATTACCTCATACTAAAACACAATATTCGGATGTAGAACATCTATTAGAAGGTGATCCTGCCTAATCAACGTTTGTATATCAAACAATCTGCTTATAGCCTCGATCCTCGAAGAGTAGTCCTTTGCATGGAGCTGACTTTATATATCGCAGAATGCGGACAACTGATCCCAATGACTATCACATAGAGAATTCATAAACTGACTTCAACACTCACAGGAAAAAAATTGTCAGGTCTAATTACTGTGAGATAATTCAACTTACCAATCAACTCCTTATATCTTCCAAGATCATTGAGTAGCTCCCCTGTCCCGGTAGGAGCTTAGCATTCGGATCCATAGGAGTGTCAATGAGTCTACATCTCATAATTTCTGTCTCCTCAAGAATGTCTAAGGCATACTTGCGTTGGGTAAAATATGACTATATATAGGCTAGAGGGAATGCAGGAGGAATATTATTAATTTGGGATGATAGGAAATTAGAGAGTATGGAGGTAAATAGGGATTCAATGCTAACAACGTGGTTCAGAAGCATAAGAAACAGAGTGATGTGGGATTTAGAGGAGTGTATGGTCTTGGGTGGGGGTGGGGGGTGGGGGTAGGGGTGGTTGAACATGTTTTCTGGGAAGCGTTGGCGGAGGTTTTGGGGAATAGGAATATTCCTGGGCGTTAGGAGGGGATTTTAATACCATTAGATTCCTAGAGGAATGGATGGGTTGTAGGATGGTGTCTAGGTCTATGGAGGAGTTATCGGAGTTTATGAACAAGTACTTTCTTATTGATCACCTTTGACAGGTGCCACATTCACTTGGACTGGGTCGGAGGATTCCACAATATCTAGATTAAGAATTGGCACATTAAGTGTCTACTTCTTGGGTATTGATCACCACTTAACAAGTTCCATATTCACTTGGACTGGGTCGGAGGATTCCACAATATCCTGATAAAAAATTGACAGATTTTGGTATCTACATCCTGGGAGGAGTTTGCACCGTATGTGTTACATATTTCTCTTCAAAGACTGACATCGGGGCATCCACCTATCATGTTGTATGTAGGAAGAGAAATAATTTCAAAAATGCCTTTCAGATTTGAAAATATATGGTTGCAAGCAGTGGATTTTAATGATAAAGTAGGTGAATGGTGGACTAGTTACCAAGTGGAGGGTTATCTATCTTTCAAGTTGGCAAAGAAGTTGAAATTATTGAGAGGGACATAAGGTGTGGAATAAGGAAGTGTTAGTAGGGTAGAGGTGAAAATAACGGAAATCATGATTGAGGGGGGGTTAGAGAGGGAAGAGGAAGGAAGGGGATAGCGAGAGAGTGATTTGAGGGTCTGAGAGGGATTTTCTTTTTTGGCATTAGACAGAAGTCGAGATCATTGTGGTTGGAAGAAGGGGACTCGAACACTAAATTTTTTCATAGGGTAGAAAATGGCAACAAGAGAAGGAATATCATAGATTCCGTAGAGGTGGAAGGGGAAACGCATAAGGGGAAGTGGGGTAGAAGGCCAACTGTAGGCTTCTATAAATGTCTTCTTAAAGAGGAAGCGGATTGGAGACCAAAATTACAGGGTGTAGAATCTAATTAGACAGGGGAGAAAAAAGGTGTTTTTAGAGAGGGAGATCAGAGAGAGGAGGCGAGGTAGACGGTGGATTGTTGTGCGGGTGATGAAGCTTCAGGGCCAAAATGGGTTCACTTTTAGCTTTCTTTCGGCAGTACTAGATTACAATCAAAGGCCGAGGTGATGGAGATATTAAGGAGTTTCAGGAGGGGGGAATTTGAAAAAGAGTTTCAATGCATCGTTCATCGTCATCATTCGTAAACGGGAGGGGGCAATGAGCATCATGGATTATAGACCTTTAGTCTAGTGGAAAGCATCTACAAGATATTCTTTAAGGTGATTTTCAATAGACTAACGAGTCTTGGGCGCAACTGTGTCTACTCCCCAAAATGCTTTTGTGAAAGGTAGAAAAATTCTAGATGCAACTTTAGTGGCATATAATGCGGTTGATTCTAGAAGAAAGCTAGGAGAGCTAGGCATTCTGGTAAATGGACCTCGAGAAGGGCCTGTGATCATGTAAATTGAGAATTTCTGGATTTTATTATGTTGTAGATGGGTTTCAGAGATAGATGAAGAAAGTGTATGAAACATTGTATCTCTACTATTAGGTACTCGGTACTTGTGAATGACAACCGGTCTGGCTTCTTTGGTAGTTCGAGAGGGTTGGGACAAAAAGAGCCATTATCACCCATGTTGTTCATTCTAGTTATGGAGGCAATGCATAGGATGATAGATATAGCTGTGGCAGGTATGTATTTGAGGAGTTTCATTGTAACAGTTGCGATCATAGTAGAGTGAGGATCTCACATTGATTATTCGCGAATGACACATTGGTTTTGTGATGCTAACAGGTCTCAGCTAAATACTTGTGATAGGTGTTATCATAGTTCCGGGTGGTGTCATTACTGAAGATAAACCTCAAAAAGTGCGAGATCATCCAGTTGATGAGGTTTTTTTATATTGAGTCATTGGCATAGGTTTTTGAATGCAATTTTGGGCTCTACCCAATACCCATCTTTGTTTGCCTCTAGAAGTTTGGAACAAGGATCAAACAACTAGAATTCAGTTCTTCAGATGTGAAGAAGCGACTTGTAGATTGGCTGGAAAGATATTTGTCTAAAAAGGGGAAGGAAGTGCTCATTAAGAGCAATTTAGCGAGCATCCCCACATACTTTATGTCTTTGTTTCATGCTCCAGCAAATGTTACGGGAAATTTTTAAAGATTGCAAAGAAACTTTCTTTGGGATTCGGTAGACGGGGTAAGGAAGTTTCATTTGGTGTTCTGAGAGACTGTTAGGACCCCTAAGCATTGGGGTGGACTTGGAGTTAAGACTTTAATAAGGCCTACTAGATATTGGTTATGGAAATTTGGGGCAGAGGAACATGTTCTATGGAGGGAGGTGATTGCGGACAAATATGGGGTTCTGGAAGGGGGTGGAGACCTAAAGATGTCACTATGCCATATGACTGCGGTTTGTGGAGGAATATTATGAAAGGATGGGAAGAATTTAGTGGCAACATGGCATTTAGAGTCGGGGGCGGAGGAGACTAAGCTTTTGGAGGCCCAAGTGGTGTGGGGATACTTCCTTTTTACATTACATTCCCAACTTATATAACATTTCGAGCCAAAAAGGAGATGACAGTCCAACGAGTTAGAAGATTACAAGATGGGAAGGAGGCAGAGTTCCTAAGTTTGTTAGATTTGCTACAAAAACGGGGATGCTCAAAACGGAGGAATATGATGTATGGAGATGGGGTTTGGGGAACAATAAGACCTTTTCTGACAAGTCACTTTATGAGAAGATGTCTTCAGGGGAGTAGATTGACCTCCTTTGTTGCTCGATTTGGACTCCTACGGTTCTGAGAAAGGTGTTTTTTTTTCACCTGGTTAGCCGTTAGTGGCGTGATCTTGACGATCAAGAATTTAAGAGAAAGCTCACTTATATCAGTTGGTGTTTTATGTGCAAGGGCTCGGGTGAAGATGTTGGCCTTATTCTTCTTCATTGCCGAGTTTTCTCTAAATTATGGTGGGAAATTGTAATATGGTTTGGAGCACAATGGGTGATGCCAAGCAATGTTGTCTAGCTGGAGTTGTGGCAGATAGAGGAAAAAGCATAGGGCTTGAGACATAGCTCCGTTAGCACTTATGTGGAGAGAAAGACATATGAGAGCTTTTGAAGGGATGGTGATGAATTTAGTACAGTCGAGGAGTAGCCTCTTTTTTTCTTATTACTTTTTGGTGCACCCATGAGATCCCTGTAGGGATCGGGGGCTTTTGTAAAAAAACATATGTTTTTTAGTTTTTCTACCTTTAGGTATTTCTCTTGTGTACGAGCGTCTGTTTTTTCCCAAACAACAATAAAATTTTATCACCTTATAAAAAATTAACATCTCTACCAGCTTTAGGTCCATTTCACCAAATACTCGACTTGTGAAAAAGGAAAATTGTCTCCTTGAAACCTCTGTGTATTTTTTATTTATTATAGATGCCCCAAATACTTATAAGGGCTATTTGCGGAAGTCCTTGCTAGCCACTTTATGGACCACTTTGTCTGATATGTTGTAGTTTCCCCATGGGCTTGGTGTCTGAAGTTCATTACTTAAGATGCCTATATTCTCCACATCTTTGTTCATTCTGAATGTTATTATCTGTTTTCCGTCTAGTTCAGTGAGATTCTTAGGCTCTTCCTTGTTCATTTGCACATTTCTAGCACACTTTCTGTCTGTTCCGTCTATGGATCAAAGTCGACAGGGGTGGGAACACTAGGAGAATCTTCAGATTTTGTCATACTTGTTGTACAATTTGCTTGTGTTCATATGCAAATATTTCTTATGTGTTGTTGAGTATTGACCAATCTCAAGGAATTAAGGCAGTTTTTTTCTTTTTGTTCACTCCATTCCATTTTTCAAAAGCAAAATTTGCACTTGTTTCCAGTGTCCGCTTTTACCTAATCTACTTTTCTGAGCTATTGAGCTTTTTAGGCAATGTCCCCCTCTATTATAACACAATATTTACATCTCTACAAATAAAATGCTATCAAAAAGACTAAACCTTGCTGTCATGGCTTGCTATGCAAACATAATTTTCTCTTGGCAGGTAAAGCGAGAGGAGCTGCTCCAGTTTGCAGAAAGTGCTATCACTGGTTTGAAAATTAATGCTGATCTTGGGAGGTAATTTCTTGTTAGGACACGGCAAAATATTTTTGAGACGAAGCTGCCATGTATTATGAGCTTTGATTCCAATTTGGTATCTTTATGCGATTAGAATAGGGGATCTTATATGTTAATAGTTTCAAAAAAATTGTATAGGGGGTCTTATTTAGGTCAGAGGGGAAGACTTATGGTCACTTTTGTTTTTAATTTAATATATCATCAGAAAGTTGCCTAATGATGTTTTATTGATAGTAAATCAAAGAATGAAAGAATACAAAAATGTCTAAAGTTTGAACTAACTAGAATGAGAAAAATTAAGTGCAAGCTAGAAATTTTCAAATAAAGCATAATGTATCTAAACAGTGTAATTCTAAAGCTGTGATCTGAAAGTTCATCATCTGAAGGACAGCTTCTCATGTTTGTTCACCAAGCTTTCTGCCTGCATCATCTGTCTTGAATCTCTTGGCAGCTACATAAGATTAGAAGTATAGAAACCATCTGCATCTTCATCATCTATCTTCCTTGTTCTGATCCTGAAGTTTGGGATTTGACTCTTGTCCATATTGACTATTCTGTGAGCATGTGAAGGCAACTCCGTGAAAGAATGAATCTTGATCATGTCTGGAGTTTCAAAAGCTAAGTTTTCCATGAAATCATCCAGCATGTAGTGTGAATGATGTGAGCTTGACAGGTCATCTTTGTAGCTTGTTTCTCTTATATGATTTCTGCAATAATCCATAGAGAAAATAATAATGTATTCAAAACAACATTCTAACTTATTGCCTTTTATCTTTTTTGTTCCCGTCCTTTTCCCCTTAATTCTTTCACGAGGCGCCTTCCTGAGATGTCTTCGAAGGGCGACATGAGGCTAAGTAATCGATGTCTGTGTGGTTACTATCCGCCAACCGAAGGCCCCCTTCGTACGCTAGACTAGATCGTTAGTGTCGTATGGCAAAGCCAATGTCAAAATCATACTGTGCAATAAGAGAACTGAAAAGAGTGTGAGCGAAAGCTTGTTTCTATTAATGAAAACAACTATTACAGAAAGGCAACACGTTGTCGAGGGGGAAAGACACCAATACAGAAATTGAGTTTGCTTGCTTGAAAACTTCGACTACTTGATCCCCCTATATATGCTTTAAAAAGAAAAACCAAAGTTGCAGGAAATGACATAAATAAGCTAGAAATGCATAATGGAAATATAGGAAGTAAAGCTATTCTATATATACTTTGAAAAGGACTAGACTTATACAAAGGAAAAGCTGGTCCACTGGGCGACACTTGGAGGGGCTGCATCCTTGTCTTTGGCTTCAGGGCCTGCACACTGCGCGGGGCTTGGCTATTGGGCATCTGTTGCTGGCACTGGAAACGTGCGCGTGTTGCAGGAGCTGCCTGCTGAGGGGCACTGTTTCTATTTTCCTGCAGCTAGCGTAGGCGCGAGCTATCGGTGGGGCGACTTAGGGCGTCCATGGCACTAGGCGCGGGGAGGCTTGCTAGGGCGCGACCAAGGGGTCATGGGGCTGGAAAACAACCCATGGACATTCTTCCCCACCTGAGTTGGTGACGTCCTCAACACCTTCCTTGTAAGATAGTCTTCGTTAGGTGCTTGAAGGCTTTGAGGTCTTTCTCCCTCTCTCAAGTGTTCTCCTCTACTCACATTGTTGCCATTTCACCATGAACCCCTGATGGTCCTTCCTTGAGGCATGAATCATTCGGTCATTGAGGATAGATTCTACCAATCTCCTTCTGGCTGATCTATTTCTCAGACGCCAGGTTTGGTGTGTTATCTTCTTTGAAGGATCATCTTTGTCTTCCTAAAAAGGCTTTCAGCAAACTAACATGGAAAATATGATAAATTTTCCACCAAGCTGGGATATCTACATGGCACACCACTTTCTGAATGTGTTTTTGTGTGGGCAAAAGTCCAATATTTTTTGAAATAGGCGAGGGTCATGACTCCCCGCAAACAGGTTGCCCTTTGGTATTTTTGCCTAGCAACTTGATATTCCACAGAGAGGTGATTCTGATCAGCGTGCTTCTTCATCCTCTTTTTGGCCCTCTCCGGATAGTTCTGCACTATCTCTAGAATCTGCTTCCATTCTTTTGAGAAGCTGGAAGCTCGAGGAGATTTAGACACATTTGGGGCATCCACAATATGTAGGAGGAGTGGTTGCTGCTCGGCAACAATTTCAAAAGATGGCAGCTCGAGGAGATTTAGGACACTTCACGTTCTTGACATTTTTGTATATTTGATACTTGGCTATCATGAGCCAAGTATTTTTGAGACGAAGCAACCATGTATTATGATCTTTGATTCCAATTTGGTATTTTTAGGGTATAAGTAAAGGGGGTCTTATTTAGGTGGGGGGGGGGGTGAAGATTTATGCTCATTTACTCTTTATGAAAGAGAAACTAATACAACATACCCAGTGAAATCCCACAAAGAGGGGGGTCTGGTGAGGGTAGAGTGTACGCGGACCTTACCCCTACCTTGGGAGGTAAAGAGGTTGTTTCCTGTAGACCCTCGGCACAAGTACAAGCAATTCAAAGCAATGCAGAAAAGAAATAACGGAAGAGAATAAGTCATGGCAAAGTACTATAAAAGCATGATATAGCAGGCTGAAAAAGGAATAGTAACTATCACAAAATAATACGATAATCGGAGTACAAAAAACAACAGATAATAGCCGAAATTGAAGGACAAGAAACTACAAGAGTAATATCTTGACTTACTGGTATGCAAGGATACGCAGGACAACATGCAACTACCTACTAACCTTCTACCCTAATCCGTATCCTCCATAACTTCCTAGCTAAGGTCATGTCCTCAGTAAGCTGACTGCGCCATGTTCTGTCTAATCACCTCCCCAATACTTTTTCGGCCTACCTCTACATGTCCTAACACCGTCCATAGCAAACCTCTCACACCTCCGCACTGGGGCATCCGTGCATCTCCTCTTCACATGCCCGAACCATTTCAGTCTCGCTTCAGGCATCTTGTCCTCCACCGAGGCCACTCCCATCTTGTCCCGGATATCTTCATTTCTAATCCTCTCTCCTAGTATGCCCGCACATCCATCGCAACATAGTGTATTACACAACCAAATTCTAAGTTTTTGCCTTTTTTCTTTTGTTCCCTTCTTTTTTCCATTAATGCAAATGAAGACACAATTGCAGGCTTTCTGATTGTGGAAAATGAAACACCGGAATATGCCTTTTCTTTTCCGGATAACTAGCAATATCAGTACTTATACCAAAATAAATGGCAATACCAGTGTTCAATCCGTGAATTATCTAAAAAGGGAAGGAAGTCTTCAACTTGTGAATGATTTGAATAATTGTTATAGTCAAGTTCTTGAATCATGAGCAAGGAACCGTTTCATATATTTTCTGTTTTTTCATTTTGCTTGTGGTCTATTTATGTCCGAGAAATAGCGTACTTGAAATTCACAACTGAAGCTCAGTTAAAGAACCAAGTTCTTGTTCAAACTTTTTATAATCATTTAATTGAGTACATTGTAAAAAATGTTTAAACTTGTCAGGAAGAGGTTATAACTGACATTGTTGCATCATTCATCTTTCTGCCTTGCAGAATTGATGCTGAAGTCTCCTCGTTGAAGAAAAAACTTGGTGAAATAAAAGCAGCAAAGGACCCAAATGGTGAGGGTCATGAAGTGATGTCTCAAGTTTCTTCAATAGAGGTGAACCTTATTGCTTACTTATCCAGAATTGAAAAATATAATTGGCTTATATATGAAAATGACATGTTTTTTTAAGGCGAGGGGAGTATGCGATATCCAGCTGTTCCCCTACATTGGTGTTCTGGTTCTTGCCAGTCTGTTAACACCCTATTCACGAATATAATTGGTCTTTCAGATTTCTAAATATGGTCAGTGACTTTTTCTAAGGTGGTAAGGTAGATGCTTTACATGCATGAGATATAAGATACATGTATTGCATAACTATATTTGAGCTCACTTTTCTAGTTTTCAGATTTAACTCCTCAGGTTTCAGATTTAACTCTTTTTTGCTCACTTTTTTAGTTTTCAAGGAAAATATATACCTACTAAAAAGAAGTTTTCATGGTTATAATTTTACTTATTAAAAAAAGGTATTCATGGTTTGTTTTAGTTGTAGACCTTTGTAAGGTCTCATACTTTTATGAGGTTACTGCAAGAGAGAGCTTTCCCCTTTGCATCAACAATGGACATTTGTACTTAAATTGGTTGGTAAGTTACTCTGCCTCAACTCTCAGCATCACCACAAATAGAATTCTCCCAGGGCCTTACCTTAAGGAGTTTTGGGTTTTATCCTATGGACATGATAAGAAAGTGAAATTAATATAATATTACTTAGTACTTCATAAATTAGGCTAAAACTTCCTTTTTGTTTTGTCATTAGAAATAGAAGACATGATTGAACACGTCAGTTCTTATTTTATTGATAGGCTCTGAAAGAAGCACTTGCACATATTCGGGTCTGCTCCAAATTAGAAGGGCTTCTACTGAAGAAAAAAACTCTTAAATATGGGGACTCTCCTGAAGTCCATATTCAAAAGGTACACCACTCTAAGCTGTTACATTAAAATATAGTTTGCTGAAAAACAGGAACTATGGTTCCCCATCTTGTGGGTAATCACATTATGCTCGTCTTTTCATTTGATATGTTTGTTATTGCTACATCAGGCTGGTAATCAAAACACTGAATAATATTTGATGTCCATATTGGTACAGTCTAGATTCCATTGAAATCATTACTCCTGACCTACTTTGTCAAGTTTTCTACCATTGATGTGTATGCCTTCTGTTAAATTTGTTTACTCATGAAATTTTTGAGTTCCATAGAAATATTAAGCCTTTCTTAGTCCTACCATTCTTTGTTTCCAGTAGGCCTTTGTGTTCTACTTATACAACTATATTTTGTCAACTAGCTGCTTTTATTCTATCCTCTTTACTCCTCCGTTTCAAGAAGAATGAAGGGGATCAGAGTTCCAAGGGTCGAACCATTTAATTTGCTGTCTCAATTCGGACATTGATTTCCTAATTTTTATAAAATAATTTAAATTGTTTAGAAGCTACATAAAAAGTACAACAGGTTAATTAAAAATATTTATCAAATGTTTATAAGGTTGTAGTCAAATAAAAAGTATTTGACTCCCCAAATAATAACGGTGTAATATAAAATGAAACTTAGGGAGAGTGTCTGTTTGGTACTTTTTTCTTTGTGGTGTGTATCAAAGCATATAGTTTCAGTGTCAACTTATTTTCTTAGGTTGTTTGCTGTCTCTTGTCTTATAATCCTATTTTGACATACCATTTTGGTCAGCTTGTCCTACTTCCTTTCAAGTTCTAGAAAGCAACATGTTTCATGCAATTTGTTTTTGTATAGAAATATGTTTGGGAAAGAACATTGGTAGATCCCCTTATACATTAATGAGTAACGTGGCACAATATTTTCAGCAAATTTGGCTCCTTCTATATCAATTGTTTGTTGCATCTTTCGCAAGATTATAACAATATATGACTGTTTGCAGGTTGATAAGTTGAAAGTCTTATCTGAATCTCTTGCTAGCTCCACCAGCAAAGCTGAAAAGAAGATCTCGGACCACAGGTTGGAACTGCGTATTTCAATTGCTACGTTCTTGTGTTTTGTTAATCCCATTTTTTAAGTGGATAACTTTACCCAAAAAAGAAAGTCCCATTGTATATTGGAAAATTGCCGCTTCATCACTAAGAGCACGATTATCTTGGACTTGTATAAGTTTCTTGCAATCTTTATTTTTGTTTGTGTTTCCATTTGGTAAAGGAAGGCCTGCCTCTTTAAAGGATCTGTATTCTCTTTGCTTCTAAGTTAGCTTAAGCTCATTACTCACATAGAGCTGTCTCCCCAAACCAAATATGCTATACTCCTGTGTTGCATGTCTTGTAAGTTTTATACACCAAGAATTTACTTCGTTCGCTATCAAACCTTTTCTTTTTGGGGGTGGGGATGGGGGATAGTGCATCATCTTTGTGAGGGATTGTAGATGATAATTCCATTCCCATGTTTGGTCATGGGATTAAAGGTTATTAAAATGGAATCTGCCTAAAGGATGATGCTTCAACCAAAACGAAAGAAGGAAAATAAATAGTGTAGTAGGGGGAAGGGGGTGTTTAAATTTCACTTCCTTATACAAGATGAACTACTGTCTAAATATATAGGACATATAAGTGCAACCTTTTTAATGCTCAAGTAAAAGGCCGATCCTTTATTTCAAGAAGTCAAGTATATCATTTGTCGTCTCTGGTTATTGCTAGATAATGATCTTATCAACATATTTGTTCTTTGAAGTAATGCTTTTTTTTTTTTTGGTTGAAAGATTTGTCGGCTTGTCAACTTGTGACAGAAGGGAACTTGTTCCCTCCATTTGCAGCTTGAACTCTAGTAGGTCAATAGTAGAGCCTAGTCGAGTTACTGTTTTTGGCTTGCTGGTCGATCAATTTATGATTGCTGCTTGTTTCAATGAGACACTCTGGAAGCTATTTATATTATCTGTCTATTATTCTATAAAAAAAGTATCTCATGTTTGAGTAAGTTTTCAAGATAATTAGTTAATTGTGTCTCTCAAGGGGCTTATTTTGAATTGTCTTATGGTTCCATTTGGAACAACACCTCATTTGTGAATATAATGCTGAAAAGGGTAGACAGTGTGGTGCTTTGATACCGAAATTGATGTAGTACGAAAAAGAAAGCAGGGGAGAAGGACCAAGGAAGATTTATCCAAATAATACACGCCCATGGCTTTGGTCTAGTGGTAAGAGTGCCACGCATGGTGTGTGGGTTAGGTGCATGCTATGGGTTCGAGCCGTGTCACAGACAAAAGTCGGTATTTAAGTTAAGAAGGGTAGACGGGCGGGTCCATTGTCCACTTAGTGTCGAACCATGTGCCACAAGCCTCAGCGATTATAAATAAGAAGAAAGAAAATGAAAAAAATGAAAACCATTCTCGGATATCTTCTGGGATCTTTGACCTAGGTTTTCCAACCCAGTCTTCTACTTCAATTAATGCTACCTCATGAGTCATTGCACCTTTGATTTTTGATGTTCCTGATAGTATTGTTAAAGGCTCGTTTAAGCCGTAGAGCTCGGTGAAACTCATTTTTTTGTGCTTCCCCTCGCTTAGTTGGCGCTTTAGTGTAGGCATCAAGGTGGTAAGTCATGCACATCTTCACTCATGGGCTCAATCTTTAAGAGAAAACCACTAGACAATATATATTTGACTAAACGAGACATTATATTTTAAGAAAACGTCATGATTGGTCTTTCAGTGATTAAGAATAAGAAATTCAAAAATTTAGTAAGAGAAAGCTAGCCACTGAAAACTACATTTTTCCATCTAAATAAAAATTTAAGATGGTTTCCGAACTTGATTGACATGATTTAGTCACATCTATATAGCTTAATTATTGTACTTCCATTCTCTTGTCCAAATAATTATTGTTTCTCTAGATAGTTACATTTTCTTGCATTACATTTATATTTTCTGATTTTTCCTCGTTGATGCTTTTCTTTGCTGAAGTCACCCTCTGATTAAGCTTTGCACTTAAATCCCAACAGTTTGGCGCTTTTTTCTTTTTCCAAAATTCACTTTTGAATACTCTTCTTGATCGGCCTCTCTTCCAAGTTTCCACCTGTGTGCATCTTCATCTCTCTTCAGGTTTGGTCACCATAGATTTGTAAATCTCTTTCTGAATAAACTTCAAGATTTTGCTTGCTATGTTTGTCCAACCTTCATCCTGATTGATTTCAAGAATAATCAGTTAAGACCTTCAGTTTCCTGGTGTTGCTTAAATACATGTAAATCTACATGTTGAAATTTGGAAGATTTTGTTTATGTCTAGTTGCTCCTCCTTCCACTTGTGAAATATCTTCACAGTTCCCACTGAAAGTAACATCTCAATGCTACATCTCTGCCTCATAACTGTGAACAACAGATTTTGATTACTTTTCTCTTTACCCTATGACTAGGCTTATATCACTACTAATCTAAAAAAGAATCATCTCATTCAAGGAAGAGTTGGTTATCTGGAGAAACATGGAAGATGTATATTTAGACTTACGCCAGGATCCTAGAGAATATGGATACTCTCTAGTTTTGGTTGTTCTCTCATCAATTATGATGCTTTACTTTCATACTACTAGAACATTATCTCTGACTAAAGGTAAGATTATTTTTTAATAGATAAGATCAATTTCTGACTAACAGATAAAAGATAAATAATTGAAGGGGAGCCTTGGCGTAACTGGTAAAGTTACTGCCATGTGACCAGGAGGTCATGGGTTTAAGCCGTGGAAACAACCTCTTGTAGAAATGCAGGGTAAGACTGCGTATAATAGACCCTTGTGGTCTGGCCCTTTCCTGGACCCCGCGCATAGTGGGAGCTTAGTGCACCGGCCTCCCTGTTTGTTCTCCAGATAAAAGATAAATAACATCAAAGATAGGAAACAGTGATAGTAATAGTTGAATGATGACATCACTTAATAATGAATTGAGTGAAGTGTTGTTGCTGCTACTTGGTTCTTAGTGTGTATCTATTTAGCTATTTGATTTATTATCATTATTTGATGTTGACAGAACACAGAAAGAGGAGGCACTAAAATTTCGTGTGGCCAAGACTAGCGAAGTTGGTGAAATAGAGGAGGTAACATGCTTGGATGATATTAAATTAATAACAAAGTGCTTTTGCACTGGTCATGGTTGAAGAGTAAATGCTAAATATAGGTTTCTGGGATTGCTTGGCCTAAAGGATTTGGGTTTGGGGTCATTTTCTTGTGTTTTCAGGAATTAGCGGCTGAGATATCTACACTGGAGAAACAACGAGATGAGATTGAAGCTCAATTGAAACAGGTACTCTGTTGTTGACAGAAGGCATTCCCTTGGTGATATTGTTACTCCCTCTGTTCCAATTTATATGACACTCTTTCCTTTTTAGACAGTCCCCAAAAGAATGACACATTTCTATATTTAGTAACAATTCAACTTTAAATTTACCTTTATACCCTTAATGAAATGATTTCTAGCCACACAAATTTTTATGGGTTATTTTAGACCATAAGTTTCAAAAGTCTTCCTTTATTTCTTAAATTTTTTGCCAAGTCAAAGACCTTCATATAAAATGGGACGGAGGGAGTACTATATTTTGCACTGGATGAGTTCTTTGCTGGTGCATTTCATGTACAGGTTTATCATGGTAGGTGAAGACAACATCATCAACTATAATTGTCACATTATACCTTTACTCTTTCTAACACTAATATTTTCTCTCATGCTATGTGTTCAAAGTGATAATCTCGCATACATCTATCTTAATGATATGATAAAGATATATGAACTAAGCTCCCTACTCTTTGGAAATCAGAAAATGTTAACCATGCAAGAACTAGTCCTCTTTTAGCTGCTTCTGATGTATCAGTTTCAGTAAGCTAGAGCCCTTCTACACACAGCTGATTCTGATGCAGACTCCTTCATTCAATTAAATTACGGAATTGCTGGAATAACATGATCTTTGAGTATCTGGGATTATCTCCAATCTCTTCCCTTTTCTATCTTTCATAAGCAACAAAGAATACAAGGACGACATTGATGTTTTTGATCTATTTTTTCTCTCTTATGTTATGTTACATCTTTGGGTTATGAGCATCCGATGAATGTGTACTGTTAGAATAGGAATATGATTTCATATATAGTATCCTACTAGGAAAAAGATTGTAATGTAGTGTCTATAAATAGGGTTCAGTGTAATCATATAGATACAACAATTCAATAATATATTTTTCTCCCATAATCTCTCACATGGTATCAGAGCCATTGTAGAATATTATCACCGTGCATTTTTCCGGTGACTGAATATTATTTCCGGCATTGTCGGACGACCAGAAGGTTTGTACAAGTGTTGGGCAAAATCTGATAACAATATCAGATTCAGCATCATCCCACGACCAAACCCCAACAAACTGCTCCAGCAGAATCTTTCTCACACGCTCCCACGCGCCTCCCAGAGCTTCGACGCCGGCGGCGCATCAGACACACTCGCTGGCGCGTGAGGAAGATTCCGACCAGTTTTTTGATAATTTTCTTTTGGGTTGTGATCGCCCATACCCTTGTGGTCCGGTCCTTCCCCGGACCCCTCACATAGAGGGATCTTAGTGCACCGGGCTGCTCTTGTGGTTGCCCAGGGATTCCGAGCCTATCCCTCCACTTTTTAGAAATTTTCGGCCGCCGGAATCCTAATCCGGCGTCGTCAGATTTATTCTTCGGCATATCTGCGTTTTTCGGCCATTTTTTGAGAAATTTCTTTTCCAAATCAGATTGCCCAGCAATTCTGACCAAACCCCATCAATTTTTTTCTGGATTTCGATCATTTTTAATTTTTCCAGCGAGTTTTCCGGCAAGTTTCTCAGGCGACAGTTTGCTGTAGCTTCTGGATCGCTTGTTTCTTAGCATCATCAGCTTAATTTTGTCCTCTTTTGGTTAGATTTCTTAAAGTTTTTAATCATGTCTCTCGGATTTGATGTTTTTAATTCAAAAAACACGAGAATTGGAAATTCAAGTCCTATGATTAATTCACAACTCTTAATAAGGAGATCAGAAAATCAAACATTACAGTGTAAAATTCGACGAAAAAGAGATCTTTTTGGAAGATCTAGACCTAAGTGTAGTTATTGTAAAAGGCTTGGACACATTCGTGAAGTATGCCAATCTTGACCTGTGAAGTATGCCGATCTTGACCTAAGTGTAGTTATTGTAATATGTATGGACATGCTCGTGAAGTAAGCTATTCTCTGCATGGTCGACCACCCAAGAATACTCATATTGCTCAGACTGCCACTACAGGTAACCAACGGGTTTATTTATCCGAAGAAGAATATAATGAATACCTTTAGTATTGAGCAAGTAAACAGACATCTCCACAAGCAGCGTCAGTCGCACAATCTAATACCGCCGGATCGTGGGTTGTAGACTCTGGAGCTTCTAATCATATTTCTGGTGATAAATTACTTTTATCGGATATTAATTATTCACCATCTCTTACCGCTATTACTTTAGCCAATAGAATCCAAACAAAAGCAAAGTGAGTTGGACAAGCTAAACCCATATCTTCGGTCACTCTAAATTCTGTCCTCTATGTCCCTGGTTGTCCTTTTAATCTTGCATCGGTCAGTCGTTTGACTCGTGTCTTAAATTGTGCCATACTATTTCTTGATGATTCTTTTATTATGCAAGACTGCAGTACGGGACAAACGATTACCGTAGGATATGAATCACAAGGCCTCTACTGCCTTACCTCTACTCCTAAATCCTCCCTAGCAGGTCTAATTACAGATCCTCCAGACTTAATCAATAAACGATTGGGACACCAGAGTCTGTCCAAGCTACAAAAGATGGTGTCTAGTTTGTCTAGTCTGTCCAAATTAGATTGTGAGTCGTGTCAACTTGGGAAACATACTCGCATTACCTTTTCACGTAGTGTTGAGAGTCGTGCAGAGTATTTTTTCAATAGTTCATTCTGATATTTGGGGTCCTAGTAGAGTCAGTTCACCTTTAGGATTTCGTTATTTTGTTAGTTTCATTGACGATTTTTCCAGATGCACTTGGTTATTCTTAATGAAAGATCGTTCTGAGTTATTCTCTATATTCAAGAGTTTTTGTGCTGAAATACAAAATCAATTTGGTGTATCTATTCGTACTTTTTTGTAGTGATAATGCCTTAGAATACAAATCCTCACAGTTTCAGCAGTTTATGATTCACTAAGGAATTATTCATCAAACATCTTGTCCGTACACCCCTCAGCAGAACGGGGTAGCAGAAAGGAAGAATAGACATCTCATTGAGACTGCTCGCACTCTTCTCATTGATCCCATATTCCGCTACGTTTTTGGGGCGATATAGTCCTCACAACTTGTCATTTAATTAATCGAATGCTCTCATTTTCTATTCAAAATCAGATTCCATAGTATATCCTCAGTCATCTCTATACTCTCTTCCTCCTTGTGTTTTTGAGAGCACATGTTTTGTGCATAACCTAGCTCTGGAGATAGATAAATTAGCCCCCCTCTCTCTTAAATGTGTCTTTCTTGGTTATTTTTGAGTTCAAAAGGGGTATCGTTGCTTCTCACCTGATCTCCGTCGATATCTTATGTCTGCCGATGTCACATTTTTGAGTCTCAACCTTACTTTAGGTCTCCTTCTGATCATCCTGATATCTCTGAGGTCTTACATGTACCTCAGGTTTAACTTGCACTGATCTTTGAGGAATCTACATCTACTTCTACATCTCTAGTCACAGTGCCTACACTTCTGACTTATCATCGTCGACCGCGTCCAGCATCAGACCCAACATCAGGCCCAAATGATTCATGTCCTGCGTCGGACCCTGCACCTACCGTGGACTTGTCTCCTTCTGATTAGCCGATTGCACTTCGGAAAGGTAAACGGTCTACTCGTAACACTAATCCACATTATACCCTTTTAAGTTATCGTCTATCATCATCCCATTATGTCTTTGTATTATCATTGTCCTCTGTCCCCATTCCTAAGTCTACAGGTGAAGCCCTTTCTCATCCGGATGGCGACATGCTATGATTGACGAGATGTCTGT
Source organism: Anisodus acutangulus (assembly GCA_029783415.1). Lineage (NCBI taxonomy): Eukaryota > Viridiplantae > Streptophyta > Magnoliopsida > Solanales > Solanaceae > Anisodus > Anisodus acutangulus. The sequence goes on along the minus strand of CM056506.1, from coordinate 37,464,436 downwards.
TTTACACACGAGTGGTACTTGAGAGCTTGTTCCTCTCCCTTCAGGTAAATCTACTGTTGGTTGTCGTTGTGTTTTTGCAGTCAAAGTTGGTCAGGACGACCAAGTTGATCGGCTTAAGGCTTGCCTTGTTGCGAAGGGGTATACACAGGTATTTGGGCTCGATTGCGTCGGTCACTTTATGGTCTGAAACAGTCTCCTCGAGCCTGGTTTGGTAAATTCAACATAGTAATTCAGAAGTTTGATATGACTCGCAGTGAAGCAGATCATTCTGTGTTTTATCGACATTCTGCTCCAGATCTGAGTATTGATTTGGTGGTTTATGTTGACGATATCGTTATAACCGGCAATGATCAAAATAGTATCACTAATTTAAAGCAACATATCTTACATCATTTTCAGACTAAGGATCTCGGCAGACTGAAGTATATTTTAGGTATTGAGGTTGCCTAATCCACGCCAGGTAATGTTATTTCGCAACACAAGTATGCCTTAGGCATTCTTGAGGAGACATGAATAATGGGATGTAAACCCATTGACACTCCTATGGATCTGAATGCTAAATTCTTGCCAGGACAGGGAGAGCCACTCAGTGATCCTGGAAGATATATAGACGGTTGGTTGGTAAGTTGAATTATCTCACAGTGACTAGGCCTGACATTTTGTTTCCCGTGAGTGTTGTAAGTCAGTTTATGGATTCGCCCTGTGATAGTCATTGGGATGCAGTTATTCGCATTCTGCGATATATTAAGTCAGCCCCAGGTAAAGGACTGCTTTTCGAAAATCGAGGCCATGAGCAGATCGTTGGATATACAGACGCTGATTATGCAGGATCATCATCTGATAGACGTTCTACATCAGGATATTGTGTGTTAATAGGAGGTAATTTGGTGTCCTGGAAAAGTAAGAAACAAAGTGTCGTTGTTCGATCTAGTGCTGAATCAGAATATTGAGCAATGGATGTAGTAACTTGTGAGCTAGTTTGGATTAAGCAGTTGCTCAGAGAACTAAAATTTGGAGAAATCAGTCAAATGAAACTTGTGTGATAATAAAACGGCCCTTCATATCGCATCAAATCCGGTATTTCATGAGAGGACTAAGCACATTGAGATTGACTGCCACTTTGTCAGGGAAAATATACTCTCCGGAGATATTGTTACTAAATTTGTAAAGTCGTGTGATCAACTTGCGGATATTTTCACCAAGTCACTCGGTCGTCGTCCTATTAATCACATCTGTAACAAGCTCGGTACATATGACTTGTATGCACCAGCTTGAGGGGAAGTGTTAGAATAGGAATATGATTTCATGTATAGTATCCTACTAGAAAAAGGATTGTAATGTAGTGTCTATAAATAGGGCTCAGTGTAATCATGTAGATATAACAATTCAATAATATATTTTTCTCCCATAATCTCACATATATACAATTATATCCAACAACCAGTAGGTTTTTAGTATTTTGAAAGATCTAGTACATTGATATCGAACCCATTTAGGAGACTTTATTTTTTCTTATCCTAGCGTAATTATTGGAATAAATTTTTCCTTTTATTGTAATTGGTTGTCTTTCCTGAAACAAATATGGAGGACTATCCCATTGTGCATGTGGAACATTTGTCTGTAAAGAAGTAAGATAGTTAACTCTAAATGTATTCATAGCTTATTTCTCTGGTGTCAGGAACACATGATAAAAAAATTGAAACATTTTACTGTTATATTTTTGACTTCATGATGTCAAAGATGTAGTTGAGTCATTGTGATGATGTTTTTGTACTCTTTCAGAGAACCTTCTTGGTACTAGCTTGAATAAGATTACCTTTACTTTATAAAAAAATGGAATTATCTTCTAAGAATTTAGAACCTGTGAATTTGTAAAAAGGCATCATTATCTCTTCCATGACTCCGAAAATGATGCAGTATTATCAAAAGGGAAAAGCGGAAAAAGCTCTAAGGTCTTGTGGGGCTTTAAGCGCAAATATATCGTGGGCTTTAATGGAAAAAATGCAAAATGGAGAAAAATACAAATATGTATGTGTAGTCTAAGATTAATAATCATAAGAATGAATAACAAATATATGACAAAGAACTTGAAAAATATTACGATAAAGTGAAATATCAATTGTGTAGTGTCGAATCTTCAGCATTACGCTCATCGGCCAGGAAAAGTATGCATTAGAGCCTTGATAACAATACTGAAGCCCCCATAAAGCAATGCGAAGCGCTCAACATATTTTATGCCTCGCTTCAGGGCTTAAGCGCCTTTGACCACACTGAAATGATGTAGGTCTATGCTCCCTTTAAGCAACTTGTCAACATAGTTCAATTATTAGAGACATATGTGCTCTGAGTAACGTCTTTATAAATTTTTTGAGGTTAAGATGATGTATCCCTTAGCCAGTTTTATTATTTAATGACTTACATGATTAGTGACTGCACCATCTCTGTTGAGATTGCTTTGAAAGGGATTTAAGGTTGGTTTCTAATGATCAAATTGTTTGAATTTACATCTTCGTTTTTGTGCCAGTGTTCATGTTTTTGGTAGTGGCTTATGGGTTTCTTCTTTCAGGTTAATATCTCGTTGGCTGCGGCTAATGCACGCCTTCAAAATGTCGTAGAAGAGAGGGACCAGTTCTATGAAGCTAATGATCAGATTGTTGCTCATTTGAAAACTAGGGTGCGTCTTTTATTTGAATATCTGTTGTGTCATTTATTTCGTTTTCTTTGCTTCTAGTTCCAGTTCCCGGGGGTATATGTTATGTGTCTCCTATCCTTATTTCTTGCACTTGCCATGACCTATCTCTTCATCCTCATAGGAATATGAGCTGACGAAATCCATTGGCTCTTGTAAAGTTGAAGCAAATATCCTTAGGACATGGATTAATTTTTTGGAAGATACTTGGACACTTCAGTCATCGTTTACAGAGAGTAAATACAAGGAGGTCAAGTATGTTACTGGATTTCCTGCACAATCAGTCCTCCAGATTTCAGTACCAGAAGGATCTTAAAATATAACTCTGTTTTGTTTGTTAAATGTTAGCCTGAATGAATTCTTGGTTTGCGCTTACCTTTGTAGTGTTGAACTCGAAGAGCATGAGGTTTATTTTGGGAACTTGGTGATGCAACTCCTCTCTTTTTATGAGGTACTTAATTGGTAAATGATCATAGTTTCTTACTTTCTTTTCCTGTGCTTAGCACAGGACATCTTTCTGAACCATATCTGTTACTTGCACAGAAAGAGTTGAGGCCTTCTATTGATCGCATAGCTAAATATGTTGAAAACTTGAAGAATTTAGGTGAAGGGTAAGGTCCTCTTTTTTCAAGTGTTTGTTCTCCTATAATGTACTGCAGAGTCTTATGGTTATTTTGCTTGTCTGACAGTTCAGCTGTGGGATCTGGTGAGTCAAAATCATTGAGTCCTAGGAAAAATCTGGAGGAGGAATACTTGGACTATGAAGCCAAGGTAGAAAAACATAACTAAATGTTATCCATTCACTTTTGTGTTGCTGTCTGGTATCCAGAGAGTTATGCTAGAAGCGTTAAAAAGGATTTCTTAAAACCAACAAAACTGATTGGACCAAACCTGATTACAACAAAAACTATGCCTCAGTCCCAAACAAGTTGTGGTCGGCTATATGAATCCTCATTTCTTTATTTAACTCATTTCATATCATAATTATACTAAATAAAATAAAAGTGAAAAATAAGTTAAATAATAATACTAATTGTAAAATTTGAGGAAGAAGAAAAACTTCTTTTTATTTAAATGTCTTTCCACGCCATAAGAAGGTATTTGTACAATGAATCCTATAACTAATTAAGGAAATACAATCAATTACAATAAAAGAAACATTTTATTCCTATAATTATGCTAGGAAAAAAATGAAGCCTTAAGTTACCAGTTTCCGAAAGAAGTCTTCTAAATTTTTGCTAATTAATTAACACAATCAACGCTCCCCCAAAAGTTGGAGCAACGATGTCGCACATGCCTAAGTTACAAATCAAAGTAGAAAAGTCCTTTTGTAAGCACATCCGCTAGCTGTTTTTTGACGGTACATAAAGCGAACTCAAGGCACCACTAGTAACTTTCTCTTTGTTGAAGTGCCAATCAATTTCAATATGTTCTGTTCGGTCATGTTATACTGCTTGCAGTTTTGTTGGCGCAGTGGTGTCTATAAGACACTTATGACAATGAGAGGTGTCTATCTGGTCACATGAAAATTTAACTAATCATTGGTGACAACTTTAAGTGGCTATCTATGTTTTTCGCCATTAATTAACACAATCAACACCTATGCAACTATATTATATCTTGGTTGACATCCATATTTCCTCCAAAAAAAGGCTTCACTAGAGTCTATGAGTCCCATCAAACATGTATAAGCCATAAGGCAATCTACCACTGCCGATTCTCTTGTTTGAAGATCATGAAAAACACAATGCTCAAGGAAGAACTTGATACTACAACTTGATTCTTTGGTGATAGAGCTAACCCCTAACAGGAAACTCGGGTATATGAAAAACGAATGATAATGTAATGTAATATCACGTGTAGAGCCATTGGTTTTGACATAATCCCCTGTGACACTAGGAGAGTAGTTTTTAAAACCTTTAGAGGAGCTTGTCTTGTGTCTATTCACGCCAGAATAAGCAATCCAAGAATTTAGGTATGCCACTAGGACGGAGAAAAACTCAACCTCTTTGATACAAACAAAACTCTAGTGTTGTAGTCTCCCACCTCAAAAAGTCAGCATTGGCTTTGATACCATGTAGAATTTGAGAAAAAAAGAAAAGGCTTCTTTGCATTACAATATATTTTATATCCCATGAGAAGAGGTATTTATACAATGAGTCATATGACTAATTAACGAAAGACAATCAATTATGCTGGGAAAAGGAAAAATGAAGTCTTCTAAAATCAGGTTAATTAATTAACACAATCAACAACTACAAATAATAATAATAAAAGAAGTTCACTAACAAGTTCTGTTCCGTTATATTGATGCCAAAGATTTAAAGGTTTCCGAGACAACTTTCTTTCATGTGATTTAAGGTCTACCCCGTCTTCTTTTAACATCTTCACTTATCATAGTTTCATACCCTACGAACCGGTGCATCTGTAAGTCAACTCAGGACATGTCCAAACCATCTCAAGCGACTGATCACATTTTATCCTCAGTGTGTGTTACTTGTACCTTTTGGCGAATGTGATCATTTTTAATCTTGTCTAATCTTGTATGACACATATCCTTCTTAGCCGCATTCCACAACACTCATCTAGTAGATATGTTGGACTTTAGCAGCCCAAAATTGACTACCATATAACATGGTGGTCTTATAGTTCTATAGAACTTACCTTTTACTTTGGTAGACATCATTCTATCACATAACACCCCGGCTTCTGCATTTTAACCATCCAGTTTAATCTTGTGAGTAACATCTTTATCTATCACTCCATTCTCCTGAAATGAACCTAGATATTTTACTTGTTTGCATTTTGGCACCAAAATCCCATCTAGTGTCACCTCAATTTCTCTCTTTCTACTTATTCGAAAATCCGTACTCTCTGAAATGTTTATCCATAATTCAAGCTTTTATTAGACACCTCGATAGTTTCATGAATCAACACAATATTATCAGCAAATAACATACACTATGAGACTTTATCTTGTATTGTGTTGGTTACTCATCCATAACAAGGGTATACAAGTGGAAGCTAAATGCCAATCCATGATATAAACCCACCGTTATGGGGAATTCCTTTGTGTCACCTACATATGTTTTCACGCTAGTAACTACTCCTTCATACATGTCCTTTATGACTTTCCAAAGGATCTTTCACAATATTCTTATCATATGCTTTCTCTAAAATCAATAAACACCATGTGTAAATCTTTGTTCTTTTCGCAATTGACTTTCATCCATCCTCTTAGCAAGAAGCCGTTGTATCTAAACGACATAAATCCAAACATGTTCTCTTTCATTCTTGTCGTGTTCCTATGTTTACGATCTATCACTCTTATCCAGAATTCCATCATATTACTCGTGAGTTTAATTCCACGATAGTTTAGACAATTTTGAATATCTCCTTTGTCCTTGTAAATCTTAATTGGGCGTCCTTGTTAGGATTTGAGTCGCAAATCCTACCTAATAAGAAAACAGTAAATAAGCGAAGAACAAATAACACAAACAGATTTATTAGGTTCACCCTCAATGCGAGAGCTACGTCCACTTTGCCGCTGCAGATTTTACTATAATCAAATAGGGAGTTTGAGTTTAAAATTCCCTATTTCTCTCTTGCTCGACCTCTCAGAAAGAAAAACGGCACCCTAGTCTATATATAGTGAAAACTAGGGCGAATTAGGCTCCACAACTCAACAGTCTTGCCACGTCTTAGTATAACATTGAATAGCTAGATGAGTCCTACTCGGACCTGTCCAAGGCACTTCTAAACCTCTGCAGGGATACTATGAGGACCACAAACTTTTCTAATTCGAATATTTTTCATCGCAGCCTACCTCTGTCGGCCTAATTCTATGATTGTAGCTAAAGTTCCTATCATTAACAAATGTGTGGAGGTCTAACATATGATTCTCTTTGTTTGAGTTGAACAATTGATTAAAATAGACTCTCCATCTCTCCTTGATCTCGTTATCCCCTGTCAACGCTTGTTAAGAGTCATTTTTGATCCACTTCACATAGTTTAAATCCTTCTTCTTCTTCTTTCTCAGTCCTGCTAGTTTAAACATTTCTTTCTCCTCTTCTCGTGTCTCTAGCTTTTGATATAAGTTATCTAGAGCTTTCCCTTGAGCTTTACTAATACCTTATTAGATTCCCTTGTAGCTCTTTTGTATTCTTCGAAGGATTATCTGTCCTCTGCTTTTGGCAACTTCCTATAATCACTCTCTTTTAGCTTTAAAACCTCCTCATTCCAACAACAGGATTCCTGTGGTCGAGGTCCTACACCTTTAATACACCTAACACTTCAGTTGTTACTTTTTTAATGCAACCTGGCATTTCCTTGCATCTCCCTCTAAGTCCCAACTCCCTTCTCCCATAGTTTCTCTTGAAACGCCAACTATTAGCACCCTTTAATGCTCACCACCTAATTAGAGGTTGCTTGCAAGTCGTCACCCTTTTACACACTACTCTTAAGCTTTACATTTAAGACTACTAACCTATGCTGGGTGGTCATAGCTTCTCCTGGAATAATCTTACCGTCCTTGCATGCACTTCTATCTCGTCTTTTTATAAGGATAAAGTCTATTTGACCATTGTTGCCCCCACTCTTATACGTTATTAAAGTGAGAATGTCTGATTTTAGAATGTGTTGGCTACAACTAAATCATAAGCTAAAGTGAATTCTGATACATCCTTCCCTTCGTCATTCAAATACCATAACCGTAACCCTCGTGCACTTGTTCAGAGTCACTGTTGTCTTCACCTACATGGTCGTTTAGATCTCTATGAAGATTTGTTGGTCTCCTGGAATCCCTTGAACCTAGTTATCCTAATCCTCCCAAAACTTAGTATCATTGACACTCTTATTTATCTTTCCAAAAACATTGTACAGAAAATTAGCTGAACTAAACACAATTTGAAGAAAAACTGGTACATTTAAATGGTTTGAGAAATTTACTTGTGGTTATGTGTAATATATCAACTGATAATTTCATAATAATTGATCGAACCGTATCATTGTCACCTCTAACCTACACTGTTCATCCATTGATGTTTCTAATTTTTCCCACTTCTATCTAAGAAGTATGCCTTCTAAAAATCAGTTCAAAAGCATCTTGGGTGAATCGGTCTTTGCGTCTCCCTCTAAGTCCCAACTCCCTTCTCCCATAGTTTCTCTTGAAACGCCAACTATTAGCACCCTTTAATGCTCACCACCTAATTAGAGGTTGCTTGCAAGTCGTCACCCTTTTACACACTACTCTTAAGCTTTACATTTAAGACTACTAACCTATGCTGGGTGGTCATAGCTTCTCCTGGAATAATCTTACCGTCCTTGCATGCACTTCTATCTCGTCTTTTTATAAGGATCAAGTCTATTTGACCATTGTTGCCCCCACTCTTATACGTTATTAAAGTGAGAATGTCTGATTTTAGAATGTGTTGGCTACAACTAAATCATAAGCTAAAGTGAATTCTGATACATCCTTCCCTTCGTCATTCAAATACCATAACCGTAACCCTCGTGCACTTGTTCAGAGTCACTGTTGTCTTTACCTACATGGTCGTTTAGATCTCTATGAAGATTTGTTGGTCTCCTGGAATCCCTTGAACCTAGTTATCCTAATCCTCCCAAAACTTAGTATCATTGACACTCTTATTTATCTTTCCAAAAACATTGTACAGAAAATTAGCTGAACTAAACACAATTTGAAGAAAAACTGGTACATTTAAATGGTTTGAGAAATTTACTTGTGGTTATGTGTAATATATCAACTGATAATTTCATAATAATTGATCGAACCGTATCATTGTCACCTCTAACCTACACTGTTCATCCATTGATGTTTCTAATTTTCCCACTTCTATCTAAGAAGTATGCCTTCTAAAAATCAGTTCAAAAGCATCTTCGGGTGAATCGGTCTTTGCGTCTCCCTCTAAGTCCCAACTCCCTTCTCCCATAGTTTCTCTTGAAACGCCAACTATTAGCACCCTTTAATGCTCACCACCTAATTAGAGGTTGCTTGCAAGTCGTCACCCTTTTACACACTACTCTTAAGCTTTACATTTAAGACTACTAACCTATGCTGGGTGGTCATAGCTTCTCCTGGAATAATCTTACCGTCCTTGCATGCACTTCTATCTCGTCTTTTTATAAGGATAAAGTCTATTTGACCATTGTTGCCCCCACTCTTATACGTTATTAAAGTGAGAATGTCTGATTTTAGAATGTGTTGGCTACAACTAAATCATAAGCTAAAGTGAATTCTGATACATCCTTCCCTTCGTCATTCAAATACCATAACCGCAACCCTCGTGCACTTGTTCAGAGTCACTGTTGTCTTCACCTACATGGTCGTTTAGATCTCTATGAAGATTTGTTGGTCTCCTGGAATCCCTTGAACCTAGTTATCCTAATCCTCCCAAAACTTAGTATCATTGACACTCTTATTTATCTTTCCAAAAACATTGTACAGAAAATTAGCTGAACTAAACACAATTTGAAGAAAAACTGGTACATTTAAATGGTTTGAGAAATTTACTTGTGGTTATGTGTAATATATCAACTGATAATTTCATAATAATTGATCGAACCGTATCATTGTCACCTCTAACCTACACTGTTCATCCATTGATGTTTCTAATTTTTCCCACTTCTATCTAAGAAGTATGCCTTCTAAAAATCAGTTCAAAAGCATCTTCGGGTGAATCGGTCTTTGCGTCTCCCTCTAAGTCCCAACTCCCTTCTCCCATAGTTTCTCTTGAAACGCCAACTATTAGCACCCTTTAATGCTCACCTCCTAATTAGAGGTTGCTTGCAAGTCGTCACCCTTTTACACACTACTCTTAAGCTTTACATTTAAGACTACTAACCTATGCTGGGTGGTCATAGCTTCTCCTGGAATAATCTTACCGTCCTTGCATGCACTTCTATCTCGTCTTTTTATAAGGATAAAGTCTATTTGACCATTGTTGCCCCCACTCTTATACGTTATTAAAGTGAGAATGTCTGATTTTAGAATGTGTTGGCTACAACTAAATCATAAGCTAAAGTGAATTCTGATACATCCTTCCCTTCGTCATTCAAATACCATAACCGTAACCCTCGTGCACTTGTTCAGAGTCACTGTTGTCTTTACCTACATGGTCGTTTAGATCTCTATGAAGATTTGTTGGTCTCCTGGAATCCCTTGAACCTAGTTATCCTAATCCTCCCAAAACTTAGTATCATTGACACTCTTATTTATCTTTCCAAAAACATTGTACAGAAAATTAGCTGAACTAAACACAATTTGAAGAAAAACTGGTACATTTAAATGGTTTGAGAAATTTACTTGTGGTTATGTGTAATATATCAACTGATAATTTCATAATAATTGATCGAGCCGTATCATTGTCACCTCTAACCTACACTGTTCATCCATTGATGTTTCTAATTTTTCCCACTTCTATCTAAGAAGTATGCCTTCTAAAAATCAGTTCAAAAGCATCTTCGGGTGAATCGGTCTTTGCGTCTCCCTCTAAGTCCCAACTCCCTTCTCCCATAGTTTCTCTTGAAACGCCAACTATTAGCACCCTTTAATGCTCACCACCTAATTAGAGGTTGCTTGCAAGTCGTCACCCTTTTACACACTACTCTTAAGCTTTACATTTAAGACTACTAACCTATGCTGGGTGGTCATAGCTTCTCCTGGAATAATCTTACCGTCCTTGCATGCACTTCTATCTCGTCTTTTTATAAGGATAAAGTCTATTTGACCATTGTTGCCCCCACTCTTATACGTTATTAAAGTGAGAATGTCTGATTTTAGAATGTGTTGGCTACAACTAAATCATAAGCTAAAGTGAATTCTGATACATCCTTCCCTTCGTCATTCAAATACCATAACCGTAACCCTCGTGCACTTGTTCAGAGTCACTGTTGTCTTTACCTACATGGTCGTTTAGATCTCTATGAAGATTTGTTGGTCTCCTGGAATCCCTTGAACCTAGTTATCCTAATCCTCCCAAAACTTAGTATCATTGACACTCTTATTTATCTTTCCAAAAACATTGTACAGAAAATTAGCTGAACTAAACACAATTTGAAGAAAAACTGGTACATTTAAATGGTTTGAGAAATTTACTTGTGGTTATGTGTAATATATCAACTGATAATTTCATAATAATTGATCGAGCCGTATCATTGTCACCTCTAACCTACACTGTTCATCCATTGATGTTTCTAATTTTTCCCACTTCTATCTAAGAAGTATGCCTTCTAAAAATCAGTTCAAAAGCATCTTCGGGTGAATCGGTCTTTGCGTCTCCCTCTAAGTCCCAACTCCCTTCTCCCATAGTTTCTCTTGAAACGCCAACTATTAGCACCCTTTAATGCTCACCACCTAATTAGAGGTTGCTTGCAAGTCGTCACCCTTTTACACACTACTCTTAAGCTTTACATTTAAGACTACTAACCTATGCTGGGTGGTCATAGCTTCTCCTGGAATAATCTTACCGTCCTTGCATGCACTTCTATCTCGTCTTTTTATAAGGATAAAGTCTATTTGACCATTGTTGCCCCCACTCTTATACGTTATTAAAGTGAGAATGTCTGATTTTAGAATGTGTTGGCTACAACTAAATCATAAGCTAAAGTGAATTCTGATACATCCTTCCCTTCGTCATTCAAATACCATAACCGTAACCCTCGTGCACTTGTTCAGAGTCACTGTTGTCTTCACCTACATGGTCGTTTAGATCTCTATGAAGATTTGTTGGTCTCCTGGAATCCCTTGAACCTAGTTATCCTAATCCTCCCAAAACTTAGTATCATTGACACTCTTATTTATCTTTCCAAAAACATTGTACAGAAAATTAGCTGAACTAAACACAATTTGAAGAAAAACTGGTACATTTAAATGGTTTGAGAAATTTACTTGTGGTTATGTGTAATATATCAACTGATAATTTCATAATAATTGATCGAGCCGTATCATTGTCACCTCTAACCTACACTGTTCATCCATTGATGTTTCTAATTTTTCCCACTTCTATCTAAGAAGTATGCCTTCTAAAAATCAGTTCAAAAGCATCTTCGGGTGAATCGGTCTTTGCGTCTCCCTCTAAGTCCCAACTCCCTTCTCCCATAGTTTCTCTTGAAACGCCAACTATTAGCACCCTTTAATGCTCACCACCTAATTAGAGGTTGCTTGCAAGTCGTCACCCTTTTACACACTACTCTTAAGCTTTACATTTAAGACTACTAACCTATGCTGGGTGGTCATAGCTTCTCCTGGAATAATCTTACCGTCCTTGCATGCACTTCTATCTCGTCTTTTTATAAGGATAAAGTCTATTTGACCATTGTTGCCCCCACTCTTATACGTTATTAAAGTGAGAATGTCTGATTTTAGAATGTGTTGGCTACAACTAAATCATAAGCTAAAGTGAATTCTGATACATCCTTCCCTTCGTCATTCAAATACCATAACCGTAACCCTCGTGCACTTGTTCAGAGTCACTGTTGTCTTTACCTACATGGTCGTTTAGATCTCTATGAAGATTTGTTGGTCTCCTGGAATCCCTTGAACCTAGTTATCCTAATCCTCCCAAAACTTAGTATCATTGACACTCTTATTTATCTTTCCAAAAACATTGTACAGAAAATTAGCTGAACTAAACACAATTTGAAGAAAAACTGGTACATTTAAATGGTTTGAGAAATTTACTTGTGGTTATGTGTAATATATCAACTGATAATTTCATAATAATTGATCGAACCGTATCATTGTCACCTCTAACCTACACTGTTCATCCATTGATGTTTCTAATTTTTCCCACTTCTATCTAAGAAGTATGCCTTCTAAAAATCAGTTCAAAAGCATCTTCGGGTGAATCGGTCTTTGCGTCTCCCTCTAAGTCCCAACTCCCTTCTCCCATAGTTTCTCTTGAAACGCCAACTATTAGCACCCTTTAATGCTCACCACCTAATTAGAGGTTGCTTGCAAGTCGTCACCCTTTTACACACTACTCTTAAGCTTTACATTTAAGACTACTAACCTATGCTGGGTGGTCATAGCTTCTCCTGGAATAATCTTACCGTCCTTGCATGCACTTCTATCTCGTCTTTTTATAAGGATAAAGTCTATTTGACCATTGTTGCCCCCACTCTTATCGTTATTAAAGTGAGAATGTCTGATTTTAGAATGTGTTGGCTACAACTAAATCATAAGCTAAAGTGAATTCTGATACATCCTTCCCTTCGTCATTCAAATACCATAACCGTAACCCTCGTGCACTTGTTCAGAGTCACTGTTGTCTTCACCTACATGGTCGTTTAGATCTCTATGAAGATTTGTTGGTCTCCTGGAATCCCTTGAACCTAGTTATCCTAATCCTCCCAAAACTTAGTATCATTGACACTCTTATTTATCTTTCCAAAAACATTGTACAGAAAATTAGCTGAACTAAACACAATTTGAAGAAAAACTGGTACATTTAAATGGTTTGAGAAATTTACTTGTGGTTATGTGTAATATATCAACTGATAATTTCATAATAATTGATCGAACCGTATCATTGTCACCTCTAACCTACACTGTTCATCCATTGATGTTTCTAATTTTTCCCACTTCTATCTAAGAAGTATGCCTTCTAAAAATCAGTTCAAAAGCATCTTCGGGTGAATCGGTCTTTGCGTCTCCCTCTAAGTCCCAACTCCCTTCTCCCATAGTTTCTCTTGAAACGCCAACTATTAGCACCCTTTAATGCTCACCACCTAATTAGAGGTTGCTTGCAAGTCGTCACCCTTTTACACACTACTCTTAAGCTTTACATTTAAGACTACTAACCTATGCTGGGTGGTCATAGCTTCTCCTGGAATAATCTTACCGTCCTTGCATGCACTTCTATCTCGTCTTTTTATAAGGATCAAGTCTATTTGACCATTGTTGCCCCCACTCTTATACGTTATTAAAGTGAGAATGTCTGATTTTAGAATGTGTTGGCTACAACTAAATCATAAGCTAAAGTGAATTCTGATACATCCTTCCCTTCGTCATTCAAATACCATAACCGTAACCCTCGTGCACTTGTTCAGAGTCACTGTTGTCTTTACCTACATGGTCGTTTAGATCTCTATGAAGATTTGTTGGTCTCCTGGAATCCCTTGAACCTAGTTATCCTAATCCTCCCAAAACTTAGTATCATTGACACTCTTATTTATCCTTCAAAAACGATTGTAGAGAAAATTAGCTGAACTAAACACAATTTGAAGAAAAACTGGTACATTTAAATGGTTTGAGAAATTTACTTGTGGTTATGTGTAATATATCAACTGATAATTTCATAATAATTGATCGAGCCGTATCATTGTCACCTCTAACCTACACTGTTCATCCATTGATGTTTCTAATTTTTCCCACTTCTATCTAAGAAGTATGCCTTCTAAAAATCAGTTCAAAAGCATCTTCGGGTGAATCGGTCTTTGCGTCTCCCTCTAAGTCCCAACTCCCTTCTCCCATAGTTTCTCTTGAAACGCCAACTATTAGCACCCTTTAATGCTCACCACCTAATTAGAGGTTGCTTGCAAGTCGTCACCCTTTTACACACTACTCTTAAGCTTTACATTTAAGACTACTAACCTATGCTGGGTGGTCATAGCTTCTCCTGGAATAATCTTACCGTCCTTGCATGCACTTCTATCTCGTCTTTTTATAAGGATAAAGTCTATTTGACCATTGTTGCCCCCACTCTTATACGTTATTAAAGTGAGAATGTCTGATTTTAGAATGTGTTGGCTACAACTAAATCATAAGCTAAAGTGAATTCTGATACATCCTTCCCTTCGTCATTCAAATACCATAACCGTAACCCTCGTGCACTTGTTCAGAGTCACTGTTGTCTTCACCTACATGGTCGTTTAGATCTCTATGAAGATTTGTTGGTCTCCTGGAATCCCTTGAACCTAGTTATCCTAATCCTCCCAAAACTTAGTATCATTGACACTCTTATTTATCTTTCCAAAAACATTGTACAGAAAATTAGCTGAACTAAACACAATTTGAAGAAAAACTGGTACATTTAAATGGTTTGAGAAATTTACTTGTGGTTATGTGTAATATATCAACTGATAATTTCATAATAATTGATCGAACCGTATCATTGTCACCTCTAACCTACACTGTTCATCCATTGATGTTTCTAATTTTTCCCACTTCTATCTAAGAAGTATGCCTTCTAAAAATCAGTTCAAAAGCATCTTCGGGTGAATCGGTCTTTGCGTCTCCCTCTAAGTCCCAACTCCCTTCTCCCATAGTTTCTCTTGAAACGCCAACTATTAGCACCCTTTAATGCTCACCACCTAATTAGAGGTTGCTTGCAAGTCGTCACCCTTTTACACACTACTCTTAAGCTTTACATTTAAGACTACTAACCTATGCTGGGTGGTCATAGCTTCTCCTGGAATAATCTTACCGTCCTTGCATGCACTTCTATCTCGTCTTTTTATAAGGATAAAGTCTATTTGACCATTGTTGCCCCCACTCTTATACGTTATTAAAGTGAGAATGTCTGATTTTAGAATGTGTTGGCTACAACTAAATCATAAGCTAAAGTGAATTCTGATACATCCTTCCCTTCGTCATTCAAATACCATAACCGTAACCCTCGTGCACTTGTTCAGAGTCACTGTTGTCTTCACCTACATGGTCGTTTAGATCTCTATGAAGATTTGTTGGTCTCCTGGAATCCCTTGAACCTAGTTATCCTAATCCTCCCAAAACTTAGTATCATTGACACTCTTATTTATCTTTCCAAAAACATTGTACAGAAAATTAGCTGAACTAAACACAATTTGAAGAAAAACTGGTACATTTAAATGGTTTGAGAAATTTACTTGTGGTTATGTGTAATATATCAACTGATAATTTCATAATAATTGATCGAACCGTATCATTGTCACCTCTAACCTACACTGTTCATCCATTGATGTTTCTAATTTTTCCCACTTCTATCTAAGAAGTATGCCTTCTAAAAATCAGTTCAAAAGCATCTTCGGGTGAATCGGTCTTTGCGTCTCCCTCTAAGTCCCAACTCCCTTCTCCCATAGTTTCTCTTGAAACGCCAACTATTAGCACCCTTTAATGCTCACCACCTAATTAGAGGTTGCTTGCAAGTCGTCACCCTTTTACACACTACTCTTAAGCTTTACATTTAAGACTACTAACCTATGCTGGGTGGTCATAGCTTCTCCTGGAATAATCTTACCGTCCTTGCATGCACTTCTATCTCGTCTTTTTATAAGGATAAAGTCTATTTGACCATTGTTGCCCCCACTCTTATACGTTATTAAAGTGAGAATGTCTGATTTTAGAATGTGTTGGCTACAACTAAATCATAAGCTAAAGTGAATTCTGATACATCCTTCCCTTCGTCATTCAAATACCATAACCGTAACCCTCGTGCACTTGTTCAGAGTCACTGTTGTCTTCACCTACATGGTCGTTTAGATCTCTATGAAGATTTGTTGGTCTCCTGGAATCCCTTGAACCTAGTTATCCTAATCCTCCCAAAACTTAGTATCATTGACACTCTTATTTATCTTTCCAAAAACATTGTACAGAAAATTAGCTGAACTAAACACAATTTGAAGAAAAACTGGTACATTTAAATGGTTTGAGAAATTTACTTGTGGTTATGTGTAATATATCAACTGATAATTTCATAATAATTGATCGAGCCGTATCATTGTCACCTCTAACCTACACTGTTCATCCATTGATGTTTCTAATTTTTCCCACTTCTATCTAAGAAGTATGCCTTCTAAAAATCAGTTCAAAAGCATCTTCGGGTGAATCGGTCTTTGCGTCTCCCTCTAAGTCCCAACTCCCTTCTCCCATAGTTTCTCTTGAAACGCCAACTATTAGCACCCTTTAATGCTCACCACCTAATTAGAGGTTGCTTGCAAGTCGTCACCCTTTTACACACTACTCTTAAGCTTTACATTTAAGACTACTAACCTATGCTGGGTGGTCATAGCTTCTCCTGGAATAATCTTACCGTCCTTGCATGCACTTCTATCTCGTCTTTTTATAAGGATAAAGTCTATTTGACCATTGTTGCCCCCACTCTTATACGTTATTAAAGTGAGAATGTCTGATTTTAGAATGTGTTGGCTACAACTAAATCATAAGCTAAAGTGAATTCTGATACATCCTTCCCTTCGTCATTCAAATACCATAACCGTAACCCTCGTGCACTTGTTCAGAGTCACTGTTGTCTTTACCTACATGGTCGTTTAGATCTCTATGAAGATTTGTTGGTCTCCTGGAATCCCTTGAACCTAGTTATCCTAATCCTCCCAAAACTTAGTATCATTGACACTCTTATTTATCTTTCCAAAAACATTGTACAGAAAATTAGCTGAACTAAACACAATTTGAAGAAAAACTGGTACATTTAAATGGTTTGAGAAATTTACTTGTGGTTATGTGTAATATATCAACTGATAATTTCATAATAATTGATCGAACCGTATCATTGTCACCTCTAACCTACACTGTTCATCCATTGATGTTTCTAATTTTTCCCACTTCTATCTAAGAAGTATGCCTTCTAAAAATCAGTTCAAAAGCATCTTCGGGTGAATCGGTCTTTGCGTCTCCCTCTAAGTCCCAACTCCCTTCTCCCATAGTTTCTCTTGAAACGCCAACTATTAGCACCCTTTAATGCTCACCACCTAATTAGAGGTTGCTTGCAAGTCGTCACCCTTTTACACACTACTCTTAAGCTTTACATTTAAGACTACTAACCTATGCTGGGTGGTCATAGCTTCTCCTGGAATAATCTTACCGTCCTTGCATGCACTTCTATCTCGTCTTTTTATAAGGATAAAGTCTATTTGACCATTGTTGCCCCCACTCTTATACGTTATTAAAGTGAGAATGTCTGATTTTAGAATGTGTTGGCTACAACTAAATCATAAGCTAAAGTGAATTCTGATACATCCTTCCCTTCGTCATTCAAATACCATAACCGTAACCCTCATGCACTTGTTCAGAGTCACTGTTGTCTTCACCTACATGGTCGTTTAGATCTCTATGAAGATTTGTTGGTCTCCTGGAATCCCTTGAACCTAGTTATCCTAATCCTCCCAAAACTTAGTATCATTGACACTCTTATTTATCTTTCCAAAAACATTGTACAGAAAATTAGCTGAACTAAACACAATTTGAAGAAAAACTGGTACATTTAAATGGTTTGAGAAATTTACTTGTGGTTATGTGTAATATATCAACTGATAATTTCATAATAATTGATCGAACCGTATCATTGTCACCTCTAACCTACACTGTTCATCCATTGATGTTTCTAATTTTTCCCACTTCTATCTAAGAAGTATGCCTTCTAAAAATCAGTTCAAAAGCATCTTCGGGTGAATCGGTCTTTGCGTCTCCCTCTAAGTCCCAACTCCCTTCTCCCATAGTTTCTCTTGAAACGCCAACTATTAGCACCCTTTAATGCTCACCACCTAATTAGAGGTTGCTTGCAAGTCGTCACCCTTTTACACACTACTCTTAAGCTTTACATTTAAGACTACTAACCTATGCTGGGTGGTCATAGCTTCTCCTGGAATAATCTTACCGTCCTTGCATGTACTTGCATGTGCCTTGTAACACCAACCTAGATTTCTCAAAGTATATGTCTCTTATAAGTGCAGATTGTGACCACCTTTAGTGTAGTTGACAACATGAGGGAGCAGTTCTACACTCGACAAGAGAAAATCTGCAGGTTTGGTTGTGCATTATAGTGTTTTCTTAGTATTATATCTTTTATTGGATACCATGCTCCGTAAAGGAAATTACTTTCTGCCGTTTTCTTTAGGAAAGATGATCCAAAAATAAAAAAGCTATTTGAAAACATTGAGAAGCTAAGAAAGGAATTCGAATCTACTGAAAGACCGAATCTGGAAATGGAAATCCCTGTCCAAGAGGGAGACTCTTCTTCCCATGAAATGGTAGATGATAATATTTCACGTCCTTCAGAGCAGGGCATAGAAACTGCTGTAGCTGGGGAAAAGAAGAAAAATGAGCCACCATCTGCCCAAACAGAGGAGGTCCTGAACCCTGAAGCAGAGTTAGCAAAGCTAGAATCTGAATTTGGCAAGATAAATCGCAATTACTTAAGGGAAGAGATTGGTGACTGGGAATTTGATGAGCTGGAGAAAGAATTGAAATCCGGGGATTCAGCAACGACCAAATAGATACAAACGTCTATTCAGATATATTTGGTCCTTTTCTAATAATGTATAAGTAGTCATGTATGTACACATGTTAAGCAACTCTGAGATTTATGCTCCTAAATTGTCTAATTTGTTCTTTGTAGGTTGTATCACTAAATGCAGTTCCATGCACTACTTCATTCTGTAAATTCTCAAAGTTGTGGTGGTACAACTGTAGTTCAATAGGAAATTTGTTTAGCTATATAGATTGTAAACATTCAAATGTATCTTCACAATCAAAGACATTGTTCAAGCTTTCGGAAATGATACTTTGCCAGCTTCAATTCTTAAACAAATTTCCTATTTGACTAATGTTTAAGATGCAATCGCGAAAACAGCCATTTATTTGTGGGCAATGTGATCGCGGTTTGCCATTAGTTTGTCGTTCGTCTGATATAGTTCTGCATATTCTGATCGGATGAAGCTTACTACGGATGTATAGCATTTATCAGTCCGGATGAGGTCCATTTGGCAACTTGCTTTGCAAGGGATAGTGTGAACAAGCCGAGGAGGTGGAGCTGTGTAGAATAGATGGATCAAACAATTAGTCGATATAGATTTGAGGTTTGTCTCGTCTTTAGAAGGGCATTAGTATCATTATCCCGGGTGGACTTAAAATGGAGATACATGGAATCGAGAAAGTAGTTTGCCAAAAAGAAAAGAAAAAAAAGACTTGCCAAACGTGAAGGTTTTGAGCTTATTGACACCATTCAGATTCTCTGGTGTTGGTGCATCATCTTTCATTGTGGCTATTATTTTCTTCCTATTTCAGTTTGTTCTCCCTCTAAGGAAAGAGGGTATCCCTTAGTGGGCAATATCAGTGACAATGGAAGAGTCTCTAGCTATCATCCTCTTCCCTTCATCCCTTCTTTCGTCCACCATAAAATATCGGTTCTCCTATTTTTGTTTTATTCACTAGCGTATGGTCGACAAACTTTAATACATTGTACTCCTATTCAAAGTTTTTTTGCGTTATGATATGTTATACGAGTTCACCAAACAGTGCAGAGAATCGGGTTCTCTAACTGTTCCCATAGCTAAAGCAGAAAGTAAATAACATAGGATATTTCCGTGGAAACCACCCTGCTCAAGGGAGTAAACCCACGACCTACTCTAGTAGGATTTTTCCAAAACTTCACTAAGAACTAAGTAATGTTTAGATTACAACCTCTTGCAATCTAAGAATTAAACTCTTAATCCCTCACCCATACAATAACTCTATTGCAAGCTCTCTACAATACCTTTATTGCAAAGACACACCTTGACTAACTCTAGCCAAGTAAATCGTTCAACAACTTGAGAAAATAAACGACCTACAAACAACTTCTTATAACAAGAGTAGGTTTACAACTACAAGAACAAAGAAACAAAGACTCAACAAACTTAGGACTTAGACATCTTCATTGGTGAAAGAACTGGTCCTTCAGTTTGTTGCAGCTTTGGTCTCGATTGGAGCTAAGAAGAACTCGACGGCTTGTAGATGAAAGTATAAACAATTTGGATTTGGAAGATTAGGTTTTCACACCTTAACATGTTGTATATATATATGAGATATGAAGGAAGTGACAAAACCTTAAACCTTGGACCAATAAAAGGGCCGCAATAATTCTGCAGCAGTGCTGCGACACTGCCATTGTGTCAGCAACTTTACAGCTATAGAATTGTCTTGCATCGGCGAAACTGGTCCTTCTGAAAATGAAACTGGTTCCTTCATACATGTTTGTTAAATCATCAAAATAATACATAACATATATTATCAATTTCTTCCTTTTTGATGATGACAAACTCAAATTCTCCTTGAGAACGAGATCCCTGTTTGTTCCCCCTAAGTCTCGGACCCTTTTTTCAGCACAAAAGCCATAAGTTATAAGCCAACCCATGTCTACCATCCTTAACATTGATAATTTTTAAAATGTGCTCTAACATGAGAGCAGGCAGACTGATTGGAGTGAATTATGTTAAGTTCTCCATGAGATATATGTCTGGAACATCTGCTATAGATCTCCTTTCAGAACGAGGCAGTAACACCTTGTTAACCAATTAAACAGAAGCTGAAATTCAAGTTTCAGTTGCTTCTTGAAGAATCGTTCCCCCTTAAGGTTCCCCTCATGCTTCACAATCATTTTCGAAAAACTCCTTGAGGCTATTCTCTTGGAAACAGTTGACACTTCTTCAGTTGGGACTTCCAAAATCCTCCCAAGTGTCTTCTCATCTAAAGTGAAATTAATCCCATTTACACTGGCGATCAGTGCATTACCATCATCAGTAAAGAACAACGACCCATAGAATTCAGTCACTTCAGACTCAAATAGTACAACCACCGATGGCCGGAATAGATGACCCCACATTTGTGCCTCCACCATCTCTAACACATCTTGCATCCCCGGTTGATTAGCAATGTCAGGGTAAAAAACTCTTCCATTAAGTACTTTCCGAGTTCTTAGAATCTCTTTCCTTTCCTCCCCAGTTAACTCTAGTTTTTGTTTCGTTGAAGAGGAAGAAAGTTCCTCATCCTCAATGGCTTTTCTCTTCCTCAGAGAACAAGAGTTTTTCTTCGTTTCTTTGGACCCCCAATCCCCAGTATCAGTTTCATCTGTAGCACCAGATTCCCCAACTTCTACAAATTTCCTTTTTCTCAAAGCTTATTTTCTAGATTTTTTTTCACAAGTGGAGTTTCTTCTACCTCAGGTTCATTTTCACCATTGTCAAGCTCTACCACCTTAGTGGGAGAGACCTCATCTTCATCAATCAACCTAGTCACTAACCTTTTTCTTTTTATGGTCTTTTCTTTATTTTCTTTCAAGGCCGAGTCCATTTGAGCCTTAACTTTGCCTCTTGTGAGTGACCCTATCTTGTACACTACATTTTTTCTCACTTTATCCCTAGATGATGACCTTACCCTCTTCTAAACACCAAATTTAGGGGGACTTCATCATCATCAACCCCCTCAATAGGAGTGACATTCAACGGTGACTTACTAGCCAAGATATCTCCTAAAGATACAGTAATAGTAGGTACTTGATGAGAACCTAGTGTCCCATCCCACTTAGGAGCAGTTTTGAAAACATGGGAAGTTTTTCCCCCCTCTGTGGGAGCATCGGGTCCCTCAATTGATCTCTCTTCCTTTAATATAGACACAACATCAAGAAAACCAACTACAATCTCATCTTGACTCTCTAGGATGTTTGACCATCCTTTATCCTCTCAAGGAGGTTACCTTAAAACAAATGGTCGACAGAGGACTCAGAGTGTCCTTTGTTTGACTCAACAACCTTTTTACCTACTAAGGAAATGAAGTTACTTGGTTTAGTAGATGTTCCTTCTCTGCACCCAATTTTTGACTTCATACCTCAAAATTCTTTTCTTTTTCCTCAATCTCAACTGTGTCACCGGAGATGTCGAACGTTTACATAAAGTCATCGCTGGCATTTAAAGTTTAGTTTCTTTAGGAGTAGTGGGTTCAGGTTCCGTGACAAACTTCTGAGGAGTTACACTTTTACGTTGTCGGGGAGGAACATGTGTAGAGGGTAATGAGAGAGAAGTAGGGGTGTGGGGGTCAATGAAATGTATAGATTTCGACGGTGATGAGATGAGGTTTTGGTCGGATGTTTTTGCGATTTCTGGAGGAGATACCGGGGATGTTGGTTTAAGACTGGTTGGAGAGGTAGATTCAGGTTGAGACATGATAATTTTTGGAAGGTAAGATGAACAAGAATGGTGTTTGGTGGTTGGAGTTACAGTGGAAGAACTGGAATTCCGATGGTTACAGAAGAGAAGTGAGTTGAGAAATGGAGAAGTGAATTTTTGGTAAAGTAAAATGGATGTGACGCGTGGAAAGAGAAAACGAATATCGAATGGGGTTTGTCCACGGTAGCATTTAGAGAATGGGCGGGAGAAGTTATAATGACATGGCACCCTAGCATGTTTAAAATGTATAGGTACATATGGAAATACTAACTTGAGTTAAGAAACCATGTTCCTCAACAGTTTTGAGAAAATGAGGGCACCATCTTTGTAGAGTGAAATATTACATATCCTTGCATAGTCTTGATATTACCATGTGTGCATACCTATAATAGTATAAAACTGAGTTAGACATTACCAAAAAGACACTTCCAACATATACCTGTCTTCTGATCATAGCCAAACATGAAGGGATCTTGTAGGGAGATGATTAATTCAACTTGATCAGTCCCACTCTAACCGATTCTTTTCAATATGCTCCCTGCTTAGTGCCTTTGTGAAAATATCAGCTACCTAGTCCTCCATTTTGCAGAACTTCATGCAGATCAACCCCTTTTCAACATTGCCCTTAGGAAGTGGTGCATAACATCAATATGCTTGGTCCTATTGTGTTGCACTGGATTCTTTGTCATGTTAAGTGCACTTGTATTGTCACACAACAGGGGCACACAATCCGTAAACACACCAAAATCCTCAAGTTGTTGCTTGATCCAAAACAGTTGAGCACAACAAGAGGCATCAACTACATACACACCCTTAGCAGTGGAATGAGCCACAAAGTTTTGTTTTTTTGTTCCCAATGAGATTAGACATCATCCAAGAAAGTGAACCATACCTGAAGTGCTCTTTCTATCCACCAAGTAGCCAGCATATTCAACATCAACATAACCAACCAGATCAAAATTATTACCTGAGGGGTAAAAGAGGACTAGGTCTGGAGTCCCTTTGAGATACCCCAAAATTCTCTTTGCAGCCTTCAGATGAGACTCCTTTGGACATGATTGAAATCTAGCACACAGACCAACACTATACATGATGTCAGGTCTGCTCGTAGTAAGATTGAGCAAGGATCCAATGACACCACTATACATGGTTTCATTCACAGGAGAATCATATTCATCTACATCCAATCGAGTTGCAGTACCAATAGGAGTAACCATGATTTTAGCATTTTCCCTTTCAAACCTCTTCAACAACTCCTTGATGTACTTCAGTTGACTGATCATAGTGCCTTTTGGATTTGTTTTACTTGTAACCCAAGAAAGAAGTTTAGCTCACCCATTATACTCATTTCAAACTCACTTCCCATGAGCTTTGCAAACTCCTCACACAAGGAATCATTTGTGGCACCAAATATTATATCATCAACATAGACCTGGACAATTAACATGTTCCTCCCTCTTTTCTTCAAAAATATAGTGTTGTCAATTTCCCCCCTTTTGAACTCATTTTTAAGGAATTTTGACAGCCTATCGTACCAGGCCCTATGAGCTTGCTTCAAGCCATACAAGGCCTTATCAAGCTTGTAAACATGCTCAAAATGCTCATGATCTTCAAATCCACGAGGTTGCTTGACAAAGACCTCATTTTTCAGTTCACCATTTAGAAAAGCACTCTTTACATCCATCTAGAACAATTTGAATTCCATATGAGATGCAAAGCCAATGAGAATTCTGATTTCATCCATTCTAGAAACTGGAGTAAGGGTCTCATCATAGTCAATTCCTTCTTCTTGGTTGTATCCCTGAACCACTAGTCTTGCCTTTTTTATGGTAGTTCTTCCAAATTCATCAAGCTTATTACGAAACACCCATCTGGTCCCTATGATGGTTCTGTTGGAAGGTCTGGGTACCAGGTGCCACACATTGTTCCTCTCAAACTGCTAAAGCTCTACTTGCATGGCTGCCATCCAGCATCCTTCAGAGTTTCTTTGATATTTTAAGGCTCAATTTGAGATAAGAATGCTGATTAGGCAAACATATTTCTCGCCTTGGATCTTATTTGAATAACAGTGTCACACCCCAACCTAGGAGGGCGTTGCCGGCACCTGGTGCCATACTTAGACCCCAAGCGTACCACTATAACTCATATATATGGACACTCACATACGCTATCTGGCCGACGAGGCCAGATGTAAGTAGAATATAATATCTTAGGCCGATAAGGCCAAGTCCTGTAAATCAGTAAACAAACAATGTCTCTCCAAAATGGGATCATCCCATCATAAATATACATATATCTGAGCGATCGGCAAGGCCAACATATGCCTCTACAAACAGCCAAACCCAAAACAAGATATACATGAGGACCAACAATGCTGCCATACTAATAGTTTTGGACATACATGAAACGTCTACAAACCTCTAAGAGCAACTACTGTATTATGGCCGGGACAGGGCCCCAACCTACCTGTCATATGTATATACACAAAAGCTTTGAACTTGGTAACTCTAAATGACATAGAGCTTACCATACTAGTTGGTACTCGACATATTCTACTGGTATAACTCACCCTAAAGCATGTCTGAACCTACGAGCATGAACACAGCGTCCTAGGCAAAGGGATATCAGTATGAAATAATATACCAAGTGTGTAAGGTAGTTGAAACTAATACTGAACTGAAATATAAGATAATCTGGAAGTAAAATGAAGAGTCGATAAAGGAACCAACTATACTTCTCTGCCGCTGTCATCTAACAACCAACCAACATGATATTAAATTAGTTAGCCTCATACAAGACATATAGACATGCGTAAATAGCCCCGAAGGAAAGTGTATAGCCCCGAAGGCATGTGTATAGCCCCAAAGGCATTCTATATATCCTCGAAGGCAATCTGTGTTTGTACAGATCCGATGGCAAACACACATCTATATAGCCCCGAAGGCAAGTGTATAGTCAATAGCCCCGAAGGCAACATGTGAATAGATAGCCTCATAGGCAAGTGCATACTTCTATGAACTCTACAATCATCCTTTCTATCTATTAATTATATAAGCAACAATTCTAGACTAAGAAGAAACTACTATGAATCTATCAAGGACAACATAGAGATGAGATCTTTATGGAAGCACTTCTTTGTGCTCTTATTCGGGACTCGCTCGGTTGAGGATTCATTCCAAGACAAAGATAGGGAATTGCCTTTACATACCTTCACTGATACACTCGATAACATAATCCAACAGCTCGTACAACACATTCATCTTAATAAATGGAAGGAATACCTTACTAAGAAGCTTGAGCTCTTAAAATTCTTGTTGGAATATTGTCCCCCTAAAATTACCCATATATTTATTTTAACTAATTTCGTTGTCTCCTAATTTACTTAAATATTAACCACTTTTAACACACTTCATATACTTGTTATCATGGTCATATGATATAGCACTAGTTTGTAGCCTCATTTGGTACGAACATAATATTATTTTCAATCACCATCGATGCACTTTTTAAATCTTGAATAATTTTGGGACTTAATTTTCTTATACATCGAGCTCTTGATCTGCCTACTTGAATATGACCAAAATTCTTGGGGACTCGGGTCTATTTACATACGTCGAGCAGTTTAAAATATAGCGTGAAGGTACGAGATGTAATAACTAGACTCCAAAGGACATTGTGCAATGGATGAGATCCCTTATGCTTCCAGTTTGACACTTGTACCTCAAATTGATCATGTGCTTGAGGATTTGATGAACCAGATTCCCCAAAATGTACTTTATCATTCTCTTCAATATTTTTTTCTAGATCTTCATTATTGATTCGACCAGACCCTGGGATACCTAATACAACTTTTGTGACCCGACGTTCAGAATCATCAGAAACAATAGAGGCACCAGGTCCCTGCGTGCTTCCGTGAGACTTTGCATCATCATCTTCCTTGACCTGACTCATCAGATTGAGATTTCAATGGCCTTGTCAGGAACCTTTGAAAATTCTCCATCTCCAGCTTTATCATCTTGCTTTCCTTTGTCACCAAGCACATTTAACTCATCAAAAAATATGTGAACACTTTCTTCAACACATTGAGTTCTCTTATTGAACACTTTGTATGCCTTGCTGTGTGATGAGTATCCACAAAGATACCCTTATCATTTATAGCATCAAATTTTCCCAGAGCCTCCATACCATTGTTGAGGATAAAACATTTGCACCCAAAAGCTCGTAGGTAAGTCAGCTTGGACTTCCTTCCATTGAGCAATTCATAGGGAGTTTTCTCGAGCAAAGACCTCATCATGCACCTGTTTATCAAATGACAGGTAGTGTTGATAGCTTCAGCCCAAAAACTCTTAGATACACCATTGGTTATTAGCATAGTTCTAGCCATATCTTTAAGAGTTCTATTTTTCCTTTCCACCACACCATTTTGTTGAGGTGTTTTTGGTGCAGAGAAATTATGACTTATGCCATTTTCAGCATAGAATTCATCAAACTTTGCATTATCAAATTCAGTTCCATAATCAGACCTGATACTCACAAACTAGTTTCCCATCTTGACTTGAATTTGTTTCACAAACGCAACAAACACTGGAATTGTTTCATCCATGGATTTTAAAAACATAGTCTATGTGAATCTGGAGTAGTCATCGACAATAACGACGATATACTTCTTTCCTGCTCTGCTAGGAATCGTATTTGTCTAAAAAGATCTATATGAAGAAGATGAAGGAACCTAGAGGTGCTTATAACTTTCTTTGTTTTAAGGAAAATTTGATTTGATTTCCTTTTACACATACATGACACACCTTGTGATTTGAGAACTTAGTTTTTGGCAGCCTACGAACCAGGTCATTCGCCACCAGTTTGTTTAGAAGTGAGAAACTTGCATGTCCAAGTCTTTTATGCCATAGTTCAGTATCATCATCTAAGGCAAAAGTTAGATCATTCCCATTCAAAGACTCAAAATCAGCCACATAAATGTTTTTGAATCTTCTAGCTATCAGAACCACTTCCCCAGATCTTATGTTTGTGTTAGTGCATGCTACAGAAGTAAAGTTTACTTCATTTCCTTTATCACAGATTTGTGAAACACTTATCAACCTGTATTTTAACTCATCCACATAGTACACATTTCAATTGCATGAGAGTGTCTTGCCAATTTTAGCCATAGCACGAATATACCCTTTCTTGCTATTTCCAAAAGACACGCTCCCTCTTTGAAAAGCTTTGAGTAAGAGAAAATTCTCCATTCTTCCAGTCATATGCTTCGAGCAGCCACTATCCATATATTATATTTGACTGTTTTGTCTCACTCTAGCCTGCAAACAGAATCACTTATTAGACTTAGGAACCCAAATTAGTTTGGGTACCTTGGGATGATAAAAAGGATGAATGAGACTTCTTCTAGTCCAAGCATGTAGACCATGTTTCTTCCTTGGGGATCGGGTCCCTTATTTTTAGACTCATTTTCAACATGTTTCATATTTTTCATAATTGCTTCGATTTTGGTTTTGCATGAATTATTATAATGGCAAGTTTGACCACAATGCGTGCATAGCCAGTTATCCGAATTGGTAATATACTTACTGTGTGGATTATTTCCTACATAATTTATGCCGTGCGAGATAAAATTTCAATTTTCGAAAAGAAAAATATTATAGAGATTATATCTTGCAAAGTAGACCTGGATATTTTTATAAAATAAATAGAAGGGACAAAAATTAAAGACCGCGAATATGAAGGGAAAAAATATAAGACCAATGTGATTGAAGGAAAATCCGCGCAAAAAAATAATTTAAGTTAACACGTGTTTATTTGTAAATGTGCGGACCTGTTGTGCGAATTACTCCATGTATTAAAGGTCTTTTTTTTTTGCGCGGACCTCCTTCAAAGGCATTAGTCTTTAATTTTTACTAAAGGTGGCGATGGGCGGGCTCGATGCAGCGGTAAGATGCAGCGGAGTCGGGTCGGGGTCGGCGAGTGCAGCGGGACTTGCTCGATCCGTCGATCCCGATCCCGTCGTTATCGGGTCGGAGCGGGGTCGGGTCGGGGTCGGGCTCGGGTGGGGTACGGCGGGTTTTCCCTTTTTTTTTTAAAATAACATATGTATAAAAAAAACTCAATAAACAAAACAAGATAGTGTAATAAAAACATCCCAAGGCTGTTTTTGTGCCTCTTATATTATTTTATAGACATATGATTTTTTTGTAATACAAATACAATTGTCTAAAATCTAAATTGCAACTTTGTGGTGTTGTCCAAAAGTTGCAAATTACATAATAAAATTGCAATTAAAAAAATTACATTCTCAAAAAAACATGTTCTAATTGCTTGATGATTTCATGTGGTTCTTCGGTTGGAATTGGTATTTGTTGGTCAAATTGATCCACGTCGCTTCCACTACCTTCGGTTAAGATTTCCTTGTAGTTTCCATCATCTTCTTCGTTGATCTCCGGTTGACCGCACCTTCTTCGCTCCGCTCGTATCCAATCTCTGAATAATACTGCAATTTCCAAGCTGTCTCCGGCTAATGAGTGTCTGTGGTCTCCTATTTGATATTTGCCTGCAGAAAAAGCTCTTTCAAACGCAGTTGATGACGCTTGAATGTTCAAAACATCTCGAGCCATCAATGAAAGTGTCGGAAAGGTCTTCTCATTCCCCCTCCAGTATTTCAGCAAGTCTTCATGTCCATCTTCATTGATAACTTCTTGATACGGTACAGAACCCTGCAAAACAAAAATATCCAACTCGCTAATTTGGTTAGTAGTAGAGGTACGGCCGCACATTCTATTTCTGAGGCTTTCAATACTAGCCGCAGAAACAGCATGTCCTTTGTGAGGTTGTGTTGAAGATGAAGAAGATGGTATGGAAGCCGGTAAGTTACTAGCATTTTCTTGTTGATAAAATCTATATATATTTTTGCATTGGTGTTCTACGCTAGACAACACTTCTTCTTTAGTTTGTTCAATAGGTGGTGGGTGATTTAGATTTTTGGGATTTGGAGGTGGTAGTACTTCTATATAATCGTAAATAGTTTCAATTAGTGATTTAGTACAGTCTATTTTAATAGTAGGATTTAATGCAGAACCAATAATATAAATAGAGGGAATAGGAATAAAATATTTTTTTATTTTGAGAAACATTTTTAATAATCTGCCTTATAATTTGGTTTTCCATATATTCACTAAGTAATAAAAATATTAGAGTTATATAAAATAACATAGTTGAAATAGTAGGATAATATATACCGGAAAATTCTTTTGTTGCTTGAAAAAATTTCTCTAAAAATACAATAAGTTCGGAAATTTTTTCCCAATCACTATCTAAAATCATATCATCTGGCTTTTTATTATGAGAGTTAAAAAATAAAGTTATAGGTAATTTATAGTCATAAGCAACAAGTAGTTGCTCGTATAAAGAATTACACCTAGTGGATACTTCTTGTGGAATTTTTCTATAAGGTAGTCCACAATCGTGACAAATTTTTTTATATTCTTTTCTACGTTGTACTTTATTACTTTTAAAAATAAAGTTTATAGCAAATTGTATTTTACTAAGAATGTCTTCAAAAAATGATAGACCACCCTTTACAATTAAGTTATATATATGGCACGCGCATTTTATATGAAAATGGTCTGGAAAAGATGGAGTTAAACTATTTTTTAAAATTGTAATTGCGTAATTGTTATTAGAAGCGTTATCTAATGTAATAGTCGTAATTTTATCGGTAATTCCGTAATAATCGCACACTTGATAAATATTTTCTGCAATAAAAGTACCAGTGTGCCTATCATCTATATATCTATACGCTAAAATACGTTTTTGCATAGACCATTTATAATCTATCCAATGACAAGTTCTGATTAAATAATCATGGTCGTTAGTACTACGACCTATATCGACGTGATGGATACTTTGCCATTAAAATGATATAATGAAAACGTAAATATTGTTGATATTCATGCGCGAATTTAAATACATCTCTCTTAACAATTGATCTAGGAAAACCGTTAAAAGCGAGGATTATATATATCTCTAATGTAATGAATAAAACCGGAGATGAAGGAAATGAAAAAGGCAAACCCTCCACAAAGAACTAATTTTGATATTGCTTCCCTATCTCTATGTTTATTGTATTTAGAGCCTACAATTCCCCGTCATAGGAATTTGACCTGATGCTTGGTCGGGACGATGTCGGTATGTGAACCTTGTCCCGATGGAGCGGGCGTTTGCGCACCCGGTTTTGAAGCCTGGTATTAGGCATACCTAGCTGGATGAGCACCTACTACGTGTCTAATTAAACCCCCCGTCCCACCGTGACCTTTTCCAGTTTTAAATTTTAAAACATTTTTACAAATTTTACATATGGCTACTTGATTCTCTACGTCCCTATCAAAAAATGTCCATGCATCTGATTTTAATGGTCGTTTTGCTGGACCTCGTCTCATACTAGGGGGAATAGGAGGTATTTCAGTTGAAGGTGCACTAGTGGGTGTGTTGTCATCAACATTAGTGGGTATATCATCTATATCATCGTCTAAATTAAAGTCTTCTTGAGTTCCAGAAAATAGTTCCTGGTCTAAATCTAATGGTATTGTAGGAAAATGTTTAGCATCAACAAAATCATCCTGTGTAGGAATAAGATGACTAGAAGAAGTACCCTTGCCCTGGTTGCCCCTACTAGAAGAAGCACCCTTACCCTTACCCTTAAACATACCTTTTAATCCTTACATTTTAATTATGATAATAAATAATTAAAGACAATAAAATTAAGTGCGCTAAATAAAATAAACAGACAATAATAATTTAATGAAGGAACGAATGTACCAAACGCCGACGTAACGTCGACGTGTAATCGAGAGGTTGAAAATTGAAACTTTGCTCGATGGAAGATCCTCAAGCTAGTTGCCAACTTCACTCCCAATTCCCAAATGAATAAATAAAATTGAATATTTAGCAAACAATGTAGACTTGTAGAGAGATATATTGAGAAATTAGAGAGATTGTAGGAAGATTTGTGAGAAAGATGAAGAGAAAATGAGTTATTTATAGTTGGAAAATTGGGTTAAAGTGTAAATATAATAACTTATGGGTTAAAAATAAATATTAAGGGGTAGGGGGGATTGGGGGAGGGGGGGCCTAAAATGGCCGTTGGCCAACAACCATAATCTAAAATGGTCGTTGGTGCAACGACCATATTTGCAAAGGGGGGAAAAGGGCGGGGTCGAGCTCGGGCTCGGGACGGGGTCGGGTCTAGCGGGCCTGGGGCGGGCTTGGGTCTAGCGGGATGAGACATCGTCCCGTCCCGAGTTCAAGTCCCACCCCCGTTATTTATTTTTTTTTAGCGGGGTCGTGGCGGGACCGATGCGGGCTCGGGACGGGGTCGGGTCGGGGTCGAGCCGTCTCGGCCCACTGGCCAGCCCTTTTTTTACCTCTCAAATTTGGAATCTTTAATTTTTGTCCTTCGCTCAAAAATATTCCAAGGTTTTGGGTTCGAATCCGTGCTCAGTCAAAAATTAAAAAAAATCGCAAGGTTGAATTTGAATTCGCAAGACAGAGTTTGTCTTATGCCTAAAGACAAACTCTGCCTGCCTTAAGGTAAAGTTTGCTACCTTAAGGCAAACTCTATCGGAAAGGCATAGTTTGCAGGCAAATTATGCCTTGCGAACTCCAAACTATGTCGTGTGATTTTTTTTAGTTTTTACCTGAGTGGGAGTTCGAACTCGAAATCCAAAAATTTTAAGCGAAGAACAAAAAATAAATATTTTTAATTTGAGGAACAAAAAATAAGGACATTCCTGCGAATTGTCCATTAAAGGTTGTGTTGCATATGAAGTGTCATGTTATTTTATAAAACCATATTTTTTAAAAAACTTCTTGATAAAATGACACTTGAAACTAATGTTATAAGTTTAGCCTTCTAATGTAAGTTTGAATCTTAATCATTCAGATTTAGCCTATTAAGTGTATTTATTTTGAATATCTGAATCTTAATTATTCAGATTCAGCTCATTAAGCTCATTTGTTTTGTTTTCTTGTGAAGTCTCTTAATGGATATGAATGAATCAAATCTGTAACAGAGTTTTAACACCATCCAGACTCATTTAAAATAATACGTCTTATTTCACAAAACATTTCACAACTTCTCTTTTCAACTAAATTTTCACGCTTTTAGCTATCTTTTCTCAATCAAATATTGACAAGAACTCTTGTTGCCACATATATTAATTGATTAACTGCAACAGCAAAATCATAAGTTTTCTTGAAAATGTCAAAAAAAATTGCTTGAAATCCTATGTATAAATCAAGTTCATGATCTATTTTGAATCAGAAAAATTAAACATGGGTGAATCCATCTTCTCAATAAAATTCCTACCATCACTTCTCAATCTTTGAAAGATTGTAGTGACTCTATAATTTAGTGTTTCTCGAGACAATAACAATGAATTAAAAAAACTTGAATACTAGATAATCCTCGAATCAAATTTGAAACTAAATAAATAATACCAAGCTTCAAGAAACAACAGAGAACACTCATAAATTGTGTCAGCATTGAAAATTTCCTCCTCTTTTATCTTATGTTAATAAAGTTTCTTATTAGAAAACATCTTGTGGATCCGGTCATATCAACTCTCTTTAAATCACTTTCAGTTGATAGAGAAAGGTTTACCATTTTTATAATAAGCACAAATTCTTTAAAAAATTCATGTTACCTTATTACAATAATTTTTTATATTAATATATAGCTTTTATTTGCATTTCAAATATTCAAATTTTATCTTTGTAGGAAAAAAAGAGGAAATTTTCAGCTTTCAAATCAAATATAAATATTCAAAGTATTATTTTCTATCAAAAAATAAATTTATTTTGCTGAAATGAAATTTTTATAGTTTTATTAATATAAAAATACATAATAGTTAATTCCATATGCACATTCAAATATTGAGAACAAACAGTCTTAATCAATAAGTATTCATATATAGAAACAACATCTTAATATTCAGATATGTATTTCGATTCAGACATCTAAATCTTAATGCACATTTTAATATTCAAATGTGTATTCAGATCCAGACGTCTCAATCTTAATGAAAACAAATTAGCCTATAAAAGCTTATGTTGCAGTTAAGGATAGGAAACGTGATATATATAAATATTTCAAATTATTTTGATAAAGTATTGTATCAAAAGTGCTAATTGATATGATTTTTATTCATGGGTATTCGCGCTTTAAGAGCTAAATGATTTTGAAATAGAACTTGTTGAATACTGTCTTTAAATTCTCATTTGATAAATGCTTTAGTATGTTTGAGAAAAAAATATTATATTTGATTTTGTTCATATGAATTGGATTGGCTATGAACAGCGTAGTTTGATAAATATTGATTATGTGAGGCTAATGGAATTAACTATTAACTATGATCTATTTTGAAATAGTAAATATTTTAGAAGTTACTTGTGTTCATCGAGATTGACTTTGGATAGATTCTAATTGTCTCCATAAAACTACACGTACCAGTGTAGGTGTAGATTCTACCTAAAAAGGGCTATTGTAAGGTGACCCCCTGAGAGGGTACTGTTGCGCTATAATAATATCATTAAAATCATGGATTGACATAAATATTTACATTGTGGTTCATATTACACTTATATTTCATTTCAAATTATAAAAGAGCATCACTCAAATAATTGTTTATCATTTTTATATCATTTGTTTGTTGCATCATTTTTATAGTCTTGTCCCAAAAACTTAAAGAGAGAGAGAGAGCCGATGATATTTATTGAGTACTCTGATTGTATACTCAACCCTCTTTTGGACCCCCCCCCCCCTCTATTTTTCATATATCATGATGTGGTGTGGCATAAGATGAGATGACAAGGCTAGGATGAATCTTTCACCAAAATGTATGATGAGGTATCACATCTCTTATGTGGTAGCTACTATATTGTTTCTTATTTTCTTTAGTCGAAAATTGTCTCAAATGTTTAGTGTTATTTTTAGGCTCCATTGACAGGTGTGTTGGGTTGAACTAATGGGATTGTATACGATATACCTCAAAGGATATTTACTTTATTTGATTTTATTATTATTAGGAAATGCTCATCTATGATTCTGGAATTGAAAATGTCTCAACAGTTCATTAAAAATGTATGTGATCTTCTTCCGCAGTTAACATGATTATCGTAAGTTTGGTTCGTTCAAGTCGAGGAGTATGCCGGTCACGTGGATTTAGATCATGACAACTATTGGTTGAGGTGTGGGGGTTGGAAGTAGGGTGGTGGGAGGGGTTGGACGGGGTTGAAGTTGGGGGAGAGAGGTTAGGCTGTGGGCATGGGGTAGGACGACCAAGGGACGAGGGGGAAGGGCGGGGTGCTGGGAGTGGGAAGAAGACAATCAACATGGGATGCTACATATGGAACTTTTTGGAGAATTATATTTTTTCGTATTTGCTTGATTTTTGAGTGATATATTTTCTTAGAGAATATCTTTTAAATATCTTGATCAACCAAATACGAAAAAATATAATTCTCCAAAAAATACTTTATCTATACGAAACACACTCTACATTAAGAGCATCAAATGCAAAAAGCTAGCTTGTATTACGTTAAGCAGATGTATCAAGTATTTTTTTACCCAATATAAGCTAGCTTTTTTGCATTTGAAGATTCAAATGCACATCATTTGAAGGTACTCGTATCTAGTAACATCTATTTCTTGAATAATGGAACACTTCTTCAACCCCAAATACATATATCAACTTGTTAAATGTCCTTGTGAAGTCTGCATGCGAAGTCTCTCATTCCTAGCACATTCCACCTGGAAATAATAGAAACATAACATTAGGAACTTACTCATTTTCTGCTGACGAAACGATATGATAGTTTATCTGAACTAAAAAGTCACATTGATACAACTGTTAAACTAGAATAGGCTCTACAACTAGGTAACTCCAATAAAAAGAAGATAATAAAGAGAATGTGAGATGTTCTTTTCCACAACTTTCACGTCTCAAAACATCACGTCTCCTACAATTCGAACAACAGACTCTGTCATATTAGATGTCCTTCCCCAGTGCACCTTTGCTTGTTGAAGAGCCATTAACAAGTGGAGTAAACATGATTTATGGGTGTTATAGATCAGTATCAGTGCACATTTGCTCATTGAAGACCCACTAAAACTGGAGTAAAACAAAGTACTGTTTGAACCCTATAACATCACAAGAACGCATCAAAGATTAGAAATAAATAAAGATAGTTCCCACTTCACTAAAATGAGTAGTTTACAATATCTGCGGACACTACAGAGCTATTAAGACAGACTCGTCAGCTCTTCGTAGTCTAAAGAAGCTGAACTATGAAGTATGACAAGCAGAAGGATTTGATAAAAGTGTCTGGTGACAAATATATTCCAGAAGGCAGCAGTAGCAAAAATCTATACCCATAACCAAACCACCCACCCACCCACCCCCACCCCCAAACCCCAAAAGAAACCCAAGGTTCTTGATGGGTTAAGTTCTTCTAAAGTACCTGAGGGTTTTATTATAATAAGAGGAGCAATAGTGGTTACAATACATACTTAGCTTGCACAAATATATATTTGAAGGTAGACTAGCATTCTTTAAAACCCACATTAAACTTGCCCATATCCAACAAATCCTACTGTTATAGAGATGCAAAGCTGCAGAGTCCACATGCTACTCTGCTTATATATTGTGTCCCTCAATCAGTCAAACTTTACCAGGGTTTATTCTAAAGGGGTAAAATAAATGTGTCCCTCGATGAGTCAAAGTTTAGATGGATGCTTTCTCAAAGTGCAACATCTTCAACAAAATTAGAAGTAAAAAAAAAAATTGAGATTCATTTTCAAATGTAACTTCTACATTTATTTTGCTTTCTTCAGATCATTTTAATCGGGACCATACCTGGAAATCCTTTAAGATAGAATTGTAATGCCTTTGCTCTGAAATTGCAGCTGCATGTTTCCCCTTGAGATCTTCATGAGCTTTTTGCTCCGACTTTAGTGCTATTTGCACCTTTTCCAGCTTCTGGATATGCAGGTCTCCAGTAAGTTTTCATGTTAAAGACCATATAAATGCCACTGGGCAATGTTTCAATCTTTTTATGTTATTGACCACTAAATGATGTTCAAAGAGGCATATTTAGAAATTAGAATGCTGAAATTTGTCTCAGATGAGAGAAAAGCATAGAACTTCAAGGTGAAAACAAATTCAGTTGGATAGACATAATATTAAGTATGTTAATTTTATGAAGAGCACATTTAGAAATGCCAAAATATTTCAAAACTGTACAGAAGTGACCTTTCATATTACTAATAACTTCAGAATATGAGTCATGAGCAAAAATAAATGGCAGAAATATAGCTGTCAGTGAAAAAATGGTATACGAAACAGAGAATATCAAGTAGTCCTCTACACAAAACTAGCCCACTTAAGAAAAATAGGCAATGCAAGAGCTATCAAGTGATCTTCAAGCTTTCCTTTAAATGTCCAGTGCAGATGAATAAATCCTTTAGTTTCAACAGAGTTAGCCAGGATAGTCAATTTACAAGCAGTATTAACCTAAGAAAACAGAAGACTATGAAAAGGGAACACTGCACTGAAAATATACTAGTCTCATATTAGTTTCCGAATGAAAATCCCAAGTAGTCTCTTTCTCATATTGAGAAGTCATAGAGATCAGTTTTCTGAAAATACATCGCTGAACTTTTCGAAAAAAACATCACGTCAGTGAGATCAGCAATTTAATTTTCAAAAACTGCTTGAAACATGTCATGCTCACAGGAGCTTCGGATTTCTTTTCCCTTTCTTGAATGAAGAACTAGATACTAGAGACGTGGTCCCCATAAATCAAAAGAACATTTACGTGCTAGCATCTTATTGGCATAAGCTTAAGGTCTCTAAAAGTGATTAGGTTGTCCCTTCACATCTCTTGCACAACTTAAGCATAAACAGACTTTGTTCTATAAACATAGTAATCAAGTCATTATACAAGTTGAAAGCCGAGAGAACTAATTTTTCTTTCAAAGTTAATTAGGTTTTTTAGATGAAGCAGTTCCGATTGGTTTTTTAATCAGTTGATGATTCTTATTAGTATCTTAAGATGGAGTAGTTCTATATACATTTTCCTTCTTTTTGTTTATTTCTATTAT
The DNA here is from genome assembly GCA_029783415.1 of Anisodus acutangulus. Classification (NCBI taxonomy): domain Eukaryota; kingdom Viridiplantae; phylum Streptophyta; class Magnoliopsida; order Solanales; family Solanaceae; genus Anisodus; species Anisodus acutangulus. The sequence goes on along the minus strand of CM056506.1, from coordinate 37,426,646 downwards.
ATTAATTTATAAAATATTAAAATTAAGGATACTGGGGCTTACGCCCAGCGCCTTGATGCCTACGCCTTCCCTCGCGCTCCCGCCTTTTCCAACACTGACGGATATCAGTTAAACTGATCCATTTATCCTTTTTATTTAAGAAAATTTCTCACCAATAAATTGGACAAAAAGCTTATTAGAATAACCATGACAAACTGACATTTGAAAAAGGTAGTAATATAGTAACCTTGGCAAAGACCGAGTGAAACCTAGGACTGAATTAGAACTATTATAAGATAATTCTTTTCTGGTTTTTAAAAATTTCTCACTCAATCAAATAATTGGACAAAAAGCTTATTAGAGTAACCATGACACTGACATTTGAAAGAAATAATAATATAATAACCTTGGCAAAGACTGAGTGAAACCTAGGACTGAATTAAACTACTATAAGATAATTCTTTTCCGGTACTCAAGTATGAAAAGCTTCTTCTTTTTCTGTAATTTCTATTGAATATGTTCACTTTAAATCATTTTTCTTCTTGCTCTTAGCTACTGTTGAGAATATAATCAAGTATTAAAAGTGTGTTCCTCTAACAGCTTAAGCTTTTAGATGAGATGGTCACACACTTCAACACGGTATCAGAGCCAGGCAAAGGTCCTGGGATCGAATCTCACTGCCACCCATTTTCAAGAAGAATTTTCACGTGCTTGGTCCATGAAAAAAATCAGGTCCGCATGTGAGGGGGCGTGTAGAGAATATAATCAAAGTATTAAAAGTGTGCTCTCTCTAACAGCATTTGCGAAAAACAGCTCAGGTTAAAAGATATTAGATTGATTTGTCTTAAATACTGAATCACCGGATTATTTCAAATGTTAATATATATATCTGAATATAAGATGTAAAACTAAAAGACATGACACGGTTTCGTTAAATCACCAGAATGTCCAGCTTTTCAAGCTCAACATGCACCTTTCCACACGTAAATTTTCTACTCCATTTTCATATACTAATTAAATTCCAAATTTACCCCAAGCCGGACGATCAAGAACTGCTTCGCTCTCCCTTCTATATTAGTAAAGATGCATTTCAAGAATGAAAAGTCCATACCTGCTGAGTCCCGTGCAGAATTCCTTCCATGGAATCAATTAATTTATTTCGACCAGCAGGACTAGTAAGAGCATCTTTGAACTATACAAAGAGAGGAGATAAAAGAAATCAACGCTGTGTACGGAACAAATAGGGATGGATCAGCACACAAAGGGAGGAAGATTCAAACTAAGTTTGGATATCAACAAGAAATCAATATACATCTTACATGGTAGAAACCCAAGAAAAGTACCATAAAACTACAAAGTAAGATGGATTACAAAGTATTCTTTTCAATTTAATCTGTGTTAATTCAGTACAGTTACGCAAAAGAAGAGGAACTCAGAAAAGCACCAAAAGTATTTCCACTCTTCAAGAGGACAAACAATCAAATACAACTCGCTCACTGATTGATAATAGGATCAATAGGTCATTTGACATAATTTGATGCATTTCACCTCATACTGTGGTGTATTTTAAGTGCTTTGATTAGTGAAAAATGACCTACTGATCTTAAATTTGAGGATTTTAATGTGTAGCAAGACATGAGTGAAAAAGAAGAAGATTTGAGCTGAAATGAAGCAAAAATGCAAATTTTGGAGTAATTGCATGAGGGTGGAGCGTTGCATGGACATAGGGCCGGAGACGGGCAAGTTCTGATGAACGAATTGCATGTTAAACAGTGAAGTAACTCCCCATCGCATGGTCATCGCATAGGGAGATGGAACATCCCAACCTCAAGTTTTGAGTTTTAGTGCTTTGTTTCATGGTTTGAGACTTCCCTTAGATCTATATGATGTTTTAGGACTTGTTGGAATGTTCGGTTTGGGACCCGAGGGACTGGGTGAGTTTCTGCATCATCAAACAAAAAGCTAAACTTTTGACAACTCAAACAGGGCCAAGTGCGGCCAGCACTGTGGTCAGCACTTGGCCAATTTTGTAGCTGAAACTTGGTGGATTGTTGACCCACGTGGGGGCAGCACTGCAGATATAGCCGGATTTTATGATTTTTATTTCATTGTATACAATTTTGACTTGGAGAGCTCGATTTTGAAGGGTTTTGACCTAGATCTTCATCTACAAACTTGGGGCAAGTGACTCCAACTTGGATCTAAGACTATTCATGAATCTAACCTAAGATCTATCATCTAAACATGGAATTAGATGGGCAAAATTGGGATTTGAGACATCAACAAGAGAATCACTATATTGATGCAAAATTCATAGGACATATATTGATTTGTATTTTCTGAATTATTCTTTTAGCTTCAAATAAAACTTCCCTGAGTGAATCAGGACTCTTGTTAATCACTGTGAGAAATTATGGGATCTACATGATTACACTGAGCTCTATTTATAGACACTCCATTACAATCCTTTTCCTAGTAGGATACTATATATGAAATATTATTCCTATTCTAACACTCCCCCTCAAGCTGGTGCATACAAGTCACATGTACCGAGCTTGTTACAGATGTAATTAATACGAGGACCAGTGAGGGACTTGGTGAAAATATATGCAAGTTGATCACTCGATACAAGTCAATTTTTTCTCCTTAGGAAGGTTGACAAAGGTCTTTGTAAAGACTGCAAGGTTATTCCGAAGGAGGATCTTACAACCCGACATAAGCTTTTGGATTATGAATTTGGAGATCAAGATGGTGAAGAAGAGGGTTGTGGGTGACAGGTTAAGAATCAAATGGGGGAGTTTGACCATGGCTAGTGCAAAGGAGATGGGGGAGAGGTTGATGGCCAGGGGGGCTTGGGCGAGTAGTGGGGATGTGACCGGTATTTGGGATATGACGGCCAGTTGCATTCGGGAGGTAGCTAGAGAAGTGCTAGGGGCCTCGCATGGTAACCGTGGTGGGCATCGAGGGAACTGGTGGTGGAATGGTAAAGTTCAAGAGAATGTGGAAGCGAAGAAAGCGGCGTATGCGAAATTGGTAGAAAGCAAGGATGAGGTGGAGAAGTGGACGAATAGGGAACTGTATAAGATGGCGAGGAAGGAGGCAAAGCTAGCGGTTACGGCGGCGAAAACGACGGCTTTTGAACGCCTGTATGTGGAATTAGAGGAGAAAGGCGGTGATAAGAAGTTGTACAGACTAGCCAAGGCAAGGGAGAGGAGGGCCCGTGACTTGGATCACATGAGGTGCATCAAGGACGAGGACGACAAAGTACTGGTGGAGGAAGCGCATATTAGGCGGAGGTGGCAGTCTTACTTCCATAAACTCTTGAACGAAAAAGGAGATGAAGACATTGTGGTGAGAGATCTGGAGCATTCTAGTAGGTACCGGGATTTTGGGTATTGTAGAAGCATTAAAGTTGAGGAGGTTAAGGGTGTTGTTCGCAGGATACGCAAGGGACGAGCGACAGGGCCTGATGAGATCCCAGTTGAATTTTGGAAGAGCGCAGGCAGGACAGGTTTGGAGTGGCTGACTGAGTTGTTTAACGTAATTTTTAAGATGACAAGAATGCCCAAAGAACGGAGGTGGAGTACAATGATTTCCTTGTACAAAAACAAAGGTGATATCCAGAGTTGCAATAACTATAGGGGTATCAAACTGCTGAGCCACGCTATAACAGTTTGGGAAAGGGTCGTGGAGATGAAGGTGAGGAGAGCCGTGTCTATTTTCGAGAACCAATTTGGATTCATGCCGGGGCGTTCGACTATTGAAGCCATCCATCTTATTAGGAGGTTGGTGGAGCAGTATAGGGAGAGGAAGAGAGACTTACATATGGTTTGCATCGACCTCGAGAAGGCATACAACAAAGTCCCTAGGGAGGTTCTATGGAGATGTTTGGAGGTTAGAGGTGTACATGTGGCATACACTAGGGCGATCAAGGATATGTATGATAGAGCCAAGACTCGGAGCACTTCACAGTGATGATGGGGCTGCACCAGGGATCGACTCTTAGCCCATTCCTATTTGCCTTGGTGATGGACGGACTGACGCGACAAATCCAAGGGGAGGTACCATGATGTATGTTATTCGCACACGACATAGTCCTTATTGATGAGACTCGCAGCGGAGTAAATGCCAAGCTGGAGGTTTGGAGACAAACTCTGGAGTCTAAAGGGTTCAGATTGAGTAGGACCAAGACAGAATATTTGGAGTGCAAGTTCAGCAACGGGAGCGACCCTGAGACAGGCGTGCAGGTGAGGCTTGGTACTCGGGTCATTCCAAAAAAAGAAAGTTTCAAGTACCTAGGGTTTATTATCCAAGGGAAGGAAGAGATTGATGATGATGTCACACATTGTATTGGGGCAGGGTGGATGAAATGGAGGCTCGCATCTGGAGTTTTGTGCGACAAAAAGGTGCCATCAAAACTTAAAGGCAAGTTCTATAAGGTGGTGGTTAGACCGACTATGTTGTATGGGGCGGAGCATTGGCCAGTCAAGACTTCGCACATACAAAAGATGAAAGTTGCGGAGATGAGGATGTTGAGATGGATGTGTGGCATACAAGGAGAGATAGGATTAGAAATGATGATATCCGGGACAAAGTGGGAGTGGCCTCAGTGGAGGATAAGATGCACGAAGCGAGGTTAAGATGGTTCGGGCATGTGCAGAGAAGATACACAGATGCCCCAGTGCGGAGGTGTGAGAGGTTGGCTATGGACGGGTTCAGGAGGGGTAGAGGTAGGCCGAAGAAGTATTGGGGAGAGGTGATTAGACGGGATGTGGCGCAGGTGCAACTTACCAAGAACATGATCTTAGATAGGGGGTTGTGGAGGACATGGATTAGGGTAGAAAGGTAGTAGGTACTCGAGCGTAGTTCTACTTACGCTTACAAAATGATAGTTGTAGTGTTATTACTGTAGGCCCGATTAGCCTATCACATGTATAGGCGCAGTATTGCTTTATAGTCACATGTAGTTTGATTTATGCTGCTATGTGTTCTTTAGTATACTTTGTTTATCTTATTTAGCTGCGTTAGCTACTGCTTCCTTTTGTTAGAATGCGCTACCATGACATATTCGATTTTGTTATCAGCATGTTCATATTGCTTTAATTTCTTGTCTGAGTCTGACCGTTTCTCTTGCTTTGCTTTGCTTTGCTTTGCTTTGCTTTGCTTTGCTTTGCTTGTGATTATGCTTTGTCTTGAGCCGAGGGTCTCTCGAAAACAGTCGCTCTACCTACCAAGGTAGAGGTAAGGTCTGCGTATACTCTACCCTTCCAGACCCCACGTTGTGGGATTTCACTGGGTATGATGTTGTTGTATCACCAAAGAGTATACCTGATCTGGATTGAGCTACCTCAATACCTAGAAAATACTTCAGTCTGCTGAGACCTTTAGTACGAGTCATGCCAAACTCCTGAATTACTGTGCTGAATTTCCCAAACCAGGCTCTGGGAGACTGTTTCAGACCATAAAGTGACCGACGCAATCGGGTTAGACTCCCCTAAGCAATAAAACCAGGTGGTTGCTCCATATAAACTTCCTCCTCAAGGTTACCATGGAGAGAATAGCATACTTCCCGAATGTGTCCAAGCCTATTACAATAACTACACCTAGGTCGAGATCTTCCAAGACGACCTCATCCTCATCGCTTCTTCACGGACTGTGATGTGCGATTTTCAGATGGTTTTGAAGTAATCATAGGACTTGAACTTCCAATTTCCGTGTTTTTGGAGTTTAACATATCAAAACCGAGAGACATAGCGAAATTTGACTTGAAAGATGAATGGAATCTGACGAACATAACCCAAGAATAAAATCACCGAGATCTAGCCGAAAAATGTGTATGTGCGGCGCGTGGATCTGGTCGGAAAAAGGTGCATGCGCGGCGCGTGGATATGACACTCTAGCCTGAGCTGGCACTTCGAGCGGCACATAATGGCGCGTGAGTGGGTATTTGTCAGAGCCGCTGACTGGATTTTGGTCAGAAGGGACTGATCTACCTCGTGGTGGTGTTGGAATTTGCACAACACTACCCGAAAGTAATTTTGCAACGGATAGCTATGTTGTCACCGAAAATATTGCACGATGACTGATTTACTTTCCTGGAAATTGTTGAAAATTTGCACAACAATTAGTTTCTCACTAGCTTGAACCTGATCTATGTTGTGGTGGTGTTGGATTCTGCACAACACCACTGAATAGAGATGTGACGCTAGTAATCACCGGAAAAATTATGTGCGGTTGTGATTTTTTTTTTAAATCTTCGCTGGAATATTGCACAGCGGATACTTTCTTACTAGTACTCTGGGAAAGAAGGACGCAAAACAGTCGCCGGAATCGAGGCACGGGACTGTGATGGTATTTTGTAGGTAGGATCAGAATGATGGCACGACCCTAGGGGACGCAAAACAGTCGCCGGAATTGAGGCACGGGACTATGATGGTATTTTGTGGATATGATCGAAATGATGGCACGACCCTACGGGATGAGAAATTATGCCGGAAAAGTTGTCGAACCTCAAAGAAAGTGGTATGGAGTCATTTCGAGAATCTCTGCAGCGATCTTGTGATAAAAACAATTCTTAAAAGAATGGCCGAAAATAGCCTGGAATCACCGGAACCCTAATTTCGACGATTGAAATCTGGTAACTGTTCACGCCATGTTCACGCGGCACAGTTTACACAGTATTGTTCACACCGATTTTTTTTGTTCTGGTAATAATATTCTATTATCTGAAGGAGAATATTTTATTTATAAATATCTGAAAGTTCTCTACAATCTTCACTCTACTATTATCTTTGGCCAGACGGACGACACACATTGACTAGTGCCGCCCGCCGTCAGCGGAAGCTCTTTGATTCTCTACCAAGATCGTAGAAGCTCTGATACCATGTGAGAAATTATGGGAGAAAATATATTATTGAATTGTTGTATCTATATGATTACACTGAGCTATATTTATAGACACTCCATTACAATCATTTTCCTAGTAGGATACTATTTATGAAATCCTATTTCTATTCTAACAATCACTAAATTGATGCAAAATTCATAGGACATATATTGATTTATATTTTCTGAATTATTCTTTTAGCTTCAAATAAACTTCCCCGTGTGAATCAGGACTCTTGCTATTGCAACCCTCTATTTTAAGAGGGTTGACGTGTAGCAATAAAACAGGTTGAAATTCCATGTAATTAGAGATAATAGGAACTTTCTCAAACAAGTTCCATGGTCTGCAATTCCCTTAATGAATTGCACAATTCAGCTATCATAGGCAAGTCAAGGAACAAGAACAAGGGCTTAGACCTGCATGTTGGGCCTGAATTTCCTGTTAATCATCCAGCGGCTCGATCCAAAATTAGGGACCTTAACATAGAGGTACAGAATGAAAGAGCTTCATTGTGGAGAAAGATCTTTGCTCACAAATATGGGAAGAAATGGAAAGATGGAGAACCAACCACACGATGAAGCCACATGGGGTATCTTTATGGAGAGGAAAAATAAAATAGCGAAGAAGGGGTACTATAATTAGTTTTTGGCAAGAAAGATGAATGGGAGACGCTCTAAAGGGATGCCTTCCTGGCTATATACACTATATCGAGCAAGAAGACAGCAAAAGTGGCCGAGATTGCAAGGAGAAAGAATACTAAGGGATTTCAACTTCTGAAGAAACAAACATGCAATACTGAGATATGAAAGAGCTGAATAGTTTGGGAAATATCATACAAAACAAAGAATGTCAGTCATGGAAAGAGGAGACGGATCATGGTTTCGGTGTTATGTCTTTCTAAAGTGACTGTTGCAAAGATAGAAGAGATAGTTTCTGCATACCCAATATGGATCGTGAAAGCATCAAGGAAAATTTCAATCTTTACTTGGACAGCAGCATGGGGAACCATTTAACAGGAGAACAAAAGGAGAAGGATATACACCTGAATTGGTGCTTCATGTGCAAGCAAGCGGAAGGGGATGTCAACCATTTACTACTTTGTTTCTTGGTTGCATACAGTTTACGATGTAACGTAAGATATTAAGAATGTCATTGACGATAAGAGAATTATTCCTGAGATTGGAATTCAGAAGAAAGACAAGAAGAATGGTATGGGAATAGCGCCCTTAACATGGACAATTTGGAAAGAGAAAAAAGAAGAGTTCTGGAAGCGGTGGAAATTGCTTTTGTATAGATCAGCTTTTTCTTTTTTGTATATTCTTGAAGCACTTTTTGATATCCTACAAGTGTTGATAATTGATATCTCTATAATGTAGAGGATCATGTACTTTTAGTAAGATTCTCTACAATAAATCTTGTATGCGGGGTTCCCACCATATCAGTAACATTAACTTAAACAGAAAAAAAATAAGAGTATTACATACACCAAGTGATAAAGGTTCTTTTTTGCTTCGTACAATACCTGTGAGTGTACGGAGTTCAGTAACGATGTTTCCTTTAGCATCAATTCTTTTATCTCCAACAATGTGTTGTAAGTAGCATAGTATTTACGGGTTTGACGATCCTTGGCCTGCATGATTCATTTTAGAGGTTAACAAAGTTATTGACAAGGAGCTGAAATGTGAGTCATGGTCAAATGAAGATTCAAGTAACTATGCTTGTACCTGGATATGAGTATAAAGTTCTGAAAAACGGAGTTCATACCTGCGGAAGAAAAGCTCTGTCAGAAGTATGATGTGTAAGGCATGTTAAGATAAATCCAACTATATTCATGGCTAATAACAGGCACACCAACACAGAAATCTTTTCAAGTTTATAAATATTTAATAAAAGAGATAATGCCTTGAATAGGATTGTTAGAATAGGAATAGGATTTCATATATAGTATCCTACTAGGAAAAGGATTGTAATGTAGTGTCTATAAATAGGGCTCAGTGTAATCAGATAGATACACAATTCAATAATAATATTTTATCCCATATTTTCTCACATGGTATCAGAGCGTTAGTGAGAAACACCCGGGAAAGAAAATTCAGTCAACCCAGTCGCCGTGCGTCATTCCGGGGTCCTTCTAGGGCTGATTTGCGTCATCTTCTGTTTTGAGTGTTGGGCGAAAACCAACACCACCACAAGGTCCCCCACCCACCAGCGACCAAACCCCAGTAAACCGCACCAGCAGAGGACCGGTCACGCGCTCACGCACCTCCTGAACTTCCGGCGCCGAGTCTCATCCACGCGCCGGCGCGTGAGCCTTTTCTGATCACTCTTTTTTGCTGATTCTTTTTTTGGAAAGGTCGGCCAAGCATTCCGCACCTACCCCAGTGATCAAAAACCTAATCCGTCCACTTCAATCAGTTTTCCAGCATGTCAGACTGCCTTTTTCCGGCAATATCTGATTTTTTTGACGTGTTTCGAGACAGACCCTTCTTCTACTGTGGTCGACTGCCTCGTACGACCCCACCCACAGAGTTTTCCAGGAAAGTCATTGGAACAGTATTACAGCCACCTGAAGAGTGTTTTCCGGCATTACAGTTGATTTTTTCTCGACATTCTTCACTGTTTTCAGCAGCGTATTGACTCTTTTCAGGTCGTTTCAAGCATATGATAAGTGTGGCCTCTCCTAAATCCTATCATGTTTCTAGGTTTTTCTAATTCCAAAAATATTGAAGGAGGAAATTTAAGTCCTATAATTACTTCAGAACCATTAATGAGGAGATCAGAAATTCGATCTTCCCGGTCTATGAAGAATCGACTAAGATTCCATTTTGGAAAATCTCGACCTAGGTGTAGTTATTGTAAGAAGCTTGGACACACTCGTGAAGTACGCAGATCTCGATCTAAGTGTAGTTATTGTAATAGATTTGAACACACTCATGAAGTATGTTATTCTTTGCATGGTTGACCACCCAAGAATGCTCATATTGCTCAGACTGCCAGTACAGGTAATCAACATATTTATTTATCTGAAGAAGAATATAATGAGTATATTCAGTATCGAGCACATAAGCAGACATCTCAACAAGTAGCCTCAATCGCACAATCTAATACCGTTGGATCGTGGGTTGTAAACTCTGGCGCTTCTGATCATATTTCTGGTGATAAATCACTTTTGTCGGATATTGATTATTCACCTTCTCTTCCTGCTATTACTTTAGCCAATGGGATCCAAACAAAAGCAAAAGAAGTTGGACAAGCTAAACACATACCCTCTGTCACTCTAAATTATGTTATCTATGTCCCTGGTTGTCCTTTTAATCTTACACCGGTCAATCGTTTGACTCCTGCCTTAAATTGTGTCATACTATTTCTTGATAATTCTTTTATTATGCAGAACCGCAGTATGGGACAGACGATTGACGTAGGATATGAATCACAACACCTCTACTATCTTACTTCTACTCTTAATTCCTCCATAGCATGTCTGGTTACAGATCCTCCAGACTTAATCCATAGACGATTGGGACATTCGAGTTTGTTCAAGCTACAAAGATGGTGCCTAGTTTGTTTAGTCTGACCAAATTAGACTGTGAGTAGTGTAAAATTGGGAAACACACTAGCACTACATTTCCACGTAGTGCTGAGAGTCATGCAGAGTCTATTCTTTCATTAGTTCATTCTGATATTTGAAGTCTTAGTAGAGTCAGTTCACCCTTAGGATTTCGTTATTTTGTTAGTTTCATTGACGATTTTTCCAGATGTACTTGGCTATTCTTAATGAAAGGTCGTTCTGAGTTATTCTCTATATTCAAGAGTTTTTGTGCTGAAATACAAAATCAATTTGGTGTTTCTAGTCGTACTTTTCATAGCGATAATTCAATAGAATACAAATCCTCTAAATTTCAGCAGTTTATGACTCACCAAGAAATTATTCATCAAACATCTTATCCCTACACCCCTCAACAGAACGGAGTAGCAGAAATGAAAAATAGGCATCTCATTGAGGCTGCCCGCACTCTTCTCATTGAATCCCATGTTCCGCTGCGTTTTTGGGGCGATGCAGTCCTTACGTCTTGCCATTTAATTAATCGAATTCCCTCATCTTCTATTTAGAATCAGATTCCATATTTCATAGTATATCCTCAGTCATCTCTATACTCTTTTCCTCCTCGTGTTTTTGGGAGCACATGTTTTGTGCATAATCTAGCTCCGGGGATAGATAAATTAGCCTCTCGCTTTCTTAAATGTGTCTTTCTTGGTTATTCTGGGATTCAAAAGGGGTGTTGTTGCTTCTCACCTGATCTCCATCGATATCTTATGTGTGCTGATGTCACATTTTTAGTCTCAGCCTTACTTTAGGTCTTCTTCTGATCATCCTGATATCTCTGAGGTCTTACCTATACCTCAGGTTTTACCTATACCGACCTTTGAGGAATCTACAGTTACTTCTACATCTCCACTCACAGTGCCACCACTTCTGACTTATCATCGTCGACTGCATCCAGCATTAGACCCAAAATCAGTCCAAATGATTCATGTCATGCGTCATACCCTGCGCCTACATCGGACTTGTCTCCTCCTGATCAGCCGATTGCACTTCGGAAAGGTAAATGGTCCACTCGTAATACTAACCCACATTATTCCCTTTTAAGTTATCATCGTCTATCATCATCCCATTATGCATTTGTATCATCATTGTCCTCTGTCCCCATTCCTAAGTCTACAGGTGAAGCCCTTTCTCATCCCGGATGGCGATAGACTATGATTGACGAGATGTCTATTTTACATACGAGTGGTACTTGGGAGCTTGTTCATCTTTCTTTAGGTAAATCTACTGTCCGTTATCAAAGTTGGTCCAGACGGCCAAGTTGATCGGCTTAAGGCTCGCCTTGTTGCGAAAGGGTATACACATATATTTAGGCTTGATTACAATGATACTTTCTTTCCCGTGGCTAAAATAGCATTTGTCCGTCTTTTTCTATCCATGGTTGTTGTCCGCCATTGGCCTCTTTATCAGTTGGACATTAAGAATGCTTTTCTCCATGGTGATCTTCAGTAAGAAGTTTATATGGAGCAACCACTTGATTTTGTTACTCAATGGGAGTCTAATCTAGTGTGTCGATTGCGTCGGTCACTTTATGGTCTAAAACAGTCTCCTCCAGCCTGGTTTGGTAAATTCAGCACAGTAATTCAGGAGTTTGGCATGACTCACAGTGAAGCAAATCATTCTGTGTTTTATCGACATTCTGCTCTAGATTTGAGTATTTATTTGGTGGTTTAAGTTGACGATATTGTTATAACTGGCAATGATCAAGATGGTATCACTAATTTAAAGCAACATCTCTTTCAGCATTTCCAGACTAAAGATCTCGACAGACAGAAGTATTTTCTAGGTATTGAGGTTGCCCAATCCACGTCGAGTATTGTTATTTCGCAACGCACGTATGCCCTAGATATTCTTGAGGAGACATGATTGATGGGATGTGTAAAGAATGTATCTGGAGCCTAACTCAACCCCAAAAGCTAGCTTATAGGGTGAGGATTGTCCAAATCCATATAAGGAGTCCATGTTCCCATTCCATTTCCGATGTGGGACTCTTAACACTCCCCCGCACGCCCAGACCTCGTTAACTGGAGCATGGACAATATAATTTAGGGGCCCAACATTGACGAACAAAGAATTGGAATGGGTCTGGCTCTGATACTATGTGAGAAATTATGGGGGAAAATATATTGTTGAATTGTTGTATCTACATGATTACACTGAGCAATGGAATGGGAACATGGACTCCTTATATGAACTTGGATAATCCTCACCCTACAAGCTAGCTTTTGGGGTGAGGATTGTCCAAGTCCATATAATGTGTATGTTCCCATTCCATTTCTGATGTGGGACTCTTAACAGGATGTAGACCCATTGACACTCCTATGGATCTGAATGCTAAACTCATGCCAGGACAGGGGGAGCCACTCAGTGATCCTAGAAGACATAGGCAGCTGGTTGGTAAGTTGAATTATCTCACAGTGACTAGACCTGACATTTCGTTTCATGTGAGTGTTGTAAGTCGGTTTATGAATTCTCCATGTGATAGTCATTGGGATGCAGTTGTCTGCATTCTGCGATATATATTAAGTCAGCTCTAGTAAAGGACTACTTTTTGAAGATCGAGGCCATGAGCATATCGTTGGATATACATACACTGATTATGAAGGATCACCCTCTGATAGACGTTCTACATCTGAATATTGTGTTAATAGAAGGTAATTTAGTGTCCTGGAAGAGTAAGAAACAGAGTGTCATTGCTCGATCTAGTGCTGAATCAGAATATCGAGCAATGGTTGTAGCAACTTGTGAGCTAGTTTGGATTAAGCAGTTGCTCAGAGAACTAAAATTTGGAGAAATCAGTCAAATGAAACTTGTGTGTGATAACAAAACGGCCCTTCATATCGCATCAAATCTGGTATTTCATGAAAGGACTAAGCACATTGAGATTGACTGTCACTTTGTCAGAGAAAAGATTATCTCCGGAGATATTGTTACAAAATTTGTGAAGTCGAGTGATCAACTTGCAAATATTTTCACCAAGTCTCTCACTAGTCCTCATATTAATTACATCTGTAACAAGTTCGATACATATGACTTGTATGCACCAGCTTGAGTGGGAGTGTTAGAATATTAATAGGATTTGATATATAGTATCCTACTAAGAAAAAGATTGTAATGTAGTGTATAAATAGGGCTCAGTGAAATCATGTAGATACACAATTCAATAATAATATTTTCTCCCATATTTTCTCACAAGGATCAATGGAGTGAATAAGCCATGTCAACTATAAAATAGCATCTTTTCATCCTTCGGGTAAAACATTATGCTGCGTTCTAAATGCATAAAAAACAGTAACAAAGGACCGTGATTCTTGAAATAAAGACATTCTATGGGAGTGAATATATTTGATGCTCAATTTTCAAGAGAGGTGATGAGATAATCAAAATAATGTAAAAGTTATTGAAGGTACATGTTGGATAAATGGACATTGAGTACAACCCGACTGCAAAAACAAACTAAAGTAGTGAGAATTTCACAACATCTTATAAGGAAACAACAATACATACACTTATTGATGTCCGATTCCCTCATGCCGAGCGTGTAGGAATATAACTTAGTGGCCCAACGTTGGGTAACCCAACATCAGAGAGGGGTCTAACTTTAATATCACGTTGGCAAAATGCACATTGGGCATAATACGACCCCAAAAGATAGCTCAAGTGATGAGGATTGCCCAAAAGCATATAAGTAAAATACAACTATATTAACCGGCGTGGAACTGTAATAGTAACAAATTAAGGTCCAACAGCTCACTTTGCGACACAGAGCGAAAGGGGAGACAGAGAGAGAATGTGTGTATTAACGAGCATGCTTCAATCACTTAAGAGAAGGATAGTAAGTTAATGTTGTTCCACCACCACTTTAATTGTTGTGGTTAGTGACTGAAAGCATGAGCACAATTTGCTATTTGCTGTACTCGGTAGGCTTATGGATGAACTTCTACTGGAAATATGCTCTCATGACATAACGACCCTGAATTAGATTATTTTTCCCTTAAACTAGTATGCCTGGGCATCTTAGCCGTGGTTCAAGAAAATTGATATAGATCAGATATCGAAATTTAGGAACTAAACATCTTATACCTGGATCAACTCATTAAAAAGAAAAAAAGCAATTTGATGGGTTCTATAACAAGAGTTGTGCTAAATGATACTGATGCCATCTAATTTTCTATTCTTTGTTCTGCCATCTTTCTAGAGTAATTCAAATACTACCTAAATAACCAACAACAACAACATACCCAGTGAAGTCCCACAACGTGGGGTAAATCTATAAAGGCCATCAAATCTATAATCCATCAGAATACATCTAAATCCTACAATCTAATATGCTCTTATGCAGTTTTCATCTCCAAATCATCATGGAGGGATGCTGGAGAGTCAACTTCCACCTCCTACTTAGCTACTTCACAATAGTAAGACTCTGAAACTTGGACAAAAGTCAAACATATAATCCTCTACAAAATTTTGTATACTGGTACTCTTTCACTTAATAAACTCGAAGCATCTATAAAGTAGTAAGACAGCTAGCTCAGATTGTTTCATTAACAAACTAAAAGCAGATAATCAACAGATGAAAGCCAAATCCAGGATTTTCTAAATCAATATCATAACTAATTGCTTCCACGCAGCTAAATGCTACTCTATTATTTCTAGAAGCAAACACCTCTTCACAATTAAGGGCTTACAAGATTTGGGCTAGGATGAAATGAGGTTTCATTGATAAATGATGAAACTCTTAAGGAGTTCAAGTACCTTTAGATAAGGATAGACTCCCACATAACCTTGCACCCAAGGCCCAAGGATCTCTGGCCTAGTAGTCAATGAAGTGGGTTAACAACCATGAGGTATCAGGTTCAAATCCCAGTAGAGGCAAAAACACTAGGTGATTTCTTCCCATCTATCAAAGCCTTGGTGGACAGAGTTATCGAGTACATGTGCTGGTGGGAGGTAGCACGTACCCTGTAGAACTAATCGAGTTGCGCGTAAGCTGGCCCATACACCACAGTTGTCAAAACAAAACAAAAACAAAAAAGACTCCCACATAAACTTTAGCTAGAATTTGCTCTAGATAAACGTTTTCAAAAAGCTAAAAAAATTTACTTGGTTTTCAATTCACAAGGGGGTCGTTTGGTTGGGAACAAGTTATCCAGGATTAATTATCCCGGGATTAGTTATCCCACCCTCCCACAGGGATAAAAATAACAATATAATCTCGGGATTGTTATACCGCGATTTTATGCCAACCAAACGTGAGATAAACTCATCTCAAATTTAATTAGAATTATTTATCCCTTATCCCTCATATCAAACGACCCCTAAAAGAATTCTACACCATTCAACATTCATGCTCCTTGTATACCGAACATACTAGGGATCTCTACAATCAGCAGCTATGGGATTTCTACATTCAGCAGGTATGGATAGTATAATGCACAAAATGGAAAAGCACTAATAGAGGAACATACTGACTGAGTTCAGCTTGTGATGGAACATCATCGAGCTGCCGTTTTAATGACAGAGTTGACCTCAAATTAGCTGCAAGTTCCTATCAAAAGAAAAAGAACTGTAAATCTAATATGTCATACATCATCAAGGTGCAGTTTATAGGATAGTGGTGAACTTAAGTACAACAATGTTGTGTTTTAAGTAGAAAGATGCTGTAAATCTAAGTCTTACCTTATCCAAAAACAAAGATGCTATAAAGAGAATCTAAAAAAATAAATGGTTCACTACAATAGACACCCCTTCATCCGCACAAATAGAATCTCATGGGTGCACCATAAATAAATGAGGAATAAAACTATTATTCAAATTTATAGAATCATGTTTAATTCCTTCAAAAGCTCTTCAATTTCTTTCTTTCCACACTACCCACATAAGAACAAATGGAGCAATGTCCCATACCAGCATCTTCTATTCCGTCTTCCCTTCTTATGGTAAATCAGAATCTAGTAATTACGATATCAGTCCTCACCAACTAGGAATTCTTCAATATCCGAATAACAACTAAAACCTCCAAAAATATCATGAAAGAGGGCATAACAATGTAGAAGTGATGTACAGAAGACGCATACAACATAATAAGCAAAGACAATAAAACATTGATTAAACAAAACAGGTTGATGTAATTCAGAGTAGATATAATTCTTTATAATTTTGGTAAAACTGAAGCAACATCTGGGTTGTGTGATGAACATCCAAGCCAACAAACAAAGAATAAACTTTTGTCTATGGCATACCAGAAAAAGGCTACTCAAATTGGCCCGGCCATGAGAAATCAAGTAAGAAGCTTGATTCTTTTTTTTATAACTGTGGTGTCCAGGTCAGCTTGCGCACACCTAGACTAATTTCAGGGGATACCTACCACCTCTCACCAGCAATAGGTACCAGGTAACTCTGTCACCAAGGCTAGGACATTTGGGAAGAAGTCGCCTATTTTTTTGTCTCTGCTGAGATTTGAACCTGACACCTCATGGTTCTCAACTCACTTCATTGACCACTAGGTCGCACCTTTGGGTGCAGTAAGAAGCTTGACTATTTCCTCAAGTTTGGTTGGGAGCTTATTGTAACTTTTCTACAATATAGGAAGTGTATAATCACGAAATTGAATCATAATCAAATTCCTAATAAAATCAATTCTAATTATTGTGAATCTTGTACAACCTTACCACTTCCCCTCAAGTTGGAGAGTACATATCATAAGCTCTAAGGTTGTTACAAATGTACTCAATTCAAGGTCTTATGTGGGATTTGGTAAGAACATCTATTAGCTTATCATTCTGACTGAAAAAGTTGGTGGCTAAGCATCCAAACTCAATCTATAAAACATGCCAATTGAGTGATACTATGTATTGATAATCAATTATGATGTTTAAACATTGTTGTAGATGTCGATTTGGGTGTTGGAAGTGAGTTGGAGGTAAGTTGGGGTGGAACATAACAAAAAGGGAATTAATTATCACGACCCAAGTCTATGGCATGTATTGTCCACTTTGAGCCTAGGCCCCCAAGGATTTGTATTTCGAGCTATGCCACATCGAGCCACAAAAGCGTGCGTACCATGTGAGCTTGAGTTATGCTTTCTAAAACTCATTACTTTCCACTCTCATTTCGATGAGGGATTTGCCGAAGGTGTCATGTGCACCTCATCTTCATAACTTTGCCAGCCTAGAAGCTTGCCAGTCCTGCTTAACTCACCATCATCAGCCCGCCCTTTGTCAGGGGCGTCACATGAATTTAAAAGTTGGGCTGGCTACTGTGCATTGAGTCATGGCATGTCCACCACGTGAGGGCATAAGTGGGTCGTGGTATAGCATGCCCTCTGTGTGTAACGTGATCAAGGTAAGGGAATTCACAAGGCGAGGCAACACTCTTAACAGACACTGTGTGGACAAAGCGTGAATCCTACCTGGCAAGCTAACTAGGTCATGTGATAGCGACGTCACGACATGAAGAAGAAACTCTAAGAGACTCTCATCACGAGATGGCCACACCATAGCATTACTGGTCCGAGGCTCAACACTATAAAAGTTGAGATGTCGAAAACTTAATCCCAATTGTCAAACTCTTGAGCTAGGGCACGACTTCCACAAGGGATTTTAATCTCAAGACTTGATCCAACAGTCAATCTGAATTTAGTAATGACTATTTTGGTTATTTATGCTCATTTATGTCAATCGACCTCCAAAAGCTATTATTTTGGCCCAGAAACCAAATTCCACAAAGTTTCTCCAAAAGTCAAAAAATCTTCCGGTGAAAAATTCGACAAATAAGGTCGAGGGAAAGTAGGTCACGCGTTGACGCATTTGCCAAATTTTGACACGGTTTGGCAGTGTGTAATGATCAACAACGAGCTATTCAAAGTTGGACTTCTTGAAAAGGTCCTTATGACTAGACAAAACTTCCTAAGGTGATAGTGAGAACTCGAAGGTGCATAAAAGGATCTAGGGTTCATACAGGGAGTTTGACTCTGATTAGCTACCTCTGTATGCATCCAGCGACTCTCAAAATGTAATGGTAAGTGTTAGAATAGCAATAGGATTTCATATATAGTATCCTACTAGGAGAAGTATTATAATGGAGTGTCTATAAATAGAGTTCAGTATAATCATGTAGATACAACAATTCAATAATATTTTTCTCCCATCATTTCTCACATGGTATCAGAGCCATAATAAAATATTATCACCAAAAAAATAAGTGTGAATAGTGCCTCGTGAACAGTTTCACGTGAACAGCGCCACATGAACAGTGTTTTCCCGCTGTGAATAAAAATTTCGGTGTTAACAGTTACCAGATTTTCGATTGTCGAAACTAGGGTTCCGGCGATTCCAGGCTTTATTTCAGGCCATTCTTTTATGAAGTATTTTTACTGTCAGCATCCCGCAGAGATTCCGAGCTAACCCATACCACTTTCTTCGTGGTTCGACAACTTTTCCGACATAATTTCTTTTCCCGTAAGGTCGTGCCTTCATTCTGATACTACCTATAAAATACCATCAAAGTCCCGCGCCTCAATTCCAGCGACTGTTTTGCGTCCCGTAGGGTCGTGCCGTCATTCCGATCCTACCCACAAAATACCATCACAGTCTCGTGCCTCGATTCCGGTGACTATTTTGCATCATTCTCTTGTAGAGCATTAGTAAGAAAGTATTCACTGTGCAATATTCCAGCGAAGATTCGGAAAAATAAAATCACCACCGCGCATAATTTTTCCGGTGGTTGCTAGCGTCACATCTCTATCCAGTGGTGTTGTGCCGAATTCGACATCACCACAACATAGATCAGGTTCAAGCTAGTGAGAAACTAATTGTTGTGCAAATTTTCAACAATTTTCAAGAAAGCAAATCAGTCACCGTGTAATATTTCCGGTGACAACATAGTTGTCCGCGTCAAAATTACTTTCGGGTAGTGTTGTGCAAATTCAAAAACCACCATAAGGTAGATCAGTCCCTTCCGACCAAAACTCAGTCAGCGGCTCCGGCAAATAACCACTCACGCGCCACCACGTGCCACTCGAAGTTTCAACTCCGGCTAGTGCGTCAGATCCATACGCCGTGCATGCACCTTTTTCCGGCCAGATCTCGGTGATTTTCTTCTTGGGTTATGTTCACCAGATTCCATCCATCTTTTAAGTCATATTTCGCTACGTCTCTCGGTTTTGATTTGTTTAAATCCTAAAACACGGAAATTTGAAGTTCAAGTCTTATGACTAATTCAAAACCCTTAAGAAGGATATTAGAAAATCGCACATCACAATCCATGAAGAAGCGACGAGAAGGAGGTCATCTTGGAAGATCTCGACCTAGGTCTAGTTATTGTAATAGGCTTGGACACACTCGTGAAGTATGTTATTCTCTCCATGGTAACCTTGAGGAGGAAGTTTATATGGAGCAACCACCTGATTTTGTTGCTCAGGGGGAGTCTAACCTAGTGTCAATTGCGACGGTCACTTTATGGTCTGAAACAGTCTCCCAGAGCCTGGTTTAAGAAATTCAGCAGAATAATTCAGGAGTTTGGCATGACTCGTACTAAAGATGTCATCAGACTGAAGTATTTTCTAGGTATTAAGGTTGCTCAATCCAGATCAGGTATACTCTCTGGTGATATTATAAAATTTGTGAAGTCGAGTGATCAGCTTGCAGATATTTTCACCAAGTCCCTACTGGTCCTCGTATTAATTACATCTGTAACAAGCTCGGTAGATATGACTCGTATGCACCATCTTGAGGGGAGTGTTAGAATAGAAATAAGATTTCATATATAGTATCCTACTAGGAAAAGGATTGTAATGGAGTGTCTATAAATAGAGCTCTAATCATGTAAATACAACAATTCAATAATATTTTTCTCTCATAATTTTTCACAGTAAGCAAAGTTTTCAACTCAGAAGTTTGATTATTCCCTCTAGTTTGGTTGGAACTTATAATAACTACAAGTGCTTACAGTATGATAAGTTGATAATTACAAATAAAATAAAATCAAATCATAACCAAATCCCAAACTAAATCAATCCTAACTAATGATAATCTTGTACAATCTTCATAGGTCAATTGAATCGGGCAGCCCGGTGCACAAAGAATCTCACGTCTGCAGGGTCCGGGAAAGGGTCGCACCCAAGGAGTGTGATGTAGATAGTCTACCCTAATGCAAGCATTAGTGGCTACTTCCACGGCTCAAACCCGTGAGGTCACACTAAGACAACTTTACCATCGCTCCAAGGCTTCCCTTCAATCTTAATAGGCTAAATTTGTCTAAATTTTTCTTTTAAAGAAAGCAAATAACATCTCATTGAATTACACCAAGCTACTGTCAACTACAAACTCAGCTAATTGTTTCTCTTTTATAACAGAGAATCCCGAGGACCGTGAAGCACGGTTAGAAACTCAGTGGTTAATGGATACACCCTTCTACCCTTCAACACAAACTCAGCTAATTATTTGGCACTAGGTCTAGATAACAACATAATCAACGTCCAAGATAATGAAAATACAAATCCAAATGGTAGGATACAACATTTGTGACCATGTCGGAAGAAAGTAGAAACCTTTTGCCTATTTATGAACAAGGAGAAGAAGCTCAATGAGAAAAGTAAAATGGAATGACAAAAGAAAATATATTTTTTGGATTACACTGATTCAGATACTTCTAGTTGAATATGGAGCAAGTGTCCTTTCTTTTATAAGGTAAAGTATTGGAGCAAGTGCCCATTTACACGAATTCAAGATGAACAAAACTTAATGTGACTTGTCAGCAAGGGGCATAATTCAATCAATTATTGCTTTGTTATTGTTAGCAAAAAGTAAAGCATTTTCTTACCCTCTTTGCAGAATCGAGCTTCTCAGTGGAGTCCCTAAGAGTATGGTCCAAACTTACAGAGATTTTCGCCTCTTTGCCTCTTTGCAGTAGTTCCTCAAACTCATCAACCTTAGCTTGCAATTTAGCATGTTCTAACATGCACCTAGATTGGAGTTCAGATTCTTGTCTGTCAAGTGCCTAAAAGACCAAAGCAAAAGTTAGTCATATGCATTTGGCAGAAGGACATCAAAAAAGAAGCCCGCATGTGACAAGACATATTTTTTAAAATGGAATTATCCAAGCAACAAATGATGCTCATCTACATGATCGCAAGAAGCAGTAGATATCAGGTTAAATATTTTATGTCAAAACAAGGATTTCATCCAAAATTGTAGAAACAAGTTTAACATTGTAATAATTTAATCATCCACAAGAATCAGTATGCAACAATATGATTGTATTGGTAAACATATATCAGAAGCGAAGACTATTTGACCAGACATGTGGCAAGCATAGAGAGGACTACAGTCAACAGTTGATTCAACCAACGCCGGTCAGACCAAAGACTTGTAGGATCCTCCGAGAATCATCTCCTGAACCCGCCTTATTCACACCTAGAAACAGGAGCCCGGAAGCATCCATCCGTGGAGGATCAGAGTGCCCGGACGGGAGATAACTCAAACAATGGCCAGACTCCGAGATATCTGGAATTCCATTTAATCCCATTTATCCTGTATACTCCCCCACTTCCCCACTATTGTAACCATTTAAATTCACCCGAATACACTTGTTACTGAAATTGTACCAGTTATCACTATTCTTGATCATTGTTCACCATCCACCGGCCCGAAAATACAATAAGAATCTCTTTATCTCTTCTCTTAGCAATAATCTCAATTTGGTTAATCGTCTTGTTATATTCGTATCTTTGTTCCAATTACATTCACATTAGCAAGGATAAACGAGATTTGAATTAATTACAATGCTTGTGACCTCATTATTAGTCTAATAAACTACCTTTAGCCTAAACAATCATAGGTTTCTACCACTGTTAGTAGTGAAAACATATTTCAAAAGAGAAGAGCTCATCAAAAACTAAGCATATACAAGGAATGTGCAATCTTTTACTCTTTTCCAACCTCTATAACATAACAAAGTTAGAAATGGTCTATATATGCATCCTAAAAGGCCTATACTAAAAGTTAGAGATTTTAAAGTCAAGCAAAAAGAAGAGTACAACAACAACATACTCAGTGTAATCTCACAAAGTGAAGTCTGGGGAGGGTAGAGTGTACGCAGACGTTACCCCTGCCTTGAGAGGTAGAGAGGCTGTTTACAATATCCTTGGCTCAGAAAGCAAAAAAAAAAGAGTAAAAGACAAAATCTCATCATTCATCACTCGCCTGGGACGTTTGGAGAAGCGATAAGATGGTGGGGGCAGTGGGATGAGCGTCAATTGTTTGTTGTAGTTGCTTTATCTCACTCACAACATCATCATCATCCTGTGCAAATGAGGATGATTAATAATTGGTGATTGACCGAATTCAAAAATGTAGCCTTGTGCAATTCTTACCAGTTCTTCCATTATTATTATGATACAGTCTACTGTCTGACACTTCCGAATGTTTCGTAATAAAACGCAAGATCAAGGAGAAGACGGGATAGTGATAGGATTACCGCGCGCGCGCGCGCTCTCTCTCTCTCTAAAATTTTTTTGACACAATACATAATCAGGCCCCAAAATTGGCCTTAGTGTGCCTTTCAACTTTGCCTACATATAAATATTTCAATTTATATTTGCTTTGTCAGTTGAACCCCTATATTACGAAATAATTATTTAGACATTCAAAATTTATGTGTCATCTATTTGTGTCCATCCAAAACTAAAAGGATAAGTTTATCATCTGAGACATCTTTAAGAGTATGTTTACATATTATGTCCTTTTTAAAATATAATTACATTGTATGTTAATTGGTGGTACCTACTAGGGATGGCAATTGGGCGGGGCGGGTACGGGTACCCCTCCCTCACACCCGTACCCGCCATAAAATTTTATACCCATCACTTACCCGCCTCCCGTGGCGGGTACAATTTCAACATCCATACCCGTCTAGGCGGGTATATTCTTAAATCCACACCCGCTCCACCACCCAAGTGGATATCTGTCACCCGCCAATACCCGCATGTACCCGCCTGCACAAACATTTCTCTATTAACTTCTTCTACTCTTTTAGCAGTAGTTAGTTTTTATCTCTTGGGCATCACTGTTATGTTCAGTAAATAACATAACGAAATAGATAAAAATGGAGATTTAGGAAAAAAAGAAATGACAAATAAATAGAACCAACAATAATCAAACTCAAACCAGTAATATTTCCAGGTACACTCTAAATAAATGAAAAGATTAAAAAACCAAGAATTGCTAGTAATGGTCCGGTTGCTAACTGCTTTAACTGCTGGTTCTTAACCCCAATTGCAACACCAAGTGAAATAACCCCAGTGCAACACCAACATAACCAACAATAGTCAAACCAGTAAAGTTAACAAATGACAAACAAAGTTGATCCAAGTTAGCAAAGAAGAACATCAAGAAGCCAAAGAAGAACATCGATTAGCGATAAGCCAAAGAAAGAACATCAAGAAGCCGCTTTGATCACATCGATTAGCAAAGAAGCCAAAGAACATCGGGCCGACTTCTTCCTCAAGATCACATATTTCCATCTCCTTGACATCACCACTGTCACGACCCGACCCGACGGGCCGCGACTAACCGCCCTAATGACGTCATTACACTAACATGTCACACATAATCCAACTAACACTTAATGAGTCTGAAATTCGGCAGCATAACGCTGCAATAACAACATATGCCAGGGTAGGCGAGCCGACAAGGCTGCCTTTACCCCCGAATGTACCTGCCTCCTGAGGAGTCACAACTAGCCAACACAATATACAGGCAAGTCGACAAGGCTGCCAACAGATAATATAACATATACACGGGAACACCCCCAACATAGAGTACAATGATATGGCTTACCAAAACAGAGTTATAACTCTTACATAAGTACAACCCACCACTGTCTACTTACCTCTATAAGAAGAAGAACGACATATGACGGGACAGGGCCCCGTCGTGCCCCTAAATACAAACATAAGTCTAAAAGAGGTTCGGTACCAAAATGACAAAGCTCTGGATCAAAGGAGCTTCCCAACCTGCTGAGTAGGAACCTAAACCGGAGGATCACCAAACTGAGCACATGTACCTGCGGGCATAAACGCGACCGAGGAAAGGGGGTCGATTTAAATAATGTACTGAGTATGTAAACATGAAATACTGCATATGAGATCATAAGTAGCCAACAGAAATAGGAGATCAGTATAAAAGTCAGGATCCAAATCCAACTGTGCCATAAACAATAAAAGTCAGTTGCCTTATAAAAATGAGAGTCAAGTCAAGAAAACATGAGTGCCTGTCCATATACATATATATATCTGTAACGTAACCCGACCCACTAGTGCGGGACTCGGTGGAATCATATCATAACCCAGCCCATGCTGGGACTCGATAAAGTCATATCTCATCTATGAATCCATCCTACGTAACCCGGCCCTCTACTGAGGGTCTCGGTGAAAAATGCAAGGTTGTACACGAACGTAACCCAGCCCGAGATACGGTGAGGTGAAGTAGTAACACTTAGCACGAGTAGATATCGTGAGTAACCATATGCAAGTAAAAATTATCATCTGACTCTCAATAAAATCATTATAATAATGTCATAATAAACTCTTTGGTGAAAAATCATAGGCACTTCTCATAACAATCCTCTTTAGGAATTTAACTGTATAAGAATCAAGTACGTCCGCCGTACCTTCATTAAATAAAAATCATGCCAAAGAAAGAAGGAATAGTTCACATACGTCTTAGACGAACTAATCACCTCTATATTAGAGTACGTCTCGATTTAGAACTTCAACCTATAATAATGGTAATACGTTCGTCAATTCTATGATCGCTAGCATACTTTATATCGAATAACAACTTCTTATTTTATAAAAATTCGGGCAGCACTTCCCATGTTTATACATGTTTCCACAACTTCCAAACGAGGCTAATAACATCAATAAACAAGCACCAATTAAGGGCACAACCAAGACAACAATAAAGGGAATTTACACACACACTTCTCATGTAAATTTAGCCTCTTAATCCACCTTAAAAACAGCCCACAAAACAGCCCATGTTCCAACAACAACGAGGGTAGAATGTGAAGCCTTTCTATGCCTTTCCACACTCTTATTCCTTTAGGACTTACCTTAGCAATTACCACACTTAAACATGCATAATGGTGACTAAATTTTCAGAATTATAACACCACAAAACAGTCATTAAAATAGTCCATATACATCACAACATGTCTAACCATTTCATGCAAGTTCTTGGCCACAACATGTCATAATTCCATAACTCTTATCTTAATTCCTATAATCCAATTTCGGATTTTAATACTTTCATATAACTAATTCCAACTAAATCTCCATGTTTCCTTTCAATTTTATCATGCAATTAGTGATAATAATAATAACAACAATACCCAACGAATCCAACAACACCAAAATCTGTCCCAAATTGGCAACTAGCCCAAAATGGTCACATGCAATGCTTAAATTCCAATTCTTCCTTACCACAAATTCATTACCTTAATTCTAACAACATGCATTCCAATTATATCACATAAAGAAGAATTTTTATACCTTAAATTCATCAAAACAGTCCGCAAATTTTCTGCCACTGTTTGTCCGAAAATCCCCACTGTTTTGTAATTTTTCTCCTCCTTTTTGTTCACTTCTTCAACTCCAATTGACATGCAAGTGTTCTACAATGTTAAGCCATCATCCCTACACGTTTTTCTTCCAAAATTTCATCCCAAAAATTTGAAATTTACAGATTTCGCCCAAGCAAAGGTGGTTGTTTTGCCCTTTGTTGCCCTTGTTTTTGGTGTTGTTTTGCTTCTAATTTTTGGTGAAAATGTAGTCTAGGAAGAGAAGATAACAACCTTAATTTTGGTTATGGGTGGAGGGCGATTTTCGGATTAGTTTGGAGGAGAGAATGAGAGGAGAGTTTGTTTTTTTTTTGTTTAAGATAGAAGAAGATGAAGAGGTAAGTGAGTTTATAAGAACCAAAAATCTGATTTTTTCTCTTTTCACTTTGGCCCCCAAGTTCTTCAATTAGTAAATCTCAAACCCACTTCTTTTAATTCCCGAGAATTTCATAAGCCTCGTATCCTCAATGTCATAAATTTTTTTAATACAATACTAGTCCATAACTCCATTGGAATAAATTCAACTACTAGGATTAATTCTTGTCGTCACGTGTATAGCACTAAAGAAAAATTATTCCGGGATAACATCCGTTTATACACTAATTTTCCGTATTAACATATGTAAGCGTTCCTTATATTCAATATCCGAATCTTGCTTTCTTAATGACGTTCTTAATTATCGTCTTAATCTTATGAGGTGTAACAACCACCACCTGCATAATATATAAACAAAGTAATTAGAGTCTAACTTCAATTTAATACAACATAAATAATTTAATCAAATTAATGTTACCTTTAATATCCGCCCAAATCCAGTTTTGAGCACACATTAATGCCTCCACCATTTCCGAAAAAAGTCGACTACGATAAGGATTAAGTACACGTCCACTAGTGCTAAATGCGGATTCCGATGAGACGGTAGAAACTGGAAAGCTCAATATATCCATTGCTATTTGTTGGAGAACGGGATAATTATTTCCATTTGTTTTCCACCAATTAAGAATATCGAAATCATCCACAAGTGGTACAGTTTCAGCTTCCAAGTACTTCTCCAAATCAGATTTTAGTCCAACTTTACTATTGTCTTGTGACACAAATTGTGCAAACTCTTGCATGTACCCCATTCTCATACTACTTGTAACATCAGTTGAAGACATGTGGCTACTTCTAGCTGGATTATTACAATTTTTGTGCCCATACTCATCCACCAATTCCTTTAGAAAATCATAAATCCTTTTTACCTCAACATCAACAACAAGCGTATCATAAATTTTAGCAAAGTAAAACCGAATGAGAGCCATCTTGAACCTAGGATCAAGTATAGTTGTCACACCCATAAGACCATTAACATCTAATCAATACTTATTGTATTTATCTAGCATTACCTTAACCATTTTTCCTATATAAATGGTAGGTGAGGACAACCAGTTGGTTAATAAGATTCTAATCTCACAAATTCTAGGGAAATAAATATTTGCAGTCGGGTACGTCGAGGTAGAAAATTGTTGTGTAATATCATTAAACAATTTCAATAGTTCACATATTTTCACAACCTTATCCCAATCTTCACTAAGTGGTGGATTTTTGTACAAATTATCTCGCGCACTTAAAACAACAAACACCTCCTTAAAATTCATAGCAACTAGAAGCATGTCATACGTCGAATTCCATCGAGTTTTACAATCAAACATAAGTGATTTTGAACAATCAGGAACAACTTGCTTAGCTACTTGTTCAAAATTTTGAGCTCTCTTATGTGATGAAGTCCAAAAGACAACACTTTCCCTAATTCTTTCAATACCCTCTTTGAAAATGGCACATAAGCCATCTTGAACAATCAAATTAAGTATGTGTGCACAACAACGCATATGAAGAAAATGCCCATGCAACATCAATGAACCATAAGGAAACTCCAAACGCAATAAATTCATCATCGCATCATTTGTAGTGCAGTTATCAACCGTTATAGAAGACAAACTAAGATCAAGATTCCAAGATTGAATGCATTCTTTTAAAGACTCGACAAGCACCTTAGATGTATGCGGTGTCGGGGCATACAAGAACCTATTAGATTGATATGAACATAATACTACTATTAAGAATTTTGAAATAAAAACTTGCATAATCAAATAATCATAGAAGACCACACCTATAAAATAATCACAACCAATTACCACATTACAACTTGCATAATCAAACAAGAAAGAGTACATGATGATTCGACTTTGGAGTTTCCATGAATTATCAACGAAGTGTGCGGTGACAGCCATGTATCATTTTTTTGATAGTTTGCAGCCCACATGTATGTAGTCAAAGCAAATCTTACTTTGACTTTCCTTAACAAAGCATTTATACTATCTTTTTCGACATTGTGTCATTGGAGAATGTCTTTTTTTGTTGTGTTGCAGCAGGGAACCTTGAAACCTGGTTGAAGAGTATTAGAGTACTTTCTAAAGCCATAATTCTCAACCATGCTTAGTGGGTATTCATGGAAAATAATCATTTCTGCTAAGTCTTGTCTCGCATTATCTTGGCGAAACTCGTACGGGGACAATGTCAACGTCTCATTCGTATCACAAGGGCTAGCAAGTGTACCAAACATCCTTGTTTGTCGGAGATCCATGCATTTCTTTTTTGAACATTTACTTGCATGCTCTTTCAAGTGACTTGTTCCATCTCTCGGTCCTCCAGCAAGTTGCTTTAAACAATGGTTGCACTCCGCTTTTATTTCTTCCCTACTCGTTTCCTTGTAAAATTATCCCAAGCTTTTGATGTATGTCTACTGGTTCGGGGCAAAACAGAAGTATCTGCAGAATTAGTTTGCTCTTGGCTCTCTTCAATTTCTTTACCTTTTCCCATTATATTCGGGGTACAACTTGCCGTAGAAGGATCTGATGGTTTTGAGGAAGACATAGTAGAGGCATTACCCTTGTTTGCCATTCTTACCTATGCAATTACATATATACAGATTATGACAACATTGAAAAATGTTAAATTTGTTTGAGGCAGAACAATAAACAGTAATCAGTCCATACGATCAGTAATCAGTAATCAATCCATAAATTTGTTTGAGGCAGAAAACTAATGAGTAATCAGTAATCAATCTTATAGTTCATCTAACACTAATCATTAATCAATCCATAAATTTGTTTGAGGCAGACCACTAATCAGTAATCAGTAATAGTAATGGTTGTGCAATACATACTACTACAACCAACTTCAATTAGAGAAACAAAAGGGATGGATTTTCCTAGTGAGCATACAAAACACATAGTCCTATCTCTCATTCAAACAACTTCAAAGATCAAGTATGACCAAAATGTTAATGCATTTTTACCATCAATAAATAGGAAAATATTATTTGTTTTATTAAATGAGACCCAACACATATTTCTTGTTAATGGTCTGACTAGTTTATCATGCTTCGACACTCGACAGTGAACAAAATATAATGGAAAATGTTTAATTTTTTCGATAGACTGACCTTTTTTGGGTGTAGCAAATTGAGGCGGAGCGAACTAATGGTCGATGGGTTTGGGTGCAGCGAACTAATGACCGATGAGTTTGGGGGAAATAAGGGATGGTCGATAGTCGACGGTCGATGGGTTTGGGGGAAATAAGGTCGATGGTCGATGATGGGTTTTGGGGGAAATAAGGTCGATGGTCGATGGGTTTGGGGGAAATAAGGTCGATGGCGATGGATTGATGGTCGATGGCCGATGTGTTTGGGGGAAATAAGGTCGATGGTAATGGACTGTTGGTCGATGGCCGTCGGCCGATGATGGGTTTTGGCCTTTTGGGGCGTAAGGGTTAAGAGCTAAGGGTATCGGCCACGACGACTAGTGTTGCACTGCTGCTGAGGCTGAACTGCTGAATGCTTAAGAGCTGAACCCTAGTAGTCTAATATTAATTAAGGGTATTGGGCTTATGGATGGGCTTACAGAATACGGACTACTAGTCTAATATTATTGGGCTTATGGGGCGGGTAGGCGGGTATCAGGCGTGTATAACTGTAAAACCACCACCTACCCGTCTACCCGCCTACTCGCCTACTCGCCTACCTGTGGCGGGTACATTTTCAATATCCATATCCGCCTACTATCCGTCAAAGTTATACCCATACCGGTTCCAACTGGGGCGAGTGTGGTGCAAAATCCTTAAAATTATACCCACCGGCCAACCCTTGTACCTACAACCAAATTGAGCCTTTTGATGTCCTTACCCGAAATGGTCCACTCTCTTTATAACTAAATATTACATTTCATCTGTTAGCCCATTAATGCGATCTGTTGCCACACTCTCTTGCCGTTTCTTTCTTTCTTCTTCTTTTCAGTTCTTCAGTGATTTCAACTTCACCTTTCATTTTTTAACCTCAAATTTCGATTTATATTTTTCAGGTATATCTACTGTCTTTTCCCCCTCTTTTATTCGCAGTGATTAGTATTATTTTGGTTGTTTCTTCTGTTTGTTTTTTGTTTCAATTTTGTTTTGCATGTTCGTTATTCATCTTTTGTTTTTTGTTTTTTAGGGTTTGTTTATTATTTTTGATAGAATGTTGGTTGATTTTAGGGTTTGTTTCTAAGTGATTAGTTTTTAGTTCTATTCATCATTTAATTTTGCTTTTAGGGATTTGTTTCTGATTTTTGGAAATTGTTTCTTATTGATGGATGTAAATGAGGGACAATTTAAGTTAACAAACTATCACATATTTTCGTATGAGATATAGTGTTTAGGTGTATATTCTGTTATTTTCTTGTATAAATATATATATTGACCAAGTTGCTCATCTACTGTGTACATGTGTTTTGATTTTGTGCATAACATAATGTGTGTTGATTTGTGCATAACATAATATTTGCACTTGAGTTCTAACTGTAATATTTTCCTTTTGTGTTGCCAGAATGCATCTAAAAAAGATTGCATCTAGAACTTCTGGGAAGATTGATGGTAGAGGGGTTAGGGTCGATCTTAGCACATCGAGTTACTTGCCCTCGACTAGTTATGTCGGAGATGAAGATGATGATGATTTTGAGTCCCCTGCTCCTACAAATAATTGTCAACAAGAAAGCACTCGAATCACCCGCTCACAGACAAAGAAGGTTGATAAGCTTGTTAAGAATATCAAGACGAGGTCGAAGAAATGTGATCGACCTGAGAAAGCTAAAGTGAGTTTGAAACTTGTTGATGAAGATGAAGATGATTCTGCCAAAGTGAAAAAAAAGGTCGAAAATGTTGCTGAAGGTAGTTCTTTTGCAATAACAAAAGAAGAAAGGATATCTACTCGATGCAAATTCAAGGAGAGAAAATCTCTCTTGAAGGTATATCTTCTAGTACTTATTTGTCTTACGTATTTCTGATTAAATAAGCATGGAATATAGTTTCTCGCAAATGAAGTTAACCTCAGAAATAGATTTTTTCTGCTTGGTGTTATATTGTTGTCTTTCTGAAATTACCTAAGGTGGAGATTTGTAGTAAACTAATTCTGCTTATTGTGATTTTTATTACTTAGATGTGGTATATAAGTGCATTATTTGATAAGAGGACAACTTTGCTATGAAATATATGTAAATGTCATGAGGCTACAATTATAAGCTGAAAAGCAGCTTTGAAATTTAGGGTCTGAATTGAGCTTTAAAGTTTCATTATTGTATTTGCGTCTTTTTTTGTTCACTGATTATTTTCTTTATTTATCTTTTATCATATGGAGGTTGGTGACTTCTATATACAATCGAATGAACATTTTCGGATTAGAATTAGTTGTCACACTGAAACTGATAGTGTTAGCATCTTGAGGGAATTCTTGAATGATACGCAACTTCAGATGTTTCGTGATAGTTGTTTTGAATTTTTCCTAAACCTTCCTCTTGTTAAGACCAGAATCAGCTTATGCATTATCTGTTACTGAGGCAGGTTGTCCCCGGTGCGGAAAGAGAGTTGTGGATAAAACTCAATGGCTGTGTGTTGAGTTTTGGTATTGGAGAGTTTGATGAAAGTATATTTTCAAGAAAATAAATCAATAACGAGGCAACAATTGCTTGATCGTTGTAAGGAAAAGGAATGGGAGTCGAATGGTGATTATGGTATTCATTCAGCATTTCTTATTCTCAGATACCAATGATCACTGTATCACCAAAACAGATTTTGATATTGTTGAAAGTAGTGAATACCACAGAGTTATGTTTGGGGGAAAAATGCTTTGAAGAGATTCTCAGAACAACGAGGGACAAACAGTGTGAGTACTTGACAATGTACAAACTCGGAGGTTTGCCGCGTGCACTACAGACGTAATATTTCGAATGTTGCTCTACAGTCGACAATATTTGGTTGTTCGTGTTGGCAATAATGTGCCACGTATTCTTAACTGGCAAATGACTGATTCTCCAACGTATGCGGGCTTGACCAATGGTGTGATTATGCCTAGTCTAGACAAAGTAAAATCTTGTACCCCTTTTTTTTTTACTTTATGTATCAATTTAAGTTTTTTGTATAATCTTGTATATGCTATACTAAGTTAACCTATTGATTATATTTTTGTAGATGAAGTACTGCAATATTTGTCCTAGCAACTGAGAACAAAAAGCTGAAGATTGCTGCATTTTTTAAAGATGTCAATGCCGACTATGTTTCTCCAATGAGTTTTCAGAATGAAGATTCAAATATTTCACCCCCACTTCATCTTCGGACTATGGAGCAGCAGCCTAAACATCCTCATCCTCAGAATATAGAGCAACAACCCATACTGAGACGCGATCCTTCCAGGAGCAGTGATGAAGTGAAGGCTGAAGTTCAACAATTGATGAATGACATTTCAATGGTACTGCTTCTTGATCTTTTTGTAGGTTGTGAATTATTTTGTATACACATATGGTTGTTAGATTTATTCATGTAGGTTTTTTTCCTAGTTTACTGATACAGTTGCGACACACAACAAATACATCGTATCTTTCTTTGGAAAATATTCGAGCATCTCAAAATAAAGTAAACGGGTGATGAAGTTCTTGGTACCAAGGTCCTGTTTTGCATTTTATTTCCTTTTTTGTATGTGAAAATGATATGTTGACGTTCTCTTTTGTTGTTTTTTATTTAGATTTATCAAGGCGATGCTCATGATGACGGTAACTCTGGACTAGGCAATGAGGCTTTTCATAATTATGATCCCCCCCTCCGGGCAAGTACATGAATAAAACATGCAAGCTGATCAAACCACTTCAAGTGTCAAAGAAAATGAGTAAGTGCATGAACTGAACATGCTAGTTGAGCAAATTTCATCATGTGCGTCAAGGAAAATGAGCAAGTTACTGATGCTTCCCTCCCCGACCAAGTGCATGAACAAAACATGCAAGCTGATCAAACCACTTCAAGTGTCAAAGAAAATGAGCAAGTGCATGAACTGAACACGTTAGTTGAGCAAATTGCATCATGTGTCAAGGAAAATGAGCAAGTTACTGATGCTTCCCTCCCCGAGAAAGTGCATGAATTAAATATGCGAGCTGATAATACTGCTTCAAGCGTCAAAGAAAATGAGCAAGTTACTGATGGTCTTCTTGGTATTTTTATCTTGTACTTTTTTTTTTCTCCGCCTTCATATTTTTATCCTGGTATTTTACTGATTAATCCTTTTTCTCTGTATAAGTGATAGCAGGTGATGGTGTTGTTCCCCCCAAGAAAGTGCATGAAGTAAACATGCGAGCTGACCAAATTGAATCTAGTGTCAAGGAAAATGAGGAAGTTACTGATAGTCATCTTGGTATATTTGTATTGCACTTATTTTTTTTATTTCTTTCTACGCCTTCATATTTTTGACTAATCCTTTTTCTCTGTCTAAAGTGACAATAGGAGATGGTGTCAAGGACACTCTTTGGAATGTTATTAGGGATGAAGAGGTTGCCAAGATAAAGATGTCCCAAATTCAGCTTCATAGACTTGGAGTGTTATTAATGATGAAGAGGTTGCCAAGATAAAGATGTCTCAGATTACGCTTCCTAGACCACTCGTCATGGAGGTAGAAGAAAAAGATTTTACTCCCGAGAAATTGGGACGACAGAAATTTTGATGAAAATTAGCCCAATTTTCATATGTGGCAGATTTTGATTCGGGGACATCCAAGCCTATTTTTGATATCAAGTATCCTTTCATGAGTGACATTGATAAATTTGATCCCTTGTCGCCTTCAGTCCAAAAGTTTGCCAAATTCATCGAGGATGGGCTGAATATGTCGCGATGGTAACTTTACTAACTGTAAGCTTTTCATGTTTTGGTTCTTACACTTATGCGAATGTCCTGATAGTGTTTTTTGGTGATTTTTAAGTGTCAAGATTCTATATCGCGACGGAAAAAATGATCTCCCTTAAGATTTTATTTTTGACTCCTGTCATGTGGATACGAAGGATTGGTTTGAGGCACTTGCACATATTGATCGACCTTTGAAGGACACGGTATTTATCATTTTCTGTCCTAATGTATATTTTTGTATATGTTTTGCTAATTCACTACAGTCAGTGCTACAATGTGTATTTTATATATATATGTTTGTATATTTTTATATAGCTTTTATTAGTTTGTATATGTTTTGTACATTAGCAAGTGCATATAAGAATGAGCTAATATATCCATCTAGTTAGTTGTGGTATTATATATTTTCTAGTAGTTTCAAGTACTTTGTAGCTTAATTAGTTCCGTCTATGCTATCATGCTTGCTACTTGTAGCTTGAACCTGAAGTGCACCAGGATCAATCTAACAACCTTAAAGTACTGTTCCATGTCCCAGAGGTCTTCGAACCTTGACATTTCGAATCCCGTTGAATGGCTGTGGTTTCGGGACTCAAGTCTGGAGTCACCGGGTGAGACATTTGTTCACGAACCGAAAACCTAGCTCCACAGCAAGCTCCTCAATTTGACCCGGTCCGTCACACTTTGGACATCGTCACTGGGATTGTTGAGGCCGATACGATAGCATTATATTAACGAGAGCTTTTACTTCTCAGATCGGCAAGTACTCCTTCCAAATGGTGATGAGGAAGCATAAAATCTACGAGTGAAAAGTCTATAGTGGAAATGAAAAAAAGAAATTATTGTTCCGTATAAGGGATTCCTACCTTCTCCTTCCCGCTGCGCTAAATAACTTGGCACAGGATTTATGCCCAAATTTGATAATAATTTTCTGTATATTGCTGTATATTTTTGTATATATGTGGTATAATTTTTGTATAATGGGAAGGAAAAATCTGCAGTGTATATTCAGTGTTCTTCTTTTACTTTTTTTGTCTCAGCATTTGGATGTCATCTTTTACTATTTGAGGAAAAAGGCAAAATATGGACCTACTCTTGTCTTAAAGTTTACTACAACTGACTTTATTTTCAGTAAGCTTACTTACTCTAAACGGAGTATGAGAAAAAGGACCAAGATTTTTCTGTGATCCCCAAAGAGCATGAAGTAGAAGAGTACATTAGAGGTTGTTACTGCGATGCAAATGTAGAGTGGCACAAAGTTGACCACGTGTTATTCCCGATTTATGTCGATCGGGGAAAAGCTAAATTGGGACACTGGATTTTGGATGTGCTTACCTTCTGTATTGGTGCATCCATATCTATGACTCCTACCGTGATTCAAAGAATGATAAACTTGTTATGAAAGCATTGTTACCTTACAAAATATTGATACCATACTTTCTCGAAAAGTCCAAATTCAATAGGAAGAGGGGCATCGACAAATCTCAAAGTGATGCTTTGGAGATCAACCTGGTTGATAACCTGCCACAGCAAACCAATAGGTATCTTTTTCTATTCATTTTTTTTGCTTTACTATTTTTATTAACTGATGGATAATATGCTTTCTTTTGTTTGCAGTGACTGGAGTTTTTGTTGTTGTCTTTGCTGAATATTTCGTCCATGGTAAAGAAATAAAAAAAGATAATATTAACATTGAGATACATCGCACCAGGTATGGATCCCTGTTGTGGGATTATGGAAGGAAAAAATAAATGGCTAATGCAACTTGTGAAAGTAAAGAACTTGCTGGCAGATGGTTCAGGAATAAGAGGAAGAGGGAACTTGAGGAAAAATAATTTAGTTAGTTGTTTGATTATTAATGCTTTTTGAATTTCACTTGGCTATTTTTTGATGCGATAATGTAAAGTACAAACAAGGTGCTGTTTTTTTATGCGTAGTGTAAAGTACGGACAGTCTTTAGAAGGGAATTTGATTTAGATGTTTTGATGCAATTTTTGTAAAGTACAATGATGTTGCTAATCAGTGAAGTGTACTTTATTTTGTATGAATTGGATGTTCTTGGGGCAGAGGATCTATAGGATTCTTTTATGTCTACATTTGGATTTGTATAAATTGCTAATATACAAGAATATACAACATTTTATACAAGCAGGATTCTATACATCTTTATACATGTACGGCAAGTTGTTTCACTTTTCACCAGAAATCCCCTTTTCAGGGGATATATAATATTATACAAGAATATACAACACGCAGGGGTTATGTACTGCAGGTTGCTTCACCATTTTTTAAGTGAAGATACAAGAATATACAAACTTTTAAGTGAAGATATAAGAATATACAACATTATACAAGAATCTACCGGGGTTATGTAATGCAGATTGTTTCACCCTTTTTTAAGTGAATAACAATATTATACAAGAATATACAAACTGCAGAGGCTAGGTACTGTAGGTTGTTTCACCATTTTTAAGTGAATATACAATAGTATACAAGAATATACAAACTGATGGAGTTATACATCTTTATACATGTATTGTACGGTACTGCACAACACCGATAATTTAGCACCATCAAAACGTGTATAATGAAACATATGTAAGAGAATCAATATATAGTCTATAGCGAAATGCTTTTATTGAAAAGTGCAACACAACATAGAATGTTTGTGTCATACGAGCAGCGTTATGGACAAGTGAAACGCTTTTGTTTATGAATGTTAACTACTCAATATGACAACAATGCAAAACGAAGCCTAATATTTCAATCTTTTGGTGGATTTCCACATGTTTTCCTATTGTGACCACCTCGGCCACACACTGAACATGAAAATTTCCTCTTCTTTTTCGCTTTCTCTGAAGACAGTTAGTAGGGCTGGCAATTTGACCCTAACCCGATGGATATCCGATCCACCCGACTCGATTATATGGACAAAAATC
Organism: Anisodus acutangulus; assembly: GCA_029783415.1. NCBI lineage: Eukaryota > Viridiplantae > Streptophyta > Magnoliopsida > Solanales > Solanaceae > Anisodus > Anisodus acutangulus. The sequence continues at coordinate 37,389,388 of CM056506.1, read as the reverse complement.
CGACAAAATATGGATTTTAATCGGGTGACGAATTGGGTCGGATTCGGGTGGACATACATCCAACCCACCACCCGACCCACCCATCCACCCGTTATAAATTAATTATTTTCAATTCATCCCTCTTGTAGATCTTTTAATAGTTGATATAAATAATTGATAAACATGATTGCTAATTATATCTACCAATTTATGGATCTATTTTTACAAAATATAAACTTGTGGTCAACTTTTACATTTAAAATTTGAAATCTCAAATCATGTCTTTTTGGATGATTTGGAATTTCATCTCATGAGATGAAATTGCATGTCCAAACGATGATTTCATCTCATAAGATGAAATTGCATGTCCAAACGCTTAATAAATGCTATTTTTAATTTGACTGAATCTGGCTAATCAAAATAACTTGAGTTAAGAAATATGTGGGTCGCTAACTCGTCCAAATTTAAACAGATTGAACAAATTATATTTTTATCTGCTAATTATACCACTCTAAGTTTGATCAAGTAAAACGTACATTGAACAACATAAGAAAAGGAAAAAACAGATGTTGATCGTCTTGACATAAAAATATGAACTCACAGTACTAGGAGGATTGATGATATTTATTTTATCTTAACAGTTGATATAATCAAATGCAACTTTGTGGGTTTACCAGACCCTGCCATTTTCGAATTAATCCGTACAATTCTCTACTTCCAATAAAATGAACAAAGTAAAGTTTATTTTTGTGAAATTTGAACTGACATATTTATTAACTGTCATAAATTACCTACAAGACTTGAGTATCGACCAATTTTCATAAGTCTTCGTCGCTTCCATCCGTGAAGCACCCGATCCACCCGATTCACCCATGGATGATGGGTCGGATATGGATTAAAAAAATAGGGCGATGGATGGGTCGGGTGGTGGATGAATCGTTGGCGGGTGGAGGCGGATTGAGCTCCACCCGATCCATTGCCAGCCCTAACGGAAAAAGTCTTTTCTTTCTTAGCCTTCCTGCATTTCTTCTCCCTTTTGGTGGTAAGACCACATTCTCTAGCACCTCTTTCGGGAAGACTCATGTACTCTCGTCAGGAATAGGATATACTGGAACTTCATAAGTTGCAAGGATATGGTTTTTTTCTATAATAATATGAGCAAAACTGGGTTGATGTCAATTTGTTGAGCTTTAAAACTGCACAAGCATCGGACATGGAAGTTCATCCATTTGAAGTTGGCCACAGCTGCATATTCCATCTTCAAGGCATACAATGTATCACTTTACCCCTTCAAACACAGTAAATAACTTGTCTGTAGCAGGCCTTACCTGCACGAAATGTATACAATTTTATACAAATACATACAAGCTTATACAAACTGCAGAGGTATGCAATTCAGTAGTATGCATTATACTTATCTTTTTTACTGTCATTTTCTGAGATGCAAGCATATTATGCCCAAATAATTTTTTGTACTTTTGGTCAAGCGCGGTGGATGACTTCATTGCTCTTTTATGACATTTGTAGTTCTACTGTTGTATCAAGTTTGTCATAAACTCCAGCACACACATTATTGGCATGTCTCTAGCATGTTTGTTTGCTGAATTAATTGACTCTACAATATTGGAAGTCATTACCATCGACCTTTTCACTTTGGAGTGTATCCTAGATCACTTTTCATAGCCAATTTCGAGCAAGTATTCCGGCATCTCTGATCAATTTTGGATATCTTTGTCATAAAGTATTCAAACTTCTAGATGGTGTAAGCATTAACCAAAGCAAAGAAGATGTCATGCAACTGGTTCTTATGTTGCCTGAATTGATCTAAAATGTTTCCCCACAAGTGAAATATGCAAAAACATTGTGGAACTTCTGGATATACAGCTGTTGTGGAGTTCAAGATGCCCTCATGTCTATCTAAAACTATACACATTCCTTTTCGAACTCCGAAAACACCCTTTAGTTGCACGAAGAACCACTTCCAAGATTTATTATTCTCGGAATCCACAATTGCATACGCAAGTGGCAGGATATTTTCTGTTTACACAATCCAAATTTTTAGTTTTCAAACATAAATTTTTTATATATAATTGCGTTATGCAAAAAATTTTATACACAATTATACAAGAATATACAAGTTGATATCGTCAACTCACCAGCTTCATTCTGTGTGCAAGCAGTCAATATGGTCCCCTTGTATGCTGCCTTAAGAAAGTTTCCATCAACTACCATAATTGCCCGAAAATATTCCCATTCCTTGATAGATGTGAATAGCGAAATAAATACGTAGAGAAAGCGATCATCTTCTGATTTATGCAACTTTGTAACCGTTTCTAGATTCGACTGCTCCAGAACATACAAGTATTTTGGTACTTCCCTATAAGAATCACGTGGGTTTCCTCTTACAATTTCTATTGCTTTTTTTTTAGCCCTCCACGCTTTCATATATCTCAATTCAACCCCGTGTTGCTTTTGTATGTCGCTTATAATATCATTTGCGGTGTAAATTATTTTCGGATCAACACATTTGTCCATGATTATACTAGCAACTACTTTAGAAGTGGCATTACGTTGTGTCAAAAACATTTGACTAAGTGAGCATGTATGAACATTACTGAGACTTCTCACCTTGAATATTTTTGACTTATATATGGCAGAAGATTTGAAAAACCAAACACAATTTTCATCCACACGAGAAAGTTGATACCTATCATTAAAGAACATTCAACAACTAAATACAACTTTATACAAGACATATACATATTTATACCAAAATATAATAGAATATACACCTACTACTTTACCTTGATTTACTTGATCTCTGCACCTTAAACTGAAAATTATTCCGCACGGCGAAGTTGTGCATCACACTAACAATAATCTTCTTGTTCTTATAAACCTGATCATCCTCAACCTCTTTATGTAACATGTCATCTATTATACCAAAATACTTATTTTCAATAGATTCATTATCACTTTCATGTCCAATCATATCTATTGTATCAATCTCCTGTATAGATTTGCCTTTATTTATACAGCTCGAGCTTGTAGCAACTGAATCATTCTCAATCTGTTTCACCATGACATAGAGCACAAAGTCGGTGAACTCTGCATTTTACTTTTTCAATTCAATATAGCCCTGAACTCCGGTATCATTGTAGATTACGATAGGCATCAAAGCATCATTTGGAACAAATTTAATTTCTAATGCATTCAACTTAGTATCTAGTCTGATTTGCTTGGAAATTGATTCAACTAAATTTTCATAGTTGAAGGTAGACCCAACAACAATACAGTCAGCAACAAAATTGACAAATTTATTGTCATTAGTCCATTGACCACTATGAAGAAGATATACAAGATAAATCTCCATTGAAAATAGTTGAAATCACGACTTGCAGCAAAAAAATAATTAAAACCACTAATTGCACAATAAGAATGTAATGAAGTTTTTCAAACCATTAATTACAAAAGAAATTGAAAGAATTGTTGATTTCTTTCATCAATTGGTAATGTATATGAAATTTTTGAGCTGCATTAGGGTTTGATTTTAGTAATTTCATAGTTAACAACCATATATATGAAGTTTTTTGAAAGAGAGAGATGGAAGGCAATAGCGATTCTCGTGTATACCAAAATAACGAAGAAAACGTTGCTTCTTTTAGATATCAGAATGGGCCTATTGTGTTTTTTGGGTCAGCGAATTGTAATGTAACTGTTGGGCCATTTTCTTTTGCAATGTATGTGTCTAAATTGTATATTTATGAAAATTTTCCTTTTTTATTATCTCTATTGGAGTATTTGATGTTTTAAAGGGTATTTTTGGGGCTCGCCTAGGGGCGAGGCACTGAAATAATCGCTCGAGACATAGGTATAGAGTTTAGTTCTGTGAGGCTTACGCTCTAAACTCGCCTCACGCCAAAAGTTTAGGGTTCGTCTAATAGTTCTTACACAAATTATGTATAGTATTTCTTAGTTAACACTGTTGACCCTCATAATTCATTAATAAATGGTTGATGCTTAATAGTTTTTTTTCATCTATAGAGATAAGTGAAGATTGAGAGTAACTCAAATAACAAGTCATAGTATTGCATATTTATTATCTGAGAACACCGTGAGAGTAAATATCACTTAATATTTTTTAAAACAAATACATAACCAAATATTACATATTCAGAGCCTGTTTGGATATGCTTATTTTAGGTGCTTTTAAGCCAAAATAGTTTTTAAGTACTTAGTGTTTGGGTAAAATACAAAAAAAGTATTTTAAGCACTTATTTTTAAGGCAAAACAACAAGAATAAGACAAAAGTCATAAGATAAATTTTTTAATTTACGGCTTTTTTATTATAAGTTATAAGCCATAAGCCCATCCAAATGGGCTCTCACTTGTCACCAGTCTTCATGTTTTGTCTCAAAATTCTTATAATCCTATTTTATTATTTTGCTATTTGAAAGCAATTTTATTTTTATTAATGAATTCGTAATATTTTAATTATAACATTGATAAAGTTTATTAATTATTTTCTTTTAGAAAAGTAAATTGCATACCATGATAGTAATATATTTTAAGAAATTATGATTAATCAAATGCAATATGGCGTCTTACACATTAGGTTTTATTTATTTTATTTGGATATACATTTCAAGTGTTTTAATCTTCGAATTCTTTAGGCTGCTTCCAATAAGAGTGAACACTGTTTTTCACCTTCTAACTGTTTAATCTCCTCTATGTATCCTATTATGTGCCAAAGTGGTTTCCATTCCTCATTTAGTATCCTTTGCATCAGTAGTGAATCTATTTGGATAATGATTTTATCCATCTGCTTATGATCACACCATTTGATTACTTTCAATATTGCTTCAGCTTCTGTGTTTGTGATGTGCCCCAATTCCTTTGCTTGAGCATGTATAATGACACATTCTTCATCTCTAACACAAAAATCATAAGCTTCCCTTACTGGATTTCCACTGGATGCTCCATCAGTGTTGCACATTATCCAACCCCTAGGTGGTGGATGCCAAGTTACCTTAGTAATCTTCACCTAAGGCCTACAACCTTCCAATAGTTGAATTAGCTCATCTCATCTATTAGGAATATGCTGGATAGATGAATTTCTGACTTTGACCAACCTCTGAATAGTGGAGTACACCTAATATATGCATTTTCCCACTGACTTTTTATCTCCATGCTTGTAAGCATTTCTTCTTTTCTACAATTCCCACATAACTACAACTGGTATAGCTTGACATACTGGTCTGAGCCTGTCATTAACAGGTTGACTCCACTATTTCACTATAATTTGTTATAGTGGTAAGCCTTCAATGTTTATACCTGCAAAAGAAGAGTAAAATGACCAAGTCTTGCTAGCAGAAAAAGATTTAGTAAATAGATGTTGGGTTGTCTCCTCCATAGGATTTGAACAACACCAACGTCTAGATGCTAGATTAATATGCATCATTTTCAACACCTCATCAATTGGCAACTTAAATTTCCAACACCTCCACATAAAGAAAGATATTCTGAAAGGAAGCCTTTTAATCCACATAAACTTGTATATCTCATTCTCTTGCCCCCTCACTCTTAGATATTCCCAAGTTGACTTAATAGAAAACTGCCTCTTGTTACTCAAAATCCACCAAGGTTCATCCTCTACTCCACAATCCCTAACTTTTATAGCTAACTTTATTTTTGATTTTGTAGATACACAACAGTTTAACAATTTTCAGGAGTTTCCATCCATGGCAAGGAAGATGATCAATGTAGATAAAGCTTAGATTCCACAGCTGAGAATCAAATATTCTCATAATGTTGAAGATCAATATAACTGAGAATACATACAGCTATACTGCAGGGTCCTCTCGTTGAGCATCTGCTGAGAATTTGCAATGCCTTGGATCACTGGTTTGTTGTTGTAGGTGGTAGCACTATTTTGGAAATTCATTATGGGTGGTATCAGTGTATTCATGATCATTTCCGTGCAGGAAATCCTTAATAGTATGGTACCATCATTACAGTATAAGTTTTGCAATCAAGGCACAAGTATTACATGCTGATAATGAACAACTTAGTGGAACATTGATATAGAATTGGACATCTATACTGGAAGCCTAAAGAATTCAACTGATTTTGTCTCCATACCACCTGGTGAGAGCTCTGAAGTGTGATAAATGGATACAAATCAAGGCTCCAAGATTAGTAGGCCAAGTTTATGTCTAGTGATCTACTCTAGCTTAGCTTTACTGATTTTCTATTTTTTCTTGTTGTTTATTTCCACCTTTTTTTTCTTTTCAATTTGTTTGGAAAGCTTATTTGTACAGAAATTTTTTTGTTTAATAAATCACCATCACATTGTGATGGTTTTGCAAAAAACAAAATACTCCACGATCCTTTGGTGATTTTATTGTGTCCACTATGTGTTGTACTACTCCAGATAGCACATGCTGTAATTTCTCAGTATCCCACCTCCCATACTTGATCATTTCTTGCACATTTTGTATTGTATCATCATAAGTGTCTCCTCCTAAAGCATAATACAGAGCCTCTAATCCAGTTCAGTTGTCATACCAAAAAAGAGCATTTTTCATCTTTGTTTGCCACCAGATATGGTGTTCAATGATATCTCTGACCTGCAACATTTTCTTCCAGTTTTGAGTCTCATACTTTCATTGTACAATTACATGATTGTTCTTCTTATAGTATTTGTTACTCATAAAAGCATTCCATAAAGATGGACTTATTCTAAAATTCCACCAGATCTTACAAAATAAATCCATGCATACATCATGTAAAGATCTAAAAACAAATTCTTTTTCTGGAACATAAAGATGAATCCAGGATGACCAGTGTCTACTCCTTCCTCTCATTGTATTGCTCCAAAAAAATTGTACAAACATTTTTTGCATTTGCCTTATCACCTCATCAGGAGGATTTAAAGCAGATAACAAGTGTGTTGGCATTCCCTGCAAAACATGTTTAATCAAAACTGCCTGCCCCGAAAGGATAACATCTTCCCTTTCCAAGACTGCAATCTATTCATGATCTTAGTTAGAATAGGATTGTAAAAATCCTTCCTCCTCCTACTATAAAAAATGGGGTATCCCAAATATGTAAAAGGAAAAATCCTTTCTATTTATACCAGTCACTACTTCCACAATCACCTTTATATCATTAGTAACTGAATGATGTAAATAGACAAAGCTTTTTTCCTTATTTACCTTTTGCCCAGAAATCTTCTCTTATCTCCTAAGTACCTCTATGATTAGTTAAAGTAATAGAACATCAGTAAAAATGGACTTAATTCACCTGAGAGAGTTGTGCTTTTCTTTTTAAACTAGGGTCAATGGTGAGAAGGCCGAGAAAGTGATTAAAACCGTAGATGAAAATATAATCATATCATCTGCATAAGCCAGATGATTCACCTTAGGGCTCCATTTAGGCAAACCAATGTGGAATTTGATGAAGCTGATTTAGATTTCTTGTAAGAACTTCTGCAACGAGGATAAATAAAGTAGGGGATAAAGGATCACCATGTTTCACTCCTCTAAATGATTGGAAAAACTCATGTTGTTGGCCATTTATTAAAATAGTACCAATTGTTGTTGATTATTCTGAAAACCATGTCAACCACCATATGTGAAAACCCCACTTTCCTCGTCACCTTTGTTAAAAACAACCATGAAACCCTATTATATGCATTTGCCATGTCCAATTTCATCAACACATTTGCAGTTTTAATTCTCAGTCTAGTATCAAATACTATTTCTTGAAATTCTTCCCTTTACAAATCCTACTTGATTCAAGGATATCAAATCTGGCAAAATGTCCATCATTCTTTCATGGAGCCCGCGTCGACCTTTTATCTAATAAATGCATCCCTTCCAGAAGTCGGGGTTCGTTACACGTATTAGCTCTAGAATTACTACGGTTATCCAAGTAGTAGATACCATCAAACAAACTATAACTGATTTAATGAGTCATTCGCAGTTTCACAGTCTGAATTTGTTCATACTTACACATGCATGGCTTAATCTTTGAGACAAGCATATGACTATTGGCAGGATCAACCAGGTAGCATCCCTCACCGACGCCCGCACGACCCCGACCGGCCCAGACGGGCACGGAAGGGTCCGACGCGAGCGCAACCGTCATTCTCAAGGAGCGTCGTCCGTCCGGGCAGATAGGAGGCCGTGAACAAAACCCCGTGCCCGCTGCGTTTACCGAATCCAAGAGTCCGAACCGCCATACGCGGACCACGCCATCGCACGGCGAAGCGACGAAGACGTGGGATGAGAGGGCAGCTTCTGGTTCAGCCCGAGCACGGAGCGCGAGGGCCGAAAGGCGACCGTTTGTACGTCGTAATGCCATTATGTATGCGGCACAGGAAACCGACTTCGAGCGAGCCCAATCGGCGCTCGCCCCACTACTGAAATGGCACGCGGGGCAGGAGGTCGCTGCACGAGCAGGGATCCAACCTAACCACGCACGCCGAACACCACTCACATGTCGTACGTCCAAATGCTCCGTCGTTGCGTGCCGAACACCGACCCCGACGCCCGGCATCATATGCCAAGCGCCACTGCTAATGCCGACGTTGCGAGTCCAAAGCAAGTCCCGCTAGACACGTTAGCCCGCCCGGTGGGGGGGGCGAGGTCAAGAAGGCACTCCAAGGTGACCGCACGGTGACATCGCCCGCAGCGGACGTTCGGCACTCGACGGGTCGTCGGCTTAGCCCCGTCCGTCCGGCGCCTAGAGCTTGCCACGAGGAGCAGCATCTAGAACTCACCGCACGACACGAAAGCACCGCCTTGTCCCATCAAAAGCCGACAGCCCGCCCCGAGCGATGCCGCACACCGGCCTAGTCCAGCGCACAGTGAGTCGCCGCACGTTGGCATAGGTCGTCGTCGTGCTAGGACGTCGGCCTATGTCGCCTCACGTCGTGCCAGGACGTCGGCCTAAGTCGCCTCACGTCGTGCCAGGACGACGGCCTATGTTGCTGACCGTCGGCCTAAGTCGCTGCATGCCGGGCTAGGACGTCGGGCATAGCATGTCACTATGTGTCAGTCACGCACTTGACACCTCAAAAAACCTCTAACTGTGACATGTTGTAATCGCATGCGGCGTAGGACTTCACTCGGCTTACCACAATCCTTGCCTCACACATGTCCCGAGTCCGGGACTAAGACAGAATACACGACCGACCCTCTACGCGATTCATCCGACACAACTTCAACACTTAGCGGCGTATCCCAAGGAAGCAACGCATAAACCTCATTTCTCAAAAAGTTAGAAATTGAATGGATCGGAGGGGGAGGGACAAATCGGAGCGACAAAGGGCTGAATCTCAGCGGATCGTGGCAGTAAGGCCACTCTACCGCTTACAATACCCCGTCGCGTATTTAAGTCGTCTGCAAAGGATTCTACTCGCCGCTCGATGGAAATTATACTTCAAGGCGGTCAGCGCGACTCTTCCGCCGCGACGACCGAGCCAACGACACATGCCCTTGGGGGCCAGAGGCCCCTACTGCGGGTCGACAAGCGGACGGCGGGCGTATGCGTCGCTTTTAGCCCGGATTCTGACTTTGAGGCGTTAAGTCATAATCCAGCACACGGTAGCTTCGCGCCACTAGCTTTTCAACCAAGCGCGATGACCAATTGTGTGAATCAACGGTTCCTCTCGTACTAGGTTGAATTACTATTGCGATAATCGCCATCGCAGGTAAAACTAACATGTCTCACGACGGTCTAAACCCACCACGCTCCCTATTGGTGGGTGAGCAATCCAACATTTGGTGTATTCGCTTCACAATGATAGGAAGAGCCGACATCGAAGGATAAAAAGCAACGTCGCTATGAACGCTTGGTCGCCACAAGCCGCTTATCCCCGTGGTAACTTTTCCGACACCTCTAGCAATTCAAGGTCTAAAGGATCGTTAGGCCACGCTTTCACGGTTCGTATTCGTCTGGAAATCGAATCAAACGAGCTTTTACCGCCACATTTCCACACGAGATTTACGTTCTCGTTGAGCTAATCTTAGGACACTGCGTTATCTTTTAACGGATGTGCCGCCCACCAAACTCCCCACCGACAATGTCTTCCGCCGGATCGGTCCGCGGCGAGCCTTGGGTCCAAAAAGGGGGGCACAGCCCCGCTTCCGATTCACGGAATAAGTAAAATAACGTTAAAAGTAGTGGTATTTCACTTTCGCCTTTCGGCTCCCACTTATACTACACCTCTCAAGTCATTTCACAAAGTCGGACTAGAGTCAAGCTCAACAGGGTCTTCTTTCCTCGCTGATTCTGCCAAGCCCGCTCTCTTAGCGTGGTTTCATTTGGATAGTAGACGAGGACGATGGGAATCTCGTTGATCCATTCATGCGCGTCACTAATTGGATGACGAGGCATTTGGCTACCTTAAAAGAGTCATAGTTACTCCTGCCGTTTACCCGCGCTTGCTTGAATCTCTTCACGTTGACATTCGTGAGCACCGGCGTAAATCACATTGCGTAAACATCCGTCGGGACCATCGCAATGCTCTGTTTTAATTAAACAGTCGGATTCCCTTGTCCGTACTCGATTCGAAGTTGGTCGCTCGACGCCCAGGGAAGGCCCCAAAGGAGCCGTTCCCAGTCCGTCCCCCGGTCTACACGCGGCGACCCGCTCTCGCCGCGGGTGTAGCTCGAGCAAATTACCGACAGTTCGGGATCGGGACCCCGGCCCACCGAGCCTATCCTTTTCCGAATTTACGAATCCATTTTGCCGACTTCCTTGCCTACATTGTTCCATCGACCGCAGGTCGTTCACCTTGGAGACCTGCTGCGGTTATGAGTACGACCGGCGTGGGCGGCACTCGGTCCTCCGAATTTTCAAGGTCAGCCGGAGCACACCGGACACCACGCGACGTGCGGTGCTCTTCCGGTGGACCCTACCTCCGGTGAGCCATTTCAGGGTGGGCGGTCGTTAAACGTAAAAGATAACTCTTCCGAGGCTCCCGCCGACGCCTCCGGACTTCCTAACGTTGCCGCCAACCGCCACGCCCTTGCTCGTAAATTTTAACCCGATTCCCTTTCGGAGTACGCGCGAAACGCGCTATCTGTCGGGGTTCCCCTGACCCTTAGGATCGACTAACCCATGTCCAACTGCTGTTCACATGGAACCTTTCCCCACTTCAGTCCTCAAAGTTCTCATTTGAGTATTTGCTACTACCACCAAGATCTGCACCGACGACCGCTCCGCCCAGGCTCACGCCCAAGGTTTTGCAGCGACCGTCGCGCCCTCCTACTCATCGGGGCCTGGCACTTGCCCCGACGGCCTGGTGTAGGTCGCGCGCTTAAGCGCCATCCATATTCGGGGTAAGTTGATTCGGCAGGTGAGTTGTTACACACTCCTTAGCGGATTTCGACTTCCATGACCACCGTCCTGCTGTCTTAATCGACCAACACCCTTTGTGGGATCTAGGTTAGCGCGCAGTTTGGCACCGTAATTCGACTTCTGGTTCATCCCGCATCGCCAGTTCTGCTTACCAAAAATGGCCCACTTGGAGCTCTTGATTCCGTGGTGCGGCTTAACAAAGCAGCCGCGCCGTCCTACCTATTTAAAGTTTGAGAATAAGTCGAGGGCGTTGCGTCCCCGAGGCCTCTAATCATTGGCTTTACCCGATAGAACTCGCACGCGAGCTCCAGCTATCCTAAGGGAAACTTCGGAGGGAACTAACTACTAGACGGTTCGATTAGTCTTTCGCCCCTATACCCAAGTCAGACGAACGATTTGCACGTCAGTATTGCTGCGGGCCTCCACCATAGTTTCCTCTGGCTTCGCCCCGCTCAGGCATAGTTCACCATCTTGAGTCTTGAGAAAATCTTATTCACAAAATTACTCAAACAAATAGGTCTCATATCATAAAATGCATAATACTCATTTGTTTACTAGTTATCACAAAATCATTTTAACCACAAGTTCATCCTAGAACGTTCATCCAGCCAAAACTTCAATTATCATCGTACCCAAAACTTCAATTCGTCAAGGACCAAAATTTTGGTAGCCCATTTAACAAACAATAATTTCATCCTTTTTGAAAGCTACAGAGAACTCATGACCATTTTTCAGTTCTAGCATTGCCAGTTTCAAGAAGGCAGTTAGCGTGATTTTTCTAAAAGACTTGAGGTTTCCATGCCGAGCCTGATTTTCTGTTCATCGACGTCTTCCAGCCAATGGAAGGATAATTGCAAAACCACGAACTGATCCACTGAAGTGAAAATTATCGACCAGATTTTGGGAAACATACAATATCGGGATGGGATCACACCATGTATGAATTTGATTATGAAACAGCCCCTTCCCCTTTTCACCAGCCCTTTCTTTTTTCTTGCTAATTTTCATTTTTCCAAAAGATCACAGCTGAATCCTCAAAGCACTCACAAAGAAATCTATCGCCGCCTCATTCCACGTCCACACCCTCTGACCATAGCACCTGCAGCTGCTTCTCCTTGTGCACTCTCAGACTGCAATTTAGAAGGAAACAGCTACCACTTATAATATCTGACAAACAATACTAGTACATACAACATCAAATTTAATCAAGTAAACTTCAAATGTGGGCGGTATAACACCTCAAAATTTGAAGTTTAACTACCAGCTTTTAAAATTGCATAATGGCACATCGTAGGCCTTATTATCTGGATAGCTATACGGGTTAAGGGGAACCAATGATACTCCCGTCTGATCTTCTCTAGCTGAACAAGGTATGGTTTCATGCTATGGCCCTCTCATTTGTTAATATACATATAACCACCCCTTAATCTCTATGGAAGATCCAAGTACAATTTAACAATGCCCTTTAGCCACTAAAAAGAACTGAAATTTTGTTGTGAAGGACTTGCATATACAAATAGTGTACACAATATCAAGAGACTGTTCAAAAAAATGTCCATGCACATAAGATAATTCTGTGCACATCCAGCTCGGACTACACAATGAGGATTTTTGGGTATATCAATTAAGGTAAAGTGACAACATAAATAGCTACTTTATCATCCTAGCTGGCTTATTGCTTTCCAGTTCCATGTTGTTTTGTTAGAGGAACAGGGCAGTGAAATTAAACCCGCAACACTTCAAAATGCAGCAACTAACCTCTTTACCACTAAAGATTGGTCACTTAATTTTGAAGTGCCACAACAAAAAAGAAAAGAAGAGACAGCAAGATCTGAATTAAAATAAATTTCCTAGAGGATGAATTTGAGTAAAAATCGATGAACTTAAGAGGAACATGGCATAAGAAGCAGGAAAGGTCTGACAGCCCCATACATATCGTACCCACTGAACCATTACTTGTGGACAAAAAGGTAATCTCCATCTGCAAAAAACCACGACAACAGATTTGACCTATTACCATATGCCAATGATTCCGATTTTCCATTAATAGATCACTTCAAAAGATTTTACCTTATGCCTCCTACTTTTTACTTACCTCTCTCCCTCTTTTTTTAATGAACGTCCGGGCCAGCTTCTATAAAACCTCGATTATTGCATTGTGTACCTGGTAACTCCCACCAGCACGGGTACCAAGTAAAACTGCATTAAGCAGATGTGGCGATATTACCTAGTGTTTTTTTTTGCTTATACTAGGATTTGAACCTAAAACCTCCAGGTTCTGTTCCCACTTCATTAACCACTAGACGACACCCTTGGGTAGGTTTACCTCAAGGCAAGGAAAAGCAAGCATGCCTCTATGCCTCCCGGTAAAGGCAAAAGGCTTGTTAGGCAAATGTTTTTAATGAGATGCCTACCTCAGGACTTGAAGCGCATGGAGTGACATCAACTATTGGCCAATTTTCTACGATTTTGTGCTAATAGGAGAGATGTTTAATTGGCCCTATTAAATGTATTAACGCAAATTGTCCCCTAACTATTCACTAAAATATTAAGAGCTGCAGCACCCTCTCTTTGGGAACTAGCCGGGAGGAGAAACAGGTGTTTTAAACTGAGTAGTTCACTTAGACCAAGAAAGCTTGCAAAGCAGAAAAAAGGCATGACTTGTACTTTCCGTATGCCATCAATATGTCTAATGGTAATAGAAGAATATAGCATACAAGGCTTTCATACAATCAATATACCTTGGGATTATTCACTGCTTCATCCACACTCAGAATGAGACAGGCTGCTTCAGTGGCCACATTAATAGCATTTATCTGGACAAGAGCAGGAAACATTTGCACTGTGTTTTAGAATACAACAATGGTTGAAAAACTATTTATCAAAGGGAATAGTACTCGAGGAACAGCATTAGAGAGTGAACCACCTTTACAACTGCTGGTTCCCAAACAAAGTTGGCAAATGAATCAGCAATGCCACCAGTATTGATATCAACCCCATAAGGTGCACCCTCACCTGTCCACGATAGTGCATATCATTGAATACATTAAAGAAAAAAGCAACCATCTAACAAAAAGCTATCTCATTATAACACCAATAACAATGAAAAGGTGCAGGTACATTAACAAACAGTGGAGCATGTTTAATAGAAGTGTACTTTACTACATATTGTGCATCCAATAAAAGGCCTACCAGATGGAAGGGCGTGCTTTTGTCTCAGCTTGTTCAACACACCAGTAGCATCAAAACCAGTATTGTCACATAATTGATGAGGAATAATCTGTAATATACCAGCGCTGACACAATTAGGCATCACATAATTTGAGAGTTTCTTTTTGGGTCTTTTTTTTTTGATGAATCATCACATAATTTGAGAGTTGTCATAGAAAACACATCTGAATAAGGCTCAAGTTCCATAAGACGTCATTGTAGAGCCAACATCAAGAAACTGTTATACAAGAAAGCTAATACTATTATCAAAAGAACCTGCCTAGCCACAGAAACCTCAAACATATAATAGTCATAAGATGGAGTCTCTTGCCTATCCTTGAAACAAGAAAAAGAGTAATCACAACAGCTTAAGAAACTTTCCACAGCAGGGTACAATATGCTGTTCTTTTGGTGTCAAATAAGTCATCACACATTTGGGGGTTCTTAAATGAAGTGCAGGATAGGACCAATAATCAAGTCCAATAGAAAATCAAAGCGGTCAAAATTGAAAATTTTACAGTACAATCATGTTATACAGCATTCCAGTTTTCATAAACATCCACCAGAGGTACATCCCATAGTAAAAGTTAAATTTTGAACCACGAATAACCAAGAGAAACCACACCTTTGCCACACCAGATGATCTGGGCATCTGACATGCAATTGTCAAAATATCTATGCATTCCTCTTTAACTGAATACAACATTAAAATCAATTTCTCAACTTTATCTAGGAAAATTGATAAAGCTGGCAAACCAGTGTTATTGCTTTATCTTGGACGGGAAGTAGAAAAGAACAAACTTCAAAGATTGTCAATAACACTCGTGATTCAAATGGCAAAAAGAAATACTTGATTTGACAACCTTACCAAATACCTAATAAATTCGCAGGAAAAAGAGCAAACAATTCCTGTAACTTGGAAGAAAAAGAAAGGACCTCAAGGGCATTGGCATAAAAATTTATAAAGAGCTGAGACTTCCCCTGTATTGTTCGAGCATGGTGCTTCAGGAATCGGCTCATCTCCATCTGCATCCAAGGTTTTCCAGTCATGAAGATATATACATCATACCAGATCTAGGCTGGAGGTTGTAGTAATTCTGACATATATAGCACCACCTCCTGGAACAACTGTAGAATTTTTCAAAGCCCTTCTGACAATCATAATAGCATCATGCAAGCTTCTCTCTGCCTCCTCAATGAACTAAAGATAATTCCAAAGAAAAATTAGATCCAAAGAACGAATAACAGTCGTATGCAAAACAGAATTGATCAAGCACCTGATCTGCTCCTCCACGAAGAACAATGGTGGCTGTCTTGCCTGACAGACATCCACTGAATATATTGAACCTCTCATTTCCAACTTGTATCTCCTCAAAATGCTCACAAGAGCCAAGAACCTTTACATATGAAGAATTCCGGGTGGGTTAAATCTAATTTATCCAAATGTAACATTATTTAATAATGTCCCAAAAGTTTTGATTTATCTAGATATAATTACAGGTACAGTCGTACAGAAGGGGTAAACCTCATCAATAATGTTGTTCACAGTTGTCTGTATCATTCCACCAGTAGCAGCTGCCACCCAGTGCAGATCCTCTTCTGCAACACGTCCTGCACAGAATGTACCTCGGTCTGCAAAATACAGGCAAGATAAAACATGTTAAAATTTTCTTCCTTTATTTTCACATTGTCTACTAAAGCACAAATATGTGTGAGATAATCTTGCTCGCAAACCCTAGCACTTCTTCAGGAAACTGTAGCCTCAACTGGATGCAGCGACAATTAACACTAAGACTAAACATAAGGGAAAAACAAGCAGTCTCTTTTCTGCTTCCCTCCAAGTAGTTTGCAGCAACTACTCACGAGTATAGGAATGTCAAAAAATTAAGACTTATTAGCCATATATTACGGAAATGCTTTGCAAGGTCAAGAATGTCATGAACAGTTAGATTGAAAAGGAAAAACAAATGGCAGATAGCTTAACAACATAAAAATGGAGAAACTACAACCTATTGCTCCTTACAGAAACTAGTCAAGAGTTTAAGACTAGGACGATGCCAATCAGAAAAATTAATGAAATATCTATCTAAATAATGACACCAGCATTATATTACCAGTTTCAAAATGACTCCAGCATCTCAAAGTCAAATAAAAAAGGGGCAGAAAACAGTCAAACACAGGCCCTTTTGTTTTGGTGGTCAGCATATTCAACAAAACCAGCGCTCTTTTTATTTTGACATTGGTAACATTAAATCAGCATTATTATGTTTCCCCAAACAAAGTGATCATGATACAAGAATATATATAACTAATGTTGCTTCCGTCTGACTTCTAACTTATCCTTCTCCTTCTCCACAGAACCTATTTTAAGAGATAGATATTCACTCCTAATGGATGATGGTGCAAGTAGCAACCAACCTGTGTGGCCAGATCACCAATAGCCAGTTGAGACAGGACAATTTGGCTCCACTTTTTACACATTTGTCCAGCTTGTCATAAATAATATTCCATTCTGCATCAAAAATTGATAGATATTGCGCTGGATCTGAGAGCCTGTACAAGAGATGATTAGGTACAGACGCATAACTTGAAACCTACGCAACATATGAGATAGGAAAAAAGTTTGACAAATATTTCTCCTTATAAAGTTCAAAATATGTGCAAAATATCCCACCTTATCTCCGCATTTTCTTTCTCTGATTTCAGCTCCAACTCTATGTTTAATAAAAGTATCTTGGGATTCACAAACTTCTTAGGCTGCTGCTCAAAACCAGCATAGGAGAACGTCTTTTTAAATGCAACACCGTTCACAAGGATCGAATCACGCATATTACCTCCAGGAACCTACAACATTAAGAAAAAGGTTAAATTCAGATGTTATTGGATAACTCAGCAGAGCCAACAGTGAAATTTCTGGTAGTCTTCTATATGCGTAATTAGCAGTATATAAGTTCTCATCTACACTACTTCAATTTTCTCAAATAGTAAAATATCTCTCACAATTCCACTAGCAAACATACATCCACTTGGTTTGACATGTCAAAATCCATATCGTCTTCCATCTAAGAAATTTGAATTACATAAGAGAAGAATTGATTTTCAAAAACAAACATGTTTCAATGCTGCAACATTTGGGTGCACCAATAATTTTCGTATAACCTCTTATAATGATTTTTTTTTAATTCTCAAGGCATTTGGCAATGGAAGACTCACACTTTGGCACGATACTTGGATTGGCCACACTACTTTAAAGGAGATCTACAGAGCTCCTCAAAAAATGGGATAAAGTCCACATCAACCCTAATCCTCTTGACTCTCTTAGATGGACATAGCAACAACATGGGAACTTCGAAGTAAAAAATAGTTATACTAATCTAAAATCCTCTCAAGTGCATTGCCTTTCTTTCCCAACCAGTTGTTTCTAAAGACTGTCCTCTCTAGGCTAGATCTCGGTCCAGCCTACTACGATGATCCTTATCAAGCAATCCAACCTATACAATGGGCATAAAACCCCTCGACTACGTTGGAGCTATAAAACTTACCTTCTTCCTTTGACTAGGTTGGAGCTATACAATTCCTTCTTTATCATTAGAAATAATGGATCAGAACCCCAATAAACTATCACTTCTTCATTAGTTTCATACTTAAACTATGCCTAGTTTATGTTACACCCAAACTATAACTTTCAGGTGCTAAACCCCCTTAAACTATCACGTTTTTTATTAGTTTCCTACTTAAATTGTGCTTAGTTTATGTTACCCCCCTGAACTAAATTTTCAGGTGCTAAACCCCCATGTTCATCATATGTTATGTAAGTGTGCTCATGCTCCCAAAAAGCTTTTAAAAATGCCAAGTGGCACTACACGTGTTATTTAATTATTATTTTTTCCAAATACCGTTTAGATTATTAATGGTTTTTGTTGCAACATAAATTCTAACTAAATAAGTAAAACTAAAGAAAAACAAAAGTAAAAAGTAAAAAGGAATTAAAAGTTAAAAGGGAAATAAGAAAGGGTTAAGAAAAAAACATAAGAATTGAAGCGAGGACCAGTTCTCATTTGGTTATAGTAATTTCAGTCTATAATCTTTGATTTTTATCATGTCTTGGGGTTGAAAAGTGTTAATCAAGTATCGTGAACAAACAAATCTTTAAACGGGCTGAAGAACATATCAATAATTTCACAAGTTCGTTCCTGTCCTCTTTCTCTATTTTGCTTAGTCCATGACCTTTAGCCGTTGTAAAAGCCATGTGGATGCCTTTTTCGCCCCTCACATGCCTCTAAGGAGGTGGTTACACGCACTTTGTCATTTGTCAAGCCAAGGAGTTTTAGCACCTGAAAGTTATAGTTCAGGGTGGTAGCATAAACTAGGCATAGTTTAAGTATGAAACTAATAAAACATGATTGTTTGTGGGGGCGGGGGGGGGGGGGGTAGCACCTATAAAACTAATAAAAACATGATAGTTTAGGGGGTTTTGATCCGTTATCTCTTATTATTATTAATAAAGAGAAGAGGCCTTTTCAGCTGGTGCGCAGGAAGATGTGAGATTGTTAGGGCTCTTAAGTGTTTATGTGGTTTTGGAGTAGAAGATCTAAGGGTGTTTAATAAGGCTTTATCAGAGAAACGATTATGGAGATTCCGGACCGAGGAGAATGTTTTTTGGAGAGAGGTAATAAAGAAAAATATGAGGTTTTGGAGAGAGGTTGGAGGACTAAAAATGTTTCTACGCCTTAGGGATAAGGATTGTAGAGATATACTTCGAAGGGGTGGGAAGGGGGCAGTGTGTATGTGTCATTCAGGGTAGGGGATGGAAGGAGAGAGTTTTGGGGGCATAGGTGGTGCGGGGACAACAATGTGAGTTTTTTTTTGTGTGATAAGGAACATTCGAGCATTACTTCCCAAATATTTGGAATTTCTTGCCAAAAGAAGTTAGACAGTTCAACGAGTCCAAAGAATACAAATGAGAGAAGTGTCTTGGAACCTGTGTCTTGAAGGAACTTTCGGGATGGGACGATGGCAAAGTTTCAAAACTTAAATGTTTTGATCCACAAATAAAGCACAACAGAGGATAGCCACAATGTTTGGAGGTGGGGGTGGGAAATAATGGAGTGTTCTTTGACAAGTATTTTTATAACAAACGTATACTTAGGTAAAAGGTTGTCTTTCCATATAGCTTGATTTGGATCCCTAAAGTAATAGGAAGATGTTCTTCTTCAATTGGCTACAAACTAGAGAGGTGATCTTGATGGCTAAGAACTTGAGGAAGTCACTTATGTTAACTAGTGCTTTATGTGTAAGAGTTCAGGTGAATATGTCGACCATCTGCTGGTACTGTCTGGTAGATTTGAGGTTATCGTGGGAAATCTTTGATTTGGGGTAATTTGGGTGATGTCAGGCACTATAAAAGAGGTATTGTTCAGTTGGAATATTGGTAAAAGAAGAAGCAAGGCGTGGAATGTGGCACTGCTAGCACTTATGGAGAGAGAAATAGGAGCATTTTTAGGGTGTAGAGTTAAATATTGTACAATTGAGGAATAACCTCTAATCCCTTATTATTTTTTATGGACCCATGAAATTCCTTTATGTATAGAAAACTGGATTTTCTCAGGAAAACCATATCATTTGTAGGTTTTCTAGTTTTTTATATACTTTTTGTATATGAACGCTTTATTTGCCAAAATATTAATAAAATTTATTACTTTATCAGAAACATTAGATGAGAAACTCGAGTTAAATATTTAGAGACAAAGATATGGACAATGTTCAAGTGAAGGTGATAACACTGTAGCACATATTTCACACCGTATGTGCTAGGGAACCAATGTTTTAAATTAATGGAAGACTTATCCCTCTTCTTAATTGTGAGACCACGAAAATACAAATTAACTTTTCTTTGGAATAACATGTGATCGTTGACTGTCTCTTCACGTACCAAGTCAATGTTGTTACTTTAGCATGTTACTGAAGCCATAAGCGGTTCGCAATAAGTCTAGGAAAACAACTTATCTAGAGTGGATAGATTCAAATGGAAAGTGAAGGCAATTGAAATTAATAGTTTTTATATTCACAAGTCGACCATTACACTTACCATGAGGTTGTCAATTGTAATTGTGGGTACAAAGTTAAATAGGGCCTAGACTGCACCTCTAAGACAAAATGATTTCGCTGATATTGTCACTCTTACATGATGTCTTACATCAAACCTCAAAAAATATCCAAATATCCCTCCCGTATGGCAAATTACATTTATACCAATAATAGAGATGAAACAAAGAGAGCTCATTTGAAACCTCTGGAAAAATCTATCCTTTCTAATCAGCCAAAAACATGCAAAGAGGAGTAGCCTTCTTACACTTAGATAAGAAAGTTCAATTTGGATAAAGATTGAAGCTGTCATACATTCTGTACTTCAGTATTTCACACTTAAGAAAAAGTGAAATTAGGGAGCAGCTTTAACTTTTGACTCGAGGGTTAAAAAAAAAGGCCAACTACAAGGCCTAATTGAAAATGCATTATAAAGATGCTTACTAAATCGAAAGTCAGTGGCTAGAATATTACCTTCTTAATGCCAATCATATTCAGCCTGTCATCATTTTCAATTGCAAGGACAGCATCAACAACCATGGAAGCAAAAAAGTCCTTTTCGCCTCCAATTAACTTTGATGACAATGTTGTAGCAGTGCACTTTGCGAGCAGACTCTTCTTTTCTTCCAAACGTTTCCCCTCTATGCTAACAGCCAATTCTTTTACCTTCTCAATTGCCTATTTAATCAACAGAAAAACTATTCAGTGTAATATATGGCAAACCCATATGCTACCCATTTTGAAGGGTGTAGAGCCAAAGAAAGGGATAAAGAAAAAAGAGAAACAGAAGAGAAAGAAACCTGCCATAGAGCTGGCAGTCCGATAACTACAAATTAGATTTCCATCACCAACCTGCAGTCAGAGAATATGACAATGATTTATTCAAAACGAAGTAGTGCAGGACAAGTATAGAGTGAGGATTGCTACAAATACATCTATGTATGGGTTACATGCATATAATTACCACAACATATAGCAACAGCATCACTTCATAGCATCAATTCTCTCCACTGTCCAATATTTTCAAGAATCAAAACATATGACGAGACTGCAGGTTATGCTAATAGCTGAAGCGGAACATTGCATATGGTCATAAGAAGAATGAGTCAATAAGCTCATCGTTTTTGCTGCTCTCTAATTTTTAACTTCAAGCAACTTTACCTCATGGTGGTCCTTCACGAACTCGAGAAGGCAGTCCTAAAATAGTTCTCCCTTCTCTTTCTGACTAGTTGTACGTTATGTCTCAATCATTCTTATTTCCATTCTTTATAAAAATATTTCAACCATAAGTGAGACCTAGATCATTCTACTACTCTAACCCTAAGCCCAGAAGCCAATGTCCTACCACAATCCCATCACGTTAAGCTTTCTTTATCTCTTCCTTACCGAAGCATTCGCACATTTTACTTCCAGACCAACCAAGACTAAAGCTTCAATCGTCGCCATTAAAACACTAAAAGGTATCATTTCATATTCAACAACAACAACATATCCAATGTAATCCCACAAGTGGGGTCTGGAGAAGGTAGAGTGTACACAGAACTTACCCCTACCTTGGAGGTAGAAAAGTTATTTTCAATAGACCATCGGCTCAGAACATGACTCCTTTCATATTCTCAAACAAAAACATGAATCCTTCTACTTCTCTTAGAAATGAGGCTAAATTACCTTGTAAACGATAAACAAGAAGCATTTTGCTTTTTCTTTTCTTTCATTTTGACAAGTTAAAGCTATTATCAGCAATAGAAGTGGCTTTAACCCCTTTACATATGCTACTAAACTCGCTACATGATCTACCTATCCACCGTATAAGTAATGGCCATCATCCCAATTTTTTAAACCAAAAGCGGCTTGGCAAGCTATATAAGCTCAATAAACTTGGTTTTAGACATATAGTATTATGCTTTTATATCTTTGGAGCTTTGAAGAACCAAAGAGAAGATTGCAAAAATTCAACACTTTATGATCTTGTCTTTTCAGCATTGACTAGGAATCTCTACTTATAGGTATAAAATGAGATAACTTGTGAGATGTATCATGAAAGTTGCGGAAATGAGAATGTTGCGATGAATGTGTGGACATACTAGAAGAGATATAGGATTAAGAATGAAGACATCCGGGACAAGGTGGGAGTGGCCTCAGTGGATGACAAGATGCGGGAAGCGAGGCTGAGATGGTTTGGGAATGAGAGATGCGGATGCCCCAGTACGGAGGTATGAGAGGTTGGCTATGGACGGTTTCAGGAGAGGTAGAGGTAGACCGTAGAAATATTGGAGAAAGGTGATTAGACGAAACATGGTGCAATTCCAGCTTAACGAGGATATGGCCTTATATAGGAGATTATGGAGGACTCAGATTAGGGTAGAAGGCTAGTAGGAGCCCTGCCTATCTTTTCATACTAGTAGTCGCAGTATTGCCTCATAGTTTCTTCTATTTTGAGTATCGTATCTCTCTGTAGTAGCTATTGTTCCTTGTTTTTCCTGACTGCTTCACCATGGCTTATTCACGTTCGTTATTTTCATTTTCATATGGCTTTGAATTGCTTGTCCTTATCTGAATTTTCTTATGTTTTCTCTTTTCTCTTTTTTCTTGAGCCAAGGGTCTTTCGAAAACAACCTCTCTACCTTCCAAGTAGGTAGAGGTAAGGTATGCGTACACTCTACCCTCCCCAGAACCCACACTGTGGGATTTCACTGGGTATGTTGTTGTTGTTGTACAAATTTCCAGTAAAGCTTCCAAGCAAGGATAAGTTCTGATATTCCAGTGTAAAGTTGCAATAAGCCACCAATGTCAACATTCTGGTCACTTGTCCCAAGGGTAGTCCACTAAGCCATAGTTTGGACATTGAGTCTCAAATTTCATGTACGACGGATTGACAAATACACGATAATGAACAAGTATATTTGGTATATCCAGTCTCAAATTTACATTCTGGTCACTTGTCCCAAGGGTAGTCCACTAAGCCATAGTTTGGACATTGAGTCTCAAATTTCATGTACGACAGATTGACAAATACACGATAATGAACAAGTATATTTGGTATATCCAGTCTCAAATTTTAAGCCGGGTCTTAAAATTCAAAGAAGTTTCTCAAAATGATAAATTCAAGTTAGTCTCCCACTAAACATGATCTGCTTTACACTTGATCACTAGAGAACACGCATCAACTTGTCCTCACCACCTCCCTGTTCTACAAACCAGCTAAAATCAAAGTTTCACCCACTGAAGATGAAGGACTAGTCTAATGCATTTTATTCAGAAAAGTATGTGGGAAACTGACTTGTTTGGCTTTTCTATACAAAGAAAACAAAGGGAAGTCAGGCAAATCTTCATCATCTCAGATTTCAATTTCCACAAAGGTAACCTTTGAGTTATCAAAACTAGTCATCACATCAAGGTCCTTTAACTCCTTGAATTTACTTTCAAAAGAGATGCTTAGCAGCAATCCAACTGACATATGTTACCTATCTGCTTCAAAGTTTTTCAATAAATTTTATATTCTAGATGACCATGATTTTTGGAATGCAACCGTGAAACTAAAACTAACAAGCATAACATTTGAAAAACTCATAAGTTCCTCCATAGGAGTCTGACCCTTACATTAAAGTGAGTGCATCTCATCAGGGTCAACCAACAATGTCTTGTCTCTATCCTTCCATCCTATCAACTTTTGAGTACTTGCTGTTAGTATCCCATTTAGATGGAAAAACATTAGACAAACAAATGAAACAAACTACTATATGTTTTTTGTAGTGCCTTAGGGGGGCCTTCCAAAGTATTAGTGGAATATAATCTTACATTATCTACTAGCTGACAGTATGTATTGAATGCACTAGCAAATCTCGTGTGATTTCAGTTGTGAGTTTACCCGAACAGCTCTTCTACACATGATAGCTCTCCTGTAAACAAAGAGAGAACAAATTCCTTTTACTAAGTTATAGTAGTACGTCTTCTTCATTTTCACACAATTACTCCCTCCGTTTCAAAGTGTTTGTCTAGTTTTGACTTAGCACGAGTTTAAGAAAGTAAAGAAAACTTTTGAATCTTGTGGTCTTAAACTAAAGATATGTAGAATGTACCAAAATGCCCTTTAATCTTGTGGTCTTAAACATGTCATGTGGAAAGTTGGAATTAAAGAGTTGC
Source organism: Anisodus acutangulus (assembly GCA_029783415.1). Taxonomy (NCBI): domain Eukaryota; kingdom Viridiplantae; phylum Streptophyta; class Magnoliopsida; order Solanales; family Solanaceae; genus Anisodus; species Anisodus acutangulus. The sequence goes on along the minus strand of CM056506.1, from coordinate 37,364,602 downwards.
CAAAAAGGAAAATAGGCATTCATTTTGAAACAGACTAAAAAGGAAAGTAAACATTTTGAAACAGAGGGAGCAAATAGGAGATTTACCTTCTGCCTCTAATGACAGCTAAATAAGCATCACAAACAACTCCAACCAATTCTATTCTATAAGGTCTTCTCTTTCTAGTCCCATCAGTTTCCTGTTCTTCTTCATCAATTTTGTTAAACAAGGTATATATACCCGTGATATACACTTAATATACATAAGTGTCTATCACGGGTAATCACAACAAAGCAGCCCATCTCGGAAGTCAGGCAGCAAAGCCCATCTCGGGTTGGGGTTTTACATTAGTGTATATATGGTATATATTGTTGTAATATTGTTACCTTAATTAGTCTTATACACTTACCATAATTGTATGGTTAGAATTATGGTAGAATAAAGTTTTAGGAATAGAATAGGAATAGGATTCTATTCCTATTATGGAAATATGTAACTTGTATATATACCTTTCAATTAATGAAAATAATGAAGGAGATTATTTCTTTCATGGTATCAGAGCCTAGGTGTAACAAAAAATTTTCTCTCCCAAATTTTGTGTTCCTCTCAGCCGAAACCCCCCCCCCCCTCGGGTTTACCAAATTACTCTTCCGCTCTCCAAATCTCTCTTACTATTCCCAAATTTCCCCTCCTCTACCTTTGTTCTTTCAATATGTCTAAGAACAATTTTCATCCTGCCCTCATGGTTTCTAACATCAAGAACAACATCCCTATTGTGCTTGAGATGGAAAACGTCCAATATGCGACGTGGGCAGAATTGTTTAAAATTCACGCTATCTCCCATCAAGTTATCCATCACATAATTCCTCCCGTTGCACTTATTCCCGCGGAGGATCCTCAGTTATGGATTACTCTTGATGCTACCGTTCTCCGGTGGATTTATTCCACTATTTCGGTTGACCTCTTACAGGCGATTATTGAGCCGGATACCACGACTATGGCTACCTGGAATAGATTGCATGACATATTCCAAGATAACCAACATTCACGTGTTGTCACACTCGAGCAGGAATTCTCTCTAGTTCGTATGGAAGAATTTCCAAACGTATCTGCATATTGCAAGAAACTCAAGGAGTTGGCGGACCAACTCCTTAACGTTGGCGCACCTGTAACAAATAATCGTCTGGTTCTACAACTGGTTGCTAATCTTTCTGAGGCCTATAATGGCGTTGGGACTCTCCTTCGTCAAAGCAACCCACTTCCCGTTTTTTATCAAGCCCGCTCCATGTTTACTTTGGAAGAACCCGATTTGGCTAAAAAGATGGCTACCGGAGCAAGCCCCGTCGTCCTAATGACGTCCTCCACAAATTCTTCAGGTTTTGTTGATAATTCGGGCCAAAACCGTACTCATGGTGGCGGCAAAATTAATCGTAAGAATAATAACAAAAACGCGAGGGCAAGCGTGATTCCGGTGGTCGGCGATCATCGGTGGGGTGGGGCAATGGGCCGTGGGCAGCTGACCCCTATTTTCCAGCGACTTGAGCGACGATGGTGGATAGTCTAATTTCAGGCCCAACATTCGGCTGCCCATCGCCTTCGCCCGATAATTCCGGTGAATTCTGACCCGGGGCGGCGATTACGAATTCTTGGGCTGACCTCCGCAAGCTCACCACGCAGCAGGCCCTACTCAGACAGATATCTAGGTCGCGATGCACACACTGGGTTTGACTCAACCGGACCCGAATTGGTATATGGACACCGGTGCCACTACCCACATGACATCCGATTCAGGTACTCTCATCTTATTCCAATTTGAGCAACCCTCGCGGTATAATTGTCGGTAATGGTAACTCTATTCCAATTTAGGGTTATGGTCATAAAACTCTATCTTCCCCCAATCCTCCCCTTATCTTGAAAAATACTTTACATGCCCCCAAATTGATTAAAAACTTAGTGTCTGTCCGAAAATTGACCACTGACAATTCTGTTTCTGATCCTTTTGGTGTCTCTGTGAAGGATTTCAAGACTGGGAGTCCTCTCATGAGGTGTGATAGTAGGGGAGATCTTTATCCTATTACACCCGGTTTCAGTCCATCGAATCAAGCCTTGCCATCAGCCTTTGCAGCCATTTCTCCTTCCTTGTGGCATGCTCGCCTTGGTCATCCGGGATCCTCTATTTTATCTGTTTTAGATAAAAATAGTTTTATTTCTTGTAAGGGTACGAGTCGTACTCCACTTTGTCAATCTTGTTCGTTAGGAAAAATTGTTAAGTTGTCATTTGTAGACTCAAATTCTCATACTTCAATGCCATTTGATATTATTCATAGCGACCTATGGACGTCTCCTGTTCTAAGTTCGTTGGGTCATCGGTATTATGTTCTTTTTTTGGATGATTATTCTAAATTTTTGTGGATGTTTACAATTGCAAATAAATCTCAAGTGTTTTCCGTCTTCATAAAATTTAGAACATTCATTAGAACACAATTCGAAAGAGAAGTGTGATAATGGAAAAGAGTATGACAATAGGGTGTTTCGGGAGTTCTGTGCTAATAATGGGATCAATATTCGTTTTTCGTGTCCTCGTGCATCTTCACAAAATGGAAAAGCCGAATGCAAAATTCGTTCCATCAATAACATTGTCCGCACTCTCTTAATTCATGCTTCCATACCCCCATATTTTTGGCATGCTCTGCAAATGGCGACATATCTCCTTAACATAATTACTTCCAAAGGTCTGACATATTCTTTCCCTCTCCAAATTTTATATAATAAGAATCCGTCTTATTCTCATCTTCGGATTTTTGGGTGTTTATGTTATCCGTTATTCCCATCCACCACAATTAACAAACTTCAGGCCCGGTCTACTCCGTGTGTTTTTGGGTTATTCGTCTAATCATCGTGGTTACAAATGCTTTGATTTATCCTTTAAGAAAATCATCATTAATCGCCATGTAATTTTTTATGAAACCCAATTTCCATTTACTAAAAATCATACTCCCGAGCCTAGTTCATATAATTTTTTGGATGATGGTATATCCCCGTATATTACTCACCATTGCTCGGGCATGTCCCGCACCCAAAATCCTCCAACGCCCATCGCCTACCGGGCCCCACTGTTCGCATACAATTTCCGGTCATTGGATCGGTTCAGCGATTGGGCTACCCAGCCTCGAACCGGTCCAGCCTTACTCGCTTGCCGATTTGGGCCAAGAGCCCACCGCCAGCCGATCCGTCCCGAGCCCAGCAAATTCCCAAAATTCACTCAATTCTTCCTCAAGTCATAGACCGGTCACTCGTAGTCAGCGGGGTATTTTTACACCTAAAAGACATTTTAATTTACATTGTAATGTCTTTAAATCCCCCTTGCCCCCTAATCCTGTGTCTGCCTTAAACGACCCGAATTGAAAAATTGCTATGACTGATGAATATAATGCTCTTATTGATAATAAGACGTGGGAGTTGGTGCCCCGTCCATCTGGTATTAATGTTATCAGGTCTATGTGGACTTTTGCTCATAAGGAGAATTCAGATGGTTCATTTGCTCGACATAAGGCGCGGCTTGTGGGTGATGGTAAGACTCAGCAGGTTGGTATAGATTGTGGGGAGACATTCAGTCCGGTGGTCAAACCGGCTACCATTCGCACTGTGCTTAGCTTGGCTCTTTCAAAGGCATGGCCTATTCATCAGTTGGATGTCAAGAATGCTTTCCTACATGGCGATCTCAAGGAAACAGTCTATATGCATCAGCCGTTGGGATTCAGGGATCCCAACCGTCCTCATCATGTTTGTTTGTTGAAGAAGTCCTTATATGTGCTTAAGCAGTCTCCACGGGCCTGGCATACAAGGTTTGCTGACTATGTTTCGACTAATGGGTTCACTCACAATAGGTCTGATAATTCCTTGTTCATCTACCGTCGTGGCTCGTTCTTGGCCTACATTCTGTTGTATGTGGATGATATCATTTTGACTGCTTCTTCCGATGCCTTACGCCAGTCTATCATGACCATGCTCAGCTCTGAGTTTGCTATGAAAGACTTAGGTGCCTTGAGTTATTTTTTGGGGATTGCCGTCACTCGTCATTCCGATGGATTATTCTTGTCTCAACGGAAGTATGCAGCTGAGATAATCGAGAGGGCTGAGATGTCATCCTGTAAGTCCACTTCCACTCCAGTTGATACAAAGCCCAAGCTTAGTGTCGCGGCAGGCGTTCCCTACGAGGATCCGACCCGCTATCGCAGTCTTGCAGGGGCCTTCAATATCTTACCTTTACCAGACCGGATATTACGTATGTTGTCCAGCAGGTGTGTTTATTCATGCATGATCCCAGAATTGAGCACATGAATGCACTCAAACGCATCATTCGGTATATTCAAGGTAAACTGGACTATGGTTTGCATTTGTATCCTTCATCGACATCCGCACTTGTCTCATACACAGATGCTGATTGGGGTGGGTGTCCTGACACCAGACGGTCTACGTTTGGCTACTGTATGTTCCTTGGCAACAACTTGGTCTCCTGGTCTGCGAAGCGTCAGGCGACTCTATCCCGCTCAAGTGCCGAGGCTGAATATCGAGGGGTAGCCAATGTGGTCTCAGAATCATGTTGGTTACGTAATTTGCTTTTAGAGCTTCATTGTCCAATTCAAAAGGCAACCTTGGTTTATTGCGATAATATTAGTGTCATTTACCTTTCTGGTAATCCGGTTCAGCACCAACGCATTAAACATATTGAGATGGACATTTACTTTGTCCGTGAAAAGGTTGCCCGTGGTCAAGTGCGAGTATGCCATGTCCTGTCAAGATATCAAATTGCCGACATCTTTACAAAGGGTCTTCCCTCGGTCCTTTTTGAAGATTTTAGGGACAGTCTCAGCGTTCGAAAACCGCCCCTATGACTGCGGGTGTGTGTTAAACAAGGTATATATACCCGTGATACACACTTAATATACATAGGTGTATATCACGGGTAATCACAGCAAAGCAGCCCATCTCGGAAGTCAGGCAGCAAAGCCCATCTCGGGTTGGGGTTTTACATTAGTGTATATATGGTATATATTGTTGTAATATTGTTACCTTAATTAGTCTTATACACTTATCATAATTGTATAGTTAGAATTATGGTAGAATAAGGTTTTAGGAATAGAATAGGAATAGGATTTTATTCCTATTATGGAAATATGTAACTTGTATATATACCTTTCAATTAATGAAAATAATGAAGGGGATTATTTCTTTCAAATTTGTTCCCAGTAGTTTCAGTTACTCTTCCATCCTCCTCTACTTTGTAACCAGCACCCATTCGGTAGTGAACATTTCTGGCCATGGTTATGGTCTGCACCACAAAGGGTATCCATGAGAGTGTGCCATCCATGAGCACATCCCTCCCTTCATTCAGTGCTGTCACAAGCAGTGATGATGATGCATCTGTTGATGACTGATGTACCTGCATCAAAAAATATTTTCACTTCCAAAATATTAATTAAAATATATATTTTTCAAAGGCTAAGGTCTCAAAGCATTGAAATTATATCTTTTGTTTAGACTTGATCTCCAGAAATATTTGGCGGAGAATTATAAAAGGACTCCTTTAATCATTGATTGACAAAGGAGAATTTCTTCGAATCGACTAGTAGAATGCTTTACTAGCTGATTAGTGATGCTCGTGATAGAAGGGGGCGGATGAAGGAAGGTCAAGAAGGACTAGCAAGCTCTTATAAAAAGAGCACATAAGATACCCTTGGAAAATCCCACATAGAAAAGGGGGAGGACAGTAAAGTTCTATATGACACAACACAAGTGCAAGCCCTTCCGGGCTACATGTGGCGTAACCTGGGGGACAAATGCTTGAGTTCTGTTTGGCCAAAACGAATAATTTGTACTATGAGCTTGGGTTGTGATATGATTTGAGTACAAATGAATGGATTTAAAAGATTTTCTCTCCCTACGCCACGGTCAGAAGATAGACCGGCCATAGAACAGAGATGCAACTGTTTATTTGTAACTTTCGTGAGGGGAAGAGGGGAGGGAATTGAGCATATAATAACCAGTTCAGCAGTTTGAATCATGTCATGATGTCCGCTAGATCTAAGAGCTTTGTAAATGACTATCTGATTCTTTGAATGCATCTGCTTCTATCACAACAACATTAGCTGCAGCTCCAATCCAAAACGGTCTGCGTGCAGATTTAGTATTAGTATCTTTCAAATAATATAAGTTATGTACAAGCACTGCTCATTAGAATCTTACACTTATATACACCCACAAATAACGACGATCTTACTCTTTGAGAATGTCCTTGAGCACAGTGCCCATGCCACCACCCATAAACAGGAGTACAGGGCTTCTATCTTTGTGAGCCATTGGAACCATCACATCTGTGCACTGCGAATCGCCTGAAGAAATGAGTCCTATTGCTTTCATCTCCTCAACTAAGGTAGTAAGGACTCTTGCAACCTTCAGATTGACGGAACAACAGTTTGCGAGATGTTAAGCATTCTAGCATTGACATGTTTAAGAATTCATAACTCACTTAAGTCATTTACAGATCAGAGAAATACTCTAGAACACGAGGAAAAAAGAGGATGGAGATAATCAAAGCTACTATGTGTAACATGGGGAAATCGAGAACATTAAACAAAATTGTGATGGATAGTAATGGCAAACAACCAGAATGGAGAGGAGGAGTGCCAAAGGATGCAAACTAACTAGCCTATACCTCTTGGCAGAATAAACAGCTAAACAGATGATGCAAAAGCTATGACTAATGGATTGCAATATTACGCACTTCAAAATGAAGAAAGTACGAAAACTAAACACATTATCTTACGCTCTCCAAATTCGTAATGGAGAACTATCGTACTTGGTGGAATGTTCATGAGGACATCGGGAGGATACAAATTCTAGTATCAAAAACAAGGAGCGAATCAACAGTGTTCCATGGAAGTTACCAAGGTTGCCGATTCATTGACCAACTATAATAGAGAATTATACTTTTATTTTAAAGACACTGGCGAATTACCAACAACTTTCTATGCACTTCTTATTTTAGATGGATTTCCTGTCCATCCTTCAGATTTTGAGCATCTGAAAATAAACCGAATGAGGATTACTTATTCCAGACACAAGCAAGAGCAGGCACGACTTCATGACACCCTCATAATTTTGCAATCAAAATATTTTCTACCGAGATTTCTTTCTACATATAGAATTCTGCCTTTTTTAGATAATTATTGATATGAAGATTGTCGGGCATATTACAAAAGTTGTGTTAAGTATACATTTTAACTACCTATATACATGTATTGTGCTGCCTAAACCACCGCCATAAAAGGGATCTTTATTTAAAAGTAAGTACTATTAAACTATATGATCCTACTAGTAGAATTGTTTGAACTTCTCCCAATTGGCAAACATTTGCATAAGCCCTAAATATTGATATTTTTATGTTAGCTATCAACCTGACTTATGAATGAAAGAGCAAATCAGATGTTAGGATATACAGTTATACCTCGTAGCAGCCATTACAATGTTTTGGAGCTTCTTTTTGGGCTCAAAATGATCAGCACTCAATACCAGAAAGGAAGAGAATTGAGATTACAAGCTGGTCAACTACAATACTAACTTAAAATTTTGTTCTTGGGGTTACAACCTATGTTGCTCGGACTCTTCACAAATGTCAACATGTGCTTGTCGGATTCTCCAGTAGTGTATTTTTGGAGAATCTGACACGGGTGCGACATCGAAAGTGAAGAGTTCGCGCAACTTAGGTTATAACTAAGTTTGGATCTATTTCCATTTACCTGGCTCATCATATAAGGAACATGAGTCCAATGGAAAGCAAAGTAACTAAGGATGCATCTCTCAAACTCCTTAACAAGCTTAATAAAAAGACAATCAGCATCTGGTTCATTAGAAATGTAGTTGTACATATCTTCTTCACACCCTTCTGATTTTATTATGTACTCAGTAGCTAGCTAACACAGATGTGGACATTGTCTCCTATCTGCAAATCCCATTTTTCTAGCTGCATTCACATATATGTATATGTTACGTTATATGACTATATCTGAAAACTTTTAATTACTCCCCCCATTTAATTTTATATGACAAGTATTAGACCGGGCAAGGAGGTTAAGAATGAAACCAAAAGTACATTTAGAACTTATAGTTTTAGATATGCCGTGATATTTCTATAGGTATAAAAGCATAGCATTAATGATAAAATGAAAAGTATATAGTTAAAGAGTTTCCAAATATAGAAAGATGTCATTCTTTTTAAAATGGAGGCTCGCATTTTAAAAAGGAAGCTTGGAGTGAAAGTTCAGTAATGGGAGCGAGCATGAGACAGACGTGGAGGTGAGGCTTGGTACTCAGGTCATTCCAAAGAAAGGAAGATTTAAGTACCTCGGGTCTATTATCCAAGGGAATTGAGAGATTGATGACGATGTCACACATCGTATTGGGGCAAGGTGGATGAAATGGAGGCTCGCATCTGGAGTCTTGTGCGATAAAAAGGTGCCACCAAAACTTAAATGCAAGTTCTATAGGGTGGTGGTTAGACCGACTATGTTGTATGGGGCGGAGTGTTGGCCAGTCAAGACTTCACACATCCAAAAGATGAAAGTTGCGGAGATGAGGATGCTGAGATGGATGTGTGGGCATACAAGGAGGGATAGGATTAAAAATGATGATATCCGGGACAAAGTGGGAGTGGCCTCGGTGGAGGATAAGATGCAGAAAGCTAGGTTGAGATGGTTCAGGCATGTGCAAAGAAGAGACACAAATGCCCCAGTATGGAGGTGTGAGAGGTCGGCTATAGACGGGTTCATGAGGGGTAAAGGTAGGCCGAAGAAGTATTTGGGAGAGGTGATTAGACGGGATATGGAGCAGGTGCAACTTAATGAGGACATGACCTTAGATAGGGGGTTGTAGAGGACACAGATTAGGGTAGAAGGGTAGTAGGTAGTTGAGTGTAGTCCTACTTACACATACAAACTGGTAGTTGTAGTGTTATTATTGTAGGCCTACTTAGCCTATCATACTAGTAGGCTCAGTATTGCTTTATAGTCCCTTATCGCTTGATTTCTGCTGCTATGGGTTATTTAGTGTACTTTGTTTATCTTATTTACCTGCGTTAGTTACTGCTTCCCTTTTCAGAACGCGCTATCATGGCTTATTCGATTTTGTTACCATCATTTTCATACTACTTTAAATTTCGTGTCCGGGTCTGACCGTTTCTCTTGCTTTGCTTGTGCTTATGCTTTGTCTTGAGCCGATGGTCTTTCGAAAACAGTCGCTTTACTTACCAAGGTAGATGTAAGGTCTGCGTACACTCTCCCCAGACCCCACGTTGTGTGATTTCACTGGATATGTTGTTGTTGTCATTCTTTTTAAAATAAACTAACAACAAAAGTGACATATATAGATGAAGTACTTGATTACGCTTTCAGCTTGCCCCTCGCGTGCGGCTTGACTCATTTTCTTTGACTAAATAAGTGGAAAATATTTTAATAATGGGTAGCAGTGAAACTTGAACTAATTAGACCTGCCCCAATACAATATTGAGTTTTTATTTTAGTATTCTCGTATTTCTTATTCTTAGTCTTCTATTACTACCTGCTTGTTTCTTTCTCATTGTTATCTTATTTTCTTATTGCTATTACTGCTTATTAGTACTATTACTTTTTCATTTCTACTTGAGTCGGTAGTCTATCGGAAACAATCTCTCTACCCGTCACAAGGTAGGGGTAAGACCTGCATACACTCTATACTCTCCTGACCCCCACCTGATGGAATTATATTGGGTATGTTATTGTTGTTATTGTTGTTGTAAGCACTGTGTAAAATCTTAAACTATTACTAAAGGACACGCTTAATTACTTAATTATATCTGCAACTATATATGGGATCCTAAATAGAATAACAATAACCAAGAACCAAAAGAAAAAAAGGAAAAGAATTAATGTAATAGAATAATTACCTACATAATGGGAAAACGTTTCAAACTTGAGGACTTGGCCGGTACGAGGAATGATTTTTTGGTTACGGACTTTCTTGAGATGATAATACACAGCCGCAGAAAGGATTAAACAAATCCAAGATGCTAAAAAGATGTATATATAAATAGGTTTTATATTGATACAGTAATAGGAAAGGGGATTTAATTTAGAATAACCAGACATATTAAGTCCCATGCAAAAAAGGGTCAATTACAATGCAGAAATGGATTAAGGAAGATTTAACGAAAATAGCTAATGAGATTCTTCATCTTAATGCTTTCTTGATCGTGTTATGGACCATTTTTTTTCTTTCTTCTAATCGGAACACGTGCTAAAATGATCCGATGAATATAGAATAATCAGTTTAGTTCTTTTTATTTATGTATTTTTACTTTATCAAAATTGCCCCAGAAAAGGAAAAGGAGAATTAGGTAATATTCACTTTCTGGGAAAAAAGATCTAAGAGTTGCCATATAATTGAAAAAATCGGTTTACTTTTAAAATTTCAATTTTTGGTTTGATTTTAAAAAAATATTAACCAAAAACCGGACTTAATTTGATGTCAGCAGAGCAACTTCAATTACTCTGCCACGTTTATCAAGGCTAAGCACCTTATATTTCCAAATTCAACTCGGCAAGTTAGGCAATAATTATTTACTCCAGTCTTGCACAGCGTATGGTCATGACTTATATTTTTTTAAGCTAATATGTCACTAGACAGTGCCTAATGACTGATTTTTATTAATATAATCAATCAGAAAAAATAAACTAATTACATAGCCTATACAGATGCGATCAACTCTTAATAATTCATTAATCTATCTTCTCCACTTAAATACCAAATTTTGTTGCGACAATGTTCGAACTCGTGATGTGCACCAAATCCATACATCATTGTACCTGAATATGGGATTTGTTGCGATAATATTCAAATGCACTTAATCCAAATAACGTGAGTTGCATTCTTGCCCAAAGGAGCAAATTCCTAACATTATTATCAAATTCCTATTTATTGGCCACTAGGTTTTCCCCTTTGGGACAACTATTGTAAGAATGGAACTACATTTGAATAAAAAGATAATTCCAAATTTTGGTCGGGGAAAAAACGTAAGACAACCGTAGATGTTACCTAATTGGAATAATAGAATCTCAAAAAATATATTAGAACATGTAATGGACTTCAAAAAATCACAGGTTACTGCGAAGTGCTGAGAATCCAAATTTGTCTTCTAAACCTGACCATTTAAATGTTCTATTTTCAGGCAGCGAGGACTAGTATTATGAGGACAATCCTCTTGTCATTAAAGAAATTAATACTCATCATCGTTGCAATTCAATATGATTGGTATAATGAAGCAATTGCTGGTTAGAGCTGCAAAAGTCTTTACAACTCTCAACAAAATTATATACAAATTTTATATCAAAGTTTTAACGATGCTTGCTGGAACTGTATGACCAAAATTGTTACCCCCACCCCTCCCCCAGGTGGATTAAGAAGTGAAACGCATATAGAAAGGTACAAACATAAGGGAAACTGTAGCTGAGGTTATATAGAGTCATGACCAAACATGTCCTCCATCCAACTTTTGTTTCTTCTTTCTCTTCTTTTCTTGTTTTGTGTCTGCCCTTGCTTCAATACGTTTCGTGTTGCGTGAGCGTATCTCCAATAATTTAGTCTTTGCATCTTGAAATGGAGCATCCGACCGCGAAGACATCATTTGCTGAGGACAACAGAAATAGTCTATTCACATCCTTATGAACTTGGAGTAGAGGCTAACAAAATCAATATCACAAAAAACTTACCATGAAATGATCCACTGCAGCAAGGTTGAAACCGATGGTATCTTTGCATTCCTGTGGTATTCAGACAACTCATATCAAAAATAGAATCCCCTATGAGGACAGACAGTGGTTCTCCATTTACAAGCTTGATTTATAAAACGGAAAAGGGTCAAAATGCCCCTAAAGTATGCAAAATTCACAACATTTGCCCTCCGTTAATAGTTTAGCCCAACCATGCCCCAGTCGTAACTTATTTGGGCCAAAAATGCCCTTATTTTGCATAAAACTTTACTGAGCATAACTAGAAGACTAACAGGCATATTTGGACCTACACGCATACTTTCAGTGCATATTTGGTCAAATTTTGTTCCTAACTGAATTATGCAACAACTTGTGAAGTTAAACCTTTATAAAAAGATAATATAAAGGGGTGACGTGTGCAGGTAGTGGAAGTCATAGACATGGTTGAATCGTTCCAGATTTTAGGAGGAAAACAAGGAACATCTTCAACTTTGCTAAAATCTCTCAAAAAGTCATAGCAAATGTGCTCATCGAACTTACCTTAACTCTTGCATGAAGAATGTCTTTTAGTTGGGTCAAGAGGGATCTGGCAGAGACAGTTGAAACCAGTTGGTAATGATGAAGTTGCAATAGCACCGTTGTTACCCTACAAACAAGCTCCACCTGCAAGAACAGTAGAAGGATAACTACCGTGAAATTCAACATTGGACATAGCTTGTAAACAGCAGAAGACAGGAACTTCATTCAAGCAAAGCATACTTTCTAAAGTCAGAGACTACTAGATGTCTCGCAGAGCGACTCTCAACGAGGACGAATTCAGAAGACATAATACTACCTAGTTGATGTTGACGTGCAAAAATTTGCTGACAGCTTACCTTACTTTATACAAAAATAGAAAAGAATATTGTTGATTGCTACTGAAATTACTCATTCTCCACTCTTTTGGAGATTGATCTTAATATGAGAAAGATTCTATTCAATTATTTTTTTCCAAAAGCTCAGGACAATATTTATGTTTTATAATATAAATGCAACAAAGTCTACATCTCCTTGAAAGAAAATACTAACCTTATCTGGTATAGAGGCCCAATCCTTCAGGTACGAGAAGAGCTCCAAAGCATCAGAAAATGGTAAAGACTGCAAGGATCATTTAAAATATAATCATATATATAAGACAATCAAAGTTGACAGGATACAAACCATTTAAACTCAATTTGAAAAGCCAAATTCAAAGAGATACAAAATGTTAATATGTGCAAAGCTTGGAAAGTTGAATTATGGATTCTGTGGGATTGAGTGGGATAACACATAACAAGAGTGAGATAGATAATCCCCATCTCAACCATTAGAGTAAAGGGTGGCCCAGTCCACTAAGCTCCCGCTACTAAAGCTAGGTTTTTCAATTATGTTATTCTACAAGACGCTAACACACGCTAGATGATATGATGTAGGAAAATCTTGGCGTATCCTAAGTCTTTTTTTCTGGATGACACATGATGTAAGAATGGCCGCAATAAGGTAATTTGGGATGCTTTCCAAGCGGATGGATTCAAGGCACAATACGACTTTTGAGTAAACCAAACAACCATGTAAACTCAAGTTTTGTGCCAAAGATGTCACAATCTTCCGCATCCAATCGACTCCATTTCAACCACAGATAGGCTCCAGGAACAGACATACAAATGTCCATACTAAAAGCAGGAAATTCAATTATTGCGTGATTATGTCTAGTAACAACTATCACGCGTATCCATCCTCTAATGGTCTAATCTTAACCACGGGAAAAAGAGGCTAATCTATTTTTAAGCCATTCGACAGTCCAGGGAAACATGGTTTAGTTGAAGCACTGCTAAGAATAGTCTTCAAAGATCTTCAAAGAGGCAATATAAAAATCAATCACGTAGAAAACAGAGAGCAATTACAAACGACAAAGGAAATCCGAAAAAATGCTCAAAACACAAGTATGGAAAAATTATAAAACCCTCTGAGATTGAAATTAAGATTTCTATTTGAGCTAGTTTCGAATTAATTTCACTACCCTTGAAAGGACATTTTATTTCTTATTACGCACCATCAGAAGTTAAATGGAACGGACCAATAAGCTTCTCATTATAAAAAATAAACCTAACCCGGGGCCCACATCTAGGCCAGGCGTCTCCAAGTAGCAATTTGCAAACTAAAGCTCAATAAAATATGCATGGTCAATGCTTTAACCTCAAGCGTATGGAATCGCCAAGATGACATTTGAATTGTAACAGTTAAATAACATTTCAGGTCAGGAAATAATTACCAAAAAGGCTGATTTTCCTAATTAAAATGAAATCATTACTTCAAAATAATCACTTACCAGCAACGTTTGCTCCAGATCGTTAGTATGAACACTAGATAATGCACGAAGAACATAATCAGAAGGAGAAAGCCCAAGCATAAGAATATTCGGCCTGAATTCTGAAACTCTTCCCTTTGATTTGTCCTCCTACATGTAAAAATATTGTTTGTCATTCAAGAATTACCAACTAAAAATATATGATAACAGTTACTCCTACCCTTTTTATAAAAATAATAATTAACTAGCCACTTATTACCCTCCACATCCAATCACCCAGATCCAAAGAAAAAGGAGAGCAAGGAAAAGAAACATATATTTAGATAACCACCTCTATTGACAACCTATATTTAGTCATTTTCTCTATCAAAATCTTGTTCATCAGTTACACTGAAAATATTTCGGATAATTCAAAATCGCTTTATGAATGTTGTATCAAGTAGGTTTCAGTCTATAGAAAAAGATTACATCAAACCTAAAACCACTCTGACTCTAATTTCATTCATTTAATTCTTTTTCCAGTAAAGGAACAACAGTAAGAAGATGCCTCCCGGTAAGCAGAAAGGAAACCTCGTGTTCAGCAATTCGCTTCAGTTCAGCATCTGCCATGTCCAGTGCTTCAATGATAGAGTCTGTAGCAGTAAGAGTTTCTTGAGTCTTTTTTCCCGCTAATGCCACAGCTCCCTCCTCTGGAAGTTCTTCCTTTGGTCCATACTTGTTCTCAAATCCATTGTCAATGTCTGATTCAAACATCTCTTCCAATCTCTTTTCTTTCTCTTCCTGCAAATCCAAGTAACGAGAACTTATAATTATTTGCTTAAACTATCTAAAACTAATGCAGTATTTCAGATATTAAAACAGAATACCTCAAGAAAAAAAGGTTCTTCGGTACGATCCCAACGGCGTATGGACCGATCATGAGATCCTGTAACAATAAAATCACCACGGTTGCTCATAGCAAGACACCAAACTTCAGCATGGTGACCTTCAAGGGTTAAAAGCAACTCGAACTTGTCAGCATCCCAGTACTTCACCAGGCGATCTTTCCCCACAGTAAAAAAGTAATGGGTGTTGCGCACAAACTTAACTCCCATAACGCTGCCATGAAACAAGAGTATCAGCAATTGTTAATTCTAAAAATGTTACCGATTTGAATACTAGATTACATAATGCTGTAATCAAAGCACCTATCAGCATGCGCAAAAAGTGACTTATGACAATCCCCGAAGTCTAGACCCCAGATCTTCACATTTTTGTCCGCGGAGCCACTGACAAGCAGATCTCCATCTGAAGAAATATCCATACACAATACAGGCAGCTTATGGCCGTAGAGTGAAAGAAAGAACTTGAGTGAATCCATATAGTAGACCTGAAAACACATGGACATCATAAGTATTAAGTCTAAATAAGATTAGACAGGAAAAAGAGCCTTGACATGAACTAAAACACAAATGCATTCAGTAGAGTACAAAAAGTATGATGTAACAGAAAAACAAACTGATTTAATAGTTCTAACAGTCTAATGAAAACAACCTAAAATTCAAGCTAAACGCAAAATTTGGAAAGCTGATTTCAGGATCTTGTCTCCGTCTCAAACCTTTTCAGGCTGTTCAAATGGGTCTAAGTTTGGGAACAAGATATTGTAGGAAGTAGGTTGACTTTTACTAAGGACCTTAAAGGCTAAACCTCAGGTTTCTCTGTTCAGCTTACTTAAGTGTAGCACTTTAGCCGGAGAAAACCATTGTTTGATTTTGCTTGAGAAGTTCTCGTCTTTTATTACTTTCAGATCCTACTTCAATGTATAATAGTTTTCTGTTTTCCTGCTTTCAACATCACCAATAAACGTAGGTCACAACAAGAATGAGTGCTGCAATAAAACATCAAATATATCCTTTTAACGATGAAATTGCTTTTCTTCTATGCCATAAGCTTAGAGGTAGCTGGTAAAGCATAAAAAATTAAACATGTACTTTCGAATATCAGCATGTTAAGTTTATAACCACAAGATTAAAATGACATTTTAGTACATTATACACATCTTTAATTTAGGACCACAAGATTCAAAAGTCTTAAACTCCATGCTTAGTCAAACTAAGACACTTAAATTGGGACGGGGGTAGTAAATAAGAAGCAATGAGTAAGCCAATGATTAAAATTAAACTCAGATTGAACAGAAAGATATATGGTGAACAACGCCAATTGCAAAGCCTAAAGAAACTGATGGATTATTGAACAGATAATTTCACAAATACTTTCATAAAGAATACTTCCAAATCATAGCATGGACAATTCAAATAAGTTAGACTGTTACCTTTACTGTGCTATCCAACAAGGCAACAGCAATAAATTTACCATCAGGGCTCGCAGCAACGACTAGAACATCATCATTCATTTTTAAGCTCCTTGTAGGAGATGCAGTTAAATGCTTAGACCCCTGTATGTTGATAAATAGAACCCACCATTATTCACCAGCAGGAATAGAGGTTCTTTTATCCAAGCAGAAACTAGTGCATGTCAAAAAAACAAGAGCGTGGTTGTAAGAAACCAATCCAATTTTGTATCAAGGAGTTCAAGCATTTATATTAGATAAATGCCTGTTAAGATGAGAACATCAGTATGCTGATCACTTCCATAGAGGTACTAAAGTACAGCAATCAGTTATTGTATGCCACTATTTCTTTTGTTTAATTGCACTATTATAGCCCCCTTTTTCAATAAGTATAAGAGCACCATTAGAGTTGTTGAGCAATTATATTACTACACTGTCAAGAAAGATGGAGAAGCAGAGTAATTTAGATAGAGAAGGTCAGATTACACACTTCACCAGCCTTTTGGACCATTTGAAATTCCCAGAATTTAATGTCGTGATCGGCACTGCCAGTGAGAAAACCTGTTCCATCTGGAGTTAAAGCAATTGACTGAACAGAACCCCCATGGGCTTCCACTACTTCCACACAAGTACCGCTTCTAACATCAATAAATTCCAGGGTCCCACCTTTTGTACCAACGACTGCATACTTGTTACCTGGAACAAACAGTCCACAAAGACCATATCCTGAATCAATTGTGCGGAGGCAAGAACCAGTAGTAGGGTTCCATATTTTAATTGCACCGTGACTAGTCGACATCAAAAGAGTGTTATCTGAGCTGAGAGTAACGCTTCTGACATCAGCGCGATGCCCCTGAAGTTCAATAGCACTCAATTTAGCAGTTGAACTGCTTTCTATAGCATGAAATTCCAATAAATTATTGTTCAAAGAGAATGCTAAGGTAGCCAGTGAATTCTTTGAAGTAACTGGAGAGAAAGAAATTGAGGAGATCTTCTTTCCAGCCCGTAGGGTCTGATGAAGCTTGAAGATATCGGGGACTGTAACAACATGATTGCTGCCTCCTTCAGCTCCAATATCTGTCTCTCCTTTATCCGTTGACTCGACGCCTTCTTTGGCAGCTTTCTTCTCCTTCTTTCTACTCATTCTTCTTTTCGCTTTGCGTTTAGATTCAGACTCATCCAGCACACGGAATATTTCCACTGTCTTCCCAGCAACTTGACAAGCCAGAAGGTTTCCAGACTTGTTAAACCTCACTGTTGCAACTCTATCCTTGCTTTGGCGCTGAATTTCACCAAATGACTTCAGTACTTCCCATTTGTTTTCAGTAGGCAAGTCCTTAGTTACATCTGTTTCGCTTTTGTTAGCAATCAATTGACCATCAGCTAAGTCATGTTTTATAGTGTAAAAACGAAGCTCAGGGTCAGCAGAACCAGTGACCAGATATCTTTCCTCAGGGTCAATATCTATGGACCAAATTTCAGTGTGATGGCCACTTATAATCTGCATGCAATATTGAGTATCAAGATCCCATACCCTCAAAAACTTGTCCTTAGAAGCCGTTACCAGTTTTTTGCCAGAATCTAAGAAAACAAGATCAGTAACCTGTAATATAGATGGCAATGGAACAAAATTAGAATTTACAAGTAACACATGATGAAGTCAGAAATGAAAGATACGCATAAGTTATGTGTAGTTTGAAGATAGTAAGTATGAACCTGATCACGATGTCCCCGAAGGCGAAACATCCCAGACTCGCCCACCACATCCCATAAAATAACATCATTATCTTTGCTTCCTGATGCTAGTAATGATCCAAGCTTATTGTATCGAAGGGCCGTCACAGCCCCTTTATGCCCATTCAGTGTGGTTTCACATATCCCTTTCTCGGAATCCCAGATTCTAATACTTCCTTCAGCATAACCACTTGCTATCTGCAATTTAAGTCCAATTTATCACTACTAAAACCATGAAAACAAATCATAAGTTTCACAACCTTCTCCTATGAAAGAAACTAATATAAGAAACAAATATTTTAAGTCTGACCCTAAAAATAGAGCACACCAAAACATTGACCTCAGAACACATCTTGACATTTTAGCTTCCCTACGCCCAAATTAATTTCTACAAGGCCTTACATTTTAGATACAACTATATCTTAGACGAAAGAGAGCATGACAGCAGAACCTGTACAAATAAATCATACAGGAAGAAAAAATAATAAAATGAGAAATCCGTTGTTTTCAGTTCCGAAACTCAATGGCTAATGTAATCACTCCTCTACGCTTCTCCAAGTTATACCAGATTTGGCTCAACAATCTTGACATAAACACGTGGTGTGCCCATTCAACACGTCATGCAACGTACACCACCTTACTGTTGAACCAAAGCCCTAGGAGCATACAAGAAATAATACTATCGGGAAAAATCATACTTAGAAATAATTTTTCCCCATTTACCATACCTATATCAGAACTTATCCAAAAATCAAATCATCCAATCAAATACACCTCACTCCCGAACTAGCTGGGATCGGCTATAAATACACAAGTATGGAAAATGCAGAAAAAGCTATTGTATTAAAATTTTCATTAAGGGTGTGTTTGGTATGGAAAAAATATTTTCCCGAAAATGTTTTTCAAATTTTCCCATATTTGGTTTGCCAAAATTTTTGGAAAACATTTTCTCTAGGAAAAAAAGCTCCTCAAAAAATGAGGAAAATGACTTCCTTAATGGAAGTAGGGAAAACAAGTTACAACATTCCAAGTTCATTGACTCCTCCCCACACATTCAACGCCCCAAACCCCACACTTGACCATCCCACCCACCGCCACCCCCACCCCCCCACTCCCCACTCCATCCCACCCCCATAGTGTTTTGCTAGATTACATATAATATTTTTTTCATCCTTACCAAACACTAAAAAATAAGTAAAAAACCCACTTGTTTTTCAAGAAAACATTTTCCTTCATACCAAACACACCCTAAATGTATAAGAATATTTAGCTCCGAACATAGTATGTTTATCCAGTTACTATTGTATATTAACTTGAGATCGATGTAGGAACCCATGAACTAAAAATTATGAATCCGCCTCTACAAATGGAAGTCTACCATAGACATGACCGAAGAGAAAGAAAAAAAATAAGCAGCAAAGGAAGCGCTATGGCAATGACAAATACAACTGAGAATTAACAATTATCTCTAACATTATAAATACACAGGTATGTTGTAAATGCAGAAAAAGCAACAACAACAACAACATACCCAGTGTAATCCCACCAAGTGGGGTCTGGGGAGGGTAACTTGCCTTGACAGGTAGAGAGGCTATTTCTGATAGACTCTCGGCATCCAATAATTAAAACAGAAGAGACAACAAGTAGTATAGAAAGATAAAGATAAGAAATATGTGAATACTAAAATAAAAATACAAGAAAATGACGGAAATGTATAAGAAGATTTACATGGGATGATGAAGAAGATGAAGCAATAGATGTAACGGCAAGGGAGGGTCCCTTTTTTGAGTTTGATGAAGGTACAGGAGCTAGATTTTTGGTGCAAACACCTTGCCGAACATGCCATATACCGATTTTCTCTAACGCTGCCGCTAACAAGTGTTTGCCGGAACTGTCATAGGTGATGTTTGATTCTCCAGATACTATAACTCCAAACGACGCCGCCGGCTCGTACCGGAGGTAAGCCTTCACCATTGCTGCTTACTGTGAACTGTGAAATGGAACGGCTAGGGTTTAGGGTTTAAGCTTTAATTCTGTTTTCTTTGCCTATGTTTTTGTTTTGCTTTTATTTTATTATTTTATATTCTATATTCTTTTTTTTTTCATAATCATAAACAACAACATACCCAATAAAGTTTCATAACGGGACAGGGTCTGGAGAGGGTAGAGTGTACGCAGACATTACAGCGGCTGTTTCCGAGAGACCTTCGGCTCAAGACAAACCATAAGCACAAGCAAAGCAAGAGAAACGGTCATACCTGAACAAGAAATTTAAAGCAGCATGAAAATGCTGATATCAAATGTGAATAAGTCATACTAACACATTCTGAAAAATAAGCAGTAACTAATGCAGGTACATAAGATAAATAAATATAAATAAAGTACATTAAAGAACACATAGCAGTAGAAATCAAACGCTACTATAAAACATTACTGCACATACTAGTATAATAGGCTAAGCGGGCCTACAATAATAATACTACAACTACCATTTTGTAAGCATAAGTATGGCTACACTCGACTACCCCTCTACCCTAATTCATGTCATCCACAACCCCTTATCTAAGGTCATGGCCTCAGTAAGTTGTACATGTGTCATATCCCGTCTAATCACCTCTCCCCAATATTATTAAGGAAATTTTGGTTTTACTAAAATGTCCAAATATGAGGAATGAAATTATTTTATTTCTAGAAGAGCTAAATCAACATATCGATCCTATTAATTGCATCTTCAAAAATATTTTCTCTTCTCAATTTAGTTGTCTATATATACACCTCGATATTTCATCTCTCAAACCACATTACTTCTAAATTATAATTCTTAAATTTTTCTTTGAATAAAGTATGTTTCTCTACATATATACATATGGCTTCTTCAATCATAAAGTGAACACTTGTCGGACATAGTTCCCTATGTGCAACCAATCCAATAATTAGTAGTGCTCAAATTACCTTCTAACTTAGATTACTCTATTAATGGTGAAATTCTATTATTTTTTATTTGTTACTTAAGATGCATGAATCGTTTGAACAATTTCTTGAAAAATGTTTTTGAGATTTTTTTGTTTAGAAATTAGAGAAATTGACGTACAAAAAAAGAGTTATCTAGTTGTCATTTTTTGTCTCGCTAAAGAAAATGATTTCACCTAATTGATTTTTGATGTAGGAAAAACATGCATAACCAAAAATCGTTAAGTCTTTTGTACTGACATTTTGAGAAAATTTGAAGTATAGGGGTAGCAGGAGATTTTATGAAATTTAATAAAGTAATTATTATTTCACTAAATATAAATAAGTCAAAATGTAGGACGTTCATATAAAAGAGAATCATTTTTTTCGCATTCATTTCTTTTTCAAATTATTAAAATTAGTATGTTTTATTTATAGCTTCATCAAAATCAACAATATACCAAAATTGATACTAGAACCCACTCCAATATCAAGTTAGCCAATAACAATAATTTTGCTTGCTTGGTGCTTTAATTTTCCTTCGTTATAATTTGCATATGTTTTGCGTTCCTGTTATGCTTTGGTTCTTCTTCTGTATTACCAATAGTGATGTAAATTTCTAGTTAATTTTCCTCCTTTACTAGAGAAGATTGAGAATTATCTACACTTGGATTTATTCACAGAATGATCCGATTTTTAAAACATTTTCAAGTTCCATTTTCAACTTTTCTGAGAGATTTTGTGGATCAAAATGCGGCCTTCAGTTTGCGGTCTGCAGAGGAGGCTGCATAATGGCTCTTCGTGTATTCAGCTCTTTTCTTTGATACTTCCATCTCCAACTTACATGTACCAGTTTTTTCAGCTCCTACATACTTAGACAAATTATCAAAGCACGCAATAAAATAAAATATACAAACATAACAAGAAGTAAAAATTCGGGTTGCCTCCCAATAACGCTTAATTTAACATCGCGACACGACGATTCTTACCAATATCAAGGGTCATGCAAGAAAATGACGGTAATCACCCTTCCGTCATCCATGACTCCCAAGTAATGTTTTACTCATTGACCATTCATCCTGAAGGTATGACCCTCTTTATTCTCCAACTCGATAACATCATAGGAAATACTTTCACCACCTTAAATGGGCCGAACCATTTAGACATCAATTTATCGGGAAATAATTTGATCCTTGATTCGAACAATAAGATCAAATTCGCGAGGGTAAACTCCCTTTCCTAGATCAATTTTATCATGGAAAAACTTCACCCTTGCTTTGTAAAGAGCTAAGCTTTCATATGCTTGTAGGCATAACTCTTCCATCTTATTAATTTGCTCTACTCTCAAACGCGATGCATCATACCAATCAATGTTGAATTTCTTCAACGCCCACAATGATTTGTACTCCAACTCCTCCGGAAGATGGCATTCTTTTCCAAACACCAATTTATACAGAGACGTGCCAATAGGACTCTTGTATGTCATTTATATTCCCACAAGGCACCATCTAGCTTCCTCCCCCAATCGTTTGTATTGAGATTCACCAATATAGTCAAAATGCTCATATCTCCGGTTGGTGAAAAGTTTTCAAGAATAAGATGACACTTCTCCATTCACTATTTGAGAGAGCAACAACCTATACTCAATTGGATACATAGTCCACTGTAACAAAGATGTATCGTTCTCGTAGGAACTCACGAATGGCCCTATGAAGTCAATTCCACATTTATCAAACAACTCCACCTCTAGAATGGTTGACATTTAAAACTCATGTCTCCTAGAGACGTTTCCTTGTTGTTGGCATTGATCACACCATTTTATATAATAAAGAGAGTCTTTTTAGATGGTTGGCCAATAAAAGCCGCTTTGGAGGATATTGCAGGCCATGAAATTTCTTGCATGATGTCCCCCAACTAGAGAAGTGTGGCATGCTACTATGTTGGCATTGTATTAAGCTCGGGAATTTATCTCCTTATCATATTATCTGTGCAAACTCTGAAGTGATAAGGCTCTCCCTAAAGTAATTCTTGTGGCATGCTTTCATGGTAGACATTGTTTTTAAAGCTCAGAGATGCATCTCCTTATCATATCGCTGGTGCAAATGCTGAAAAGATAAGGCACGTCCCAAAAGTAACTCCAGGAGTCTCTCAAGAATTTCTTTTGTTGATATGAGTTCAAGACCTCTGGCATAACTCCACTTACCAAGTAATTTGTCAAATCGACATACCACTAGACTAAATCTCAGGATGACACAAGGACTTGCTCATCCAAAAATGCATCAGCATTTTCAAGCTCATCTTTCTATCAGGATCCAAAATCCCATTGTACCGTGAGGGCATCTACCCAACCCATATGTCAACCCGAATAAAAACTATTTCTCAATTTATAAGTTAAAAGCGGAATTTAAAAGAAACTGACTCATAAGTTCATAATAAGTCTCATAACTCATAATAATAATAGTAATAATAAGTCCTAGTCATACATCTTTCCAAAACCTGGAAGTCCTGAGTACAAAAGCTATTAAATCCGAATACAAGTTTGAAAATACTACATAAACTGTCTAAAACGATAAAGACGGGGAAAAAGATAGAAATGGAGTCTAGTGCTGCAGAACAACCAACAGTTCACTCCAAACTCCAAAGTACACCTCAACGATCGGCTGGATCTCATCCTCTACTCGAACTTGAATCCGAACTTGCACACAAAAAGGTGCAACAAGTATAGAGTGAGTATGGGAAAATACATGTACTCAACAACATCATTGACCGACCCTAAAATGAAGTGATGACAATGGTTGGTTCTTTCGATACTTACCTCCACACTTCGTTAGTGACCAATTATACAGTTTATAACACTTAAGCAATTAGGAATATAAAGTTCGTATCTCAAATCAAGCCATAAAGCTTAATCCTTTCTGATTACATTCATAAAGCTTAATCCATTTTCATTTGAAGTCAAATAGCTTGGATCTTTACCACTAATTCTCATATAAGAGATATGCAAAGACAACGAAATCAAGTATGTCTGGTATGCAATACATACGAAATGCAATGCAATAGCCAATATGCACCAGTATACACACATTCCTATAGTAGGTTTCACGTGATCCATGGGGGACTCATGAGGTCCATATACTCACCCGGAATGCCACATCCTCTAGATCACGTGGGGCATAAGCCAATAGGCTATCATATCATGTACTCACCCGGAATGACATATCCTCCAAACCACATCGGGTATAAGACAATAGGTTATCCAGTCATCATCACTCATGTACCATATACAATCGGGTCTTTACATACCATGCCTTATGATGCATCAATACTATGCCAATATTATCATAAACGTATTAAATGGATATGTGTACAATATGCAACTACATAATATCAATTCAATGTCAAAGATAATACCTTTTTCATAATTTAGACGAGATGTGGAGTGATGAATGCACAATGAATCAATATTCTCAAGTATAAATCAAATATGGGAATCATGAGCCTACATAATTGCAAACATACCAAACCAGTTGATTTAAC
The DNA here is from genome assembly GCA_029783415.1 of Anisodus acutangulus. Classification (NCBI taxonomy): domain Eukaryota; kingdom Viridiplantae; phylum Streptophyta; class Magnoliopsida; order Solanales; family Solanaceae; genus Anisodus; species Anisodus acutangulus. Next base: position 37,339,947 of record CM056506.1, on the reverse strand, counting down.
ACTACCTCCAATCATCGTAGGCTCGTTTTCATATCCCCATCATAATATATTCTATTTTCCATTAATTACCTATATAATTACACTGGTACCCGCACAAGTGCTCATCACCTCATGAGTATAGGACCCCCAATCTCCTATTATGCCCCTCAATTACTTTATCCAACACAAATACTTCATAAAGAGTCTAGAAAGTCTCAACATGACTTAAATCTGAAGCCCGAAGAGTCAATCTATGGCCTTTCCCTTTCTTTGAGCTTCAGAGCGAGCCCAATCTGTTCATATACAATATCTTTGTAAGAATACGAACCCATAGATACACATATTGCTATACTAAAGTTTCGAGTCCATAACACAATCCCGAGCCTCGAAGGTCACAGCTGTAATTTTAACATAAATTCATCTTACACATAGTCTAAATAGCAAGAATATCAAATATCATGGTAATCCAATCACAATTGAGCCTCAAATTCGATAATCTACATTAGCCATTTCTATGGAAAATCCCTTATTTCTAAGCCGAAATAATCGAAAAATTCACTAATTAATGAACATAATCATGGGAAATACTTAGATTAAGATCAGAATATCACCCAATGATGAATCTTGAAGAACGCACTTGAAATCACCTAAATCCCGAGATCCCTAACTCCAAAATTGATTTAAGAAGAATGAAATCCAAACTTGGGCTTAAATTTTGTCCAAGCATAATTAAGTGTTCGTGATCACGAGGCCCACCAACCTCGATCGTGAAGCGTGGCCCGGACTCGACTTAGAACGCCTTTCTGCGTGATCGTGACCTGGCCCACCACAACTGAGATCCGCCCCCTCTTCATTCATCGTAATCGCAGGACCCTCTCCGCAATTGCGAAGAAAGAAACCATAACAATTGCACCAGATTTTCCTAGTTTCTCCAAATTTTTGACCCAACACGTGAAACTCATCCATGACCTCCTGGACACAAACCAAATATGCATTTCAATCATAAAATACATTTCGAACCTACTCGCGCACTCGAAACACTAGAAAAAAGTCATCTTGACCCAATGTTGACCAAGGTCAACTCCAAATCATCAAATTACTAGTTTCTCAACCAATGACCTAAATGCACTCGAACATTTTGGGACCCGAACCAATGACTCGACTGAGTCTAATATCACATTCCGGACCTAATGGAATTATCAAAATTTTGAAAAAGTTGTGTTTACCCCTAATGTTGACTTTGGTAAAAAATGTTCATTTTTTTAACTTAAAAACTTCCAATTATGCTAATTTCAATTTGAAACACACCCGATTTCCTCGGGACCTGTGCCACGCATCTAGGCAAGTTACATCATCTACCACTTAAATAAACGTTATTCGTCGAACGGTAAAGAAGAGAAAATACCGGAACCCTAAAAAAGCTATGGATATCTGACCCGCATATAGAACTCGGTCTCCCAAGTAGCCTCCTCAACTGGACGATTCCTCCATTGCACTTTTACTGAACCTTTTTCCTTTGACTTCAACTTCCAAATTGGGTTATCCAAAATGGCTATCAGTTCTTTCTCAAATGCCAAATTTTGATAAAGCAACACTGAATCCCACCTTATCAAATGAGAACTATCATAATGGTATTTGTTCAACATCAAAACATGAAAAATTGGATGGACACTCAACAAACCAAGAGGTAAGACCACCCTATAGCCCACCCCACCAATACACTGAACGATCTCAAATGGGCTAATACATCTTGAGATCAACTTGCGCTTCTTCCCGCACCTCATCATACCATATATGGACTAAAAATTCAATAGAACTCGCTCCCCAACGATGAACTCTAACTTTCGAACCTTTCGATCCGCTTAACTCTTTTGCCTACTCTGATCCGTGAGAAGCCTCTCCTGAATCAACTTCACCTTATCCAAGGAAACCCTTAATAATTCTGTACCCCACAGCCTAACGTCGAAAGCATCAAACTAACCAATATGAGAGCGACACCTCCTACCATAGAAAGCCTCAAACGGTGCCATCTCAATATTCGAACGATAACTATCATTGTAAGCAAACTCTTCCAAGGGTAGGAACTGATCATAATGATCATCAAAGTCGATCACATAGGCTCGCAACATCCTCAAGGACCTGGACAGTTTGCTCGGACTGACCATTTGTTTGGGGTGGAAAACTACACTAAACTGGACTTGAGTACCAATCTCTCTGCATGGATTGCCAAAAATGAAATGTAAACTGAGTGGCCCGATCCGAAATTATCAAAATGGGCACCCCATGCAAATAAACTATCTCCCATATATGGATTTTGGATCACTTCTCCAAATTTTAGGTAGTCTGACCCGGAATAAAATGTGCAAATTTGGCAATTTGTCCACAATGACCAAAATAACATCAAATTTACCCAAAGTCCATGGGAATCCTACCACAAAGTCCATAGTAATCCGCTCCCACTTCCACTCGGATATAGGTATCCTCTGAATCACATCACCATGCTTCTGGTGCTCATACTTCACTTGTTGACAATTAAAACACCGAGACACAAACTCCATTATGTCCCTTTTCATCTAACACCTAATGTTGCTTTAAGTCACTATACATACTTGTAGCCAATAGGTGAATGAAATACTTTGAGCTATGAGCTTTAACCATTATCAACCAAGTGAAATCACCCACTCTAGGAACACAAACTCGACCTTTGATCCTCAAAACACTGTCACCATCACGAATTGCCTCCTCGTCCTCTCCCTGCGACACCTTGTCACGAATCTTGCAAACATCACATCATTAAATTGTTGAGCCTTAATATGATCCAATAAAGAATACAATGCCTCTACACAAGCTAGTACCCAACCAGGCTTCGAAATATCAAGTCTCACAAAGGTATTGGCCAACGATTGGACATCTATAGCCAATAGACGTTCCCCTACATGCAACAATACTAGGCTACCCATTCTCACTGCCTTCCGACTCAAGGCATCCACCACTATATTAGCCTTGCTTTGGTGATAAAAGGTAGTCATGTCATAATCCTTGAGCAACTCTAACCACCTACGTTACCTCAAATTAAGATCATTATCGTTGAATATGTACTAAAGATTGCGATGATACATGAATACCTCATAATTCACCCCATATAGATAATGCCTCTAAATGTTCAATGTGAACACCATCACTGCTAATTCCAAGTCATGAGTGGGGTATAACCACTCATATATACCTTCAATTTCCTCAAAGCATAAGCTATAACCTTGCTCGTCTGCATCAATACACACCCAAGGCTGACTCCTGAAGTATCACAATACACCATAAATCTCTCCCCCTCTATAAGTAAATTCAAGATCGAAGAGATAGTCAACAAAATCTTAAGATTTTGAAAGATCGCCTCTCATTCATTAGACCAATGAAAAGCCACTTCTTTTTGAGTGAATCTAGTCAACGGGGACAAAATGGATGAAAATCCCTCCACGAATCGATGACAATAACCTGCGAGGCCTACAAAATGCCAAACCTCGATAATTGAAGTAGGTCTAATCCAATCTCTAACTTCCTCAATCTTCTTGGGATCCACCATAATACCTTCCTTGGACACCACGTGTCTAAGAAATGCCACTGAACTAAGCCAGAATTCATACTTTGGAAACTTGGTATAAAGTTGCTTCTCCTTTAGAATTCCAACCACTATCCTCAAGTGGTGCTCATGCTACTCATCACTATGGAAGTAAATCATGATGTCGTCAATAAAGACAATGACAAAACAATATAAATACGGCCTGAATACCACGTTCATCAATTTCATGAAGGTTGTTGGGGCATTAGTCAACCCAAAGGACATCACCAGAAACTCATAGTGCCCATAACGTTTGAAAGCCATCTTAGGAACATACTCTCCCTAATCCTCAGTTGATGATAACTATATCTCAAATCAATCTTGGAATTGATCAAAGAACCCTGAAGATGATCATACAAGTCATCAATATGAGGTATCAGATACTTGTTCTCAATAGTCACCTTGTTCAACTATCTGCGATAGTCAATACACACACACAGACATGTCATTCTTCATCACAAATAGCACCGGAGCACCACACAAAAATATATTAGGTCTCACAAACCCTTTACTCAACAAATCTTAAAATTGTTCCTTCAACTCCTTTAACACGGTCGGTGCCATCCGGGCTTAATAGAGATGGGTTGAGTGCCTGGCTCCAAGTCGATGCAAAAATCTAGGTCACAATCAGGTGGGTCACATAGAAGATCCATTGTAAATACCTTCAGGAACTCTCTCACTACCGGAACTAACTCTAATGGAGGAGTCTTTGAACTAGTATCTAGGATGTAGGCTAGATAAGTGAGACACCCCTTCTCGACCATATGGTGGGCCTTAAGGAATGATATAACTCTCTTAGGATACATACTAACAACATCCTTCCACTGTAATCGTGGAATACATGGCATGGCTAAAGTAACCACCTTAGCGTGAAATTCCAAGATCGTATGATAAGGAGATAACCAATTCATTCAAAGAATAGCATTAAAATCTACAATATCTAAGATTTTCAAATCTACCTGAGTGTCATATCTCATCAAAGTAACTATGCAAGACTGATAAACTCGATCTACCACCGCGGAATCCCCAATATGAGTAGAAATATGAAAAAGTAAAGAAAGGGACTCACACCTTATATCCAGACTTGAACAAAAGTATGCAGACATATAAGAATAGGTAGAGCTTGGATCAAATAAAACTATAGGAAATGATGGCTAAATAGAGAATACATGTGATAACTACATCGGAGGCCTATGACTCAAGTCTTCCCGGAAAAGCATAGCAATGAACCCTATCACCCTCAGTTTGAGTACCTCCTCGACCAACACCTCGGTCGGACTGAGAACCATTTCTACTAGAAGGGGAACTACCTCTACCACCCCGAGAGTAACTTCTAGCCAGTTGTGCCCCTGCTCTAGGTGTAGGAGTCTAAGAACTCTGATACTGTCCACTACGCCTAAGTCTGAGGAAATCTCTCTTGAAATGCTCAGGATCACCGCACTTGTAACACCCTCTGGAGTTATAGATGGCTGAGAAAGTCCGGTACCAGAATGTCCACCCTACCCAGATGACCTATTATAACTCTAAATAACTGCCCCAAACCATATGTCTAGATTGACCTCCATCAGATATTGGCATCGCTGCAACAACTGGTTTGCTGAACTAAGTGTGGTAACCCCTACCTCCTGATGAGGTACCCATATGAGTGCTAAAGTGGGCCATCTTCACCACTCGCTCCTCATAATCCTCACGCTTGATAAACTTGGCCTCTCAAATCGTATCTATTATCTGCTGGAAGAAAGACCCTGTGGCAGCCATCTGTGCTTCAATCAACCGAAGAGGACAAATCAACCCATTAGTGATTCTCTTTACCCTCTCAGACTCATCTTGGAGAATCATCAAAGCATGGCGAGACAAGGAATGAAACTGTGTCTCATACTCTGTCCTAGTCCAACGCCCCTAGTGTAGTGTCTCAAATTAAGCCCTCCTTATTTCTTTCACACTACAAGGTACGAACTTCTCCAATAACACATGAGTGAAATTAGCCCAAGTAAAAAGAAGAGACATTGTCGGTCTAGTCCCAACATACGACCTCTACCATTGCTTTACAAGTCTAACCATCTGAAAAGTAGTGTAATCCACTCCACGAGACTCCACTAACCTGAGGTTGTGAAATCTCTTATGACATCTAACCAAGAACTCATAAGAATCATCCTATGGTCCATTATATCTAGGAGGATTCATCTTCCTAAAGCGATCAAACATCTTATGTTCCTCCATAATCATCATAGGTTGAGTGGCTGGGGTGAAGCAAGGCAAGGTACTGGCACACCTAGGAAATAAAGAGCCCCAATAGGTGTTGGATGAACCCTAAGTGTCTGAAATTGGGGAACAATCATATGATCAGGAGTATGTCCTCCAACCTTGATATGAGAACCATTAGAAGTGACTGATAGAATACTCACCTATGATATACTCTCGAGAAAACCCATCATTCGAACCAAAGTATCCTGAAGAATAGGCGTAGCAATAAAACCTTGGGGCATCTGTGCCGGCTCAACCTCATTCGCCTGAATGTACTCATCTTCTAGAATAACCTCTGGCTTAACCTCATCGTACCAATCTACAAGACTCTACTAGACATTTCTCTTGTACTCATGAAACCAACAAACCTAGAGCTTGGTACCAAATTTGTCACAACCAAAAGTCTCATTATGCCGTAAGGGAACCAACCCAACCCGTATGTTAACCCGAATAGAAGCAATATTTCAATAAGCTAAAAGCAAAATTTAAAAGAAATCGACTCATAGTTCATGATAAGTCCCATAACTCATAATAATAATAACAAGTCTAAGTCATACATCTCCCCAAAACCTGAAAGTCATGAGTACAAAAGCTATTAATACGTTGATGCTCTGGTCATCTCTATCCAAATATTTCAATTTAACATTAAGCGTGCACTTATTGACCTAGATAGTGCCGTAAATGTAGTGTAACTCTTGGTAATCAAAGAGATGCAGCTGATCGAGCAGATGATCCTGGTAGTGAAGGTCTTGACCGGGTTCAATCTATCTAGTGAGACAACCCGAGGGCAGATCGAGATGGTTACTTATGTAAAGGGAGTCACACTGAAAGCCTTGTTCGATGTCCTCGAAGGAGGAATGCTTTATAATTTGGTAATCAGGAAGCCTTGGCTACACGCCATGAAGGCAGTCTCATCTATCTTTCATCGGGTCATGAAATTCCCTACACCTTGGGGGATAGCTGAAGTATAAGCAGACACAAAACCCGATTGAACAAAAATTACTTTGGTGGTTGGGAAAGATGAATCAGTTGGAAACGATATCTAGCAATCATAGGCGCTCAATTCCCGGACCAATCCGAAAATTGAGCAAAAAAGGGACCGACAGAAAGCGTCCATCCAAAGGATCTTATGGATCAGGTACCCCAAGGATTTGTCGAACTGGAAGAATCAGGTGGAGGGAGATCCACGGTTAAAGATCTTGAGTTAACCCCCTGTCATCCAAGCCACCCTAAGGAACATGTATACTTGGGCTCGGGTCTAGACCCCGAGTTTCGGGAAATCTTAGTTATTTTTTTTAAATAACAACATGAATAGCTTTACTTGTTCGAGGTCAAATATTACAAGTGTGCCCCCGGAATTGACCATTCACAAGCTAAGCGTCAACCCGGACTGTCAGCCTATTAAATAGAAAAGACATCCGTTGTCGGAAGAATGAAGTTAATTTGTCAGAGAGGATGTGGCTTGACTTGTCAAATCGGGAGCAGTTTAAGAGGTAAAGTACCCAGACTGACAAGCAAACATAGTGGTACTCCTTAAGAAACCTAATACTTTTCAAATGTTCTTAAATTTAAAAGATTTAAACAAAGCATGCTTAAGGAGCTCGTATCCCATGCCCCATTTGGATAACATTGTCAACGCAGTGGCCAGACACGAGCTGCTCAGTTTCCTGAAAGTCTCCATAGGGTTCGACCAAATATGCTTAGACCCGGTGGACCAAGAAAAAACTTCATTTGTAACGGAGCACGAGACTTATTGTTATAATGTCATGTCGTTCGGCTTAAAGAATGATTGAACCACTTTTCATCAGTTGACCCGACGAATGTTCCAACATCAGTTGGGTCGAAGCGTTGAGATTTATTTAGATGACATAATCGTTATTTCCCTAGAAATAGAGGAACACATTGGGCATTTGTAGGAAATATTTGATATTCTCCACGAGTACAACTTCAAGCTAAATCGGGAGAAATATGCTTTCGAGTTGGCTCGGGAAAGTTCCTAGGTTTCATAGTATCAAACAGGTGCATTGAGGCCAATCTAGATCATATCTAGGAAGTCGAACAAATATCGGACATACTCAATAATTCTCGAGAAGCACAACGATTGACTGGAGAATAACTCACTCAGGAGATTCATATCGAGGTCGTTTAAGCGATGTCAAAAATTTCAGCTTGCTGAAGAAAAAGAAAGACTTCCAATGGACCCTGAAATGCCGACATGAGCTGAAAGACCTGAAAACATATCTAACAAATTCATCCCTTCTCGCAAAAATAGATGGAGAAGAACTCATGTTGATTCATCTTGCTGTATCCAAAACCGCTCTAAGTGATATGCTCATTCGAGAAGAAAAGGGTACGCAATCTCCTCTTTACTATACTAGCAAGGCCTTAACTGAGGCTGAAACCCATTACCCTCACCTTGAGAAATTGGTTTCGGCCCTAGTGGTTGCATCTCATAAACTAAGGCCATATTTTTATGTCATCCCATATGTGTAATCATGACTTTCATTTTAAGGAATATCTTATACAAACCTAAACTCTCGGGCAGGCTAGCAAACTGGTCAATTGAAATTTACAGGTACGACATTACTTATCGACCCCGGACTGCTATCAAGTATCAAGCCTTGACTGACTTCATAGATGATTATAGTTCGGGCATGATGCCCCGTGACCATACTGAGGCGATTCGAGAAACTGAGATCACGTTCGGGGAATGGGTCTTGTATATGGATGGAGCCACAAGCATGCAAAGTACTGGGCTGGGGATCATCCTGACTGCCCCATCAGGAGAAATAATCAAGCAAGCTATTAAATATATTTCTTTAACTAACAATAAAGCCGAGTATGAGGCCACAATTACAGGTTTGGAATTAGCTCGAGGGCTCGGAGCTGAAAACATAGAGCTTAAAAACTATTCACAACTGATCGTCAACAAAATACTGGTCAAATATGAGGCCAAAGATAAACCGGACACAGGAATACTTAAACAAAGCCACTACTTTGCTAACCCATTTCAGAAAGTGGAAGGTGGTACATATCCCTCGAGAAATGAACATCGAAGCTAATGCCTTGCCTAACCTAGGCTCTTCATCTGGGACAACTAAGGAAGAGTCAAAATCTATAGTCCACCTCCTACATTCCATCATAAATCCTAGCCTACACGAAGTAAATTCTACCAACCTAACATGAGACTGTCGGAAGACATCATCAATTATTTGCAGATCGGGACTCTTTCGGAAGACAGTAAGGATGCATGAGCTTTAAGATTCAATGTGGCCAAATATTGCATGCACGAGGGAGAGCTTTACAGAAGATTCTACCTTGGTCCCATGGCCAAATATTTGGGGCTGAGAGAGGTCGAGTACGTGATGAAGAAGATACATGAGGGCAATTGCAGGAATCATTCCGGATATGACTCATTGGTGAAGAATATAGAAATGGCTGGAATTATTAGTCTCAGATGGAAGATGATGCCAAGGCCTATGTTCGAAAGTGTGAAAAATGTCAGCAACACTCCCTCATGATACACCAGCCCACTGAACCACTTCACTCGGTAGTGATCCCGTGGCCATTCAGGAAATGGGGGATGGACATGTGGGTCCATTACCGGGAGTTTTGGGGAAGATTAGGTTCTTGCTGATCTTAACATATTATTTCTCAAAATGGGTAGAGGCTAAAACATATAAAAAGGTTCGAGCAAAGCAGATTATAGAATTCATCTGGGACTATATTATTTGTCGATTCGAGATACCAAAAGAGATTGTCTGCGACAACAGTTGGCAGTTTAAGGAAAAAAGGTCACTGAGTTTCTGGAGTGACTGAACATCAAAAGAGTCACTTCATCACCGTATCACCCATGCACAAATGGACAAACAGAGTCAACTAACAAAACTATAATCCAAAGCATAAAAAAAGGACGGAGAACGCCAAAGGTAAATGTCTGAAAGAGTTATCGTGGGTATTATGGGCTTACATGACCATGGCTAAAACCAGTAACGGGGAAACCCCATTCTCTTTAGTATACGAAGCCAAGACCCTAATACTCGTGGAAGTTGGAGAACACATCTTTCGATACACCCAGGTCACCGAGAAATCCAATAATGAATCCATTGCAGTAGAGTTAGAGTTAGTAAAGGAGCGCAAAGAGTTGGCATTCATACGTCTGGCAGCACAAAAACAAAGAGTGGAGAGTTACTTTAATAAGAAGATGAACTTAAGGCATTTTAAAGTCGGGGACTACATCCGTCAAAGGGCACTCTCACAACCATGAGCAAATTGGGAAGGACCATATCAGATAGTAGAGGTTGCAGGAAAGAGAGACTACCAAATCAAAAATGAATCGGGGAAAGAACTGAAAATAGCTAGAACATCACTCACTTAAAGAGATTCTACCTTTAGTGATAGGTATGTCTTATCCACAGAAAATAGTTTATTTTTGGTTAATTGGCTTTCTTTCAGTGATAAGGAATGTCCTAGAAATTGGGCCCCGCCACCATCTATAATGACTCAAAAAGTCATTTTACTTATTTTGCCTAGAAACTACTAAATTACCCTTCCTGAGTCTTTGTCTGCATATTTGTGACTTGCGGGAATGGGTGGTACAGTTCCCAAGGTGATCAGGTAGGTTTCACACCTATTTTGGTAGGTTTGAGAAATCCCAAGTTAAGAGAATAGAAGAGTTTGACCCATAGTTGAATTTTGGGTAAACACGCTCTGTTCATAGTTTCGTCGGTTCCATTAGCTCTGGAATGATGTTTATGACTTAGTCAAGCCCTTGGTTCGGTTCCCGAGGTAGCCTGGCGAGTTTTGGGGGTTAGGTTGTAAAATTGTGGAATTTGTACTTAAGAGTTGACTTTAGTCAAACTCGAGCAGTAAAGACCTTTTCTGGGAAATCTAAGTACATGAGCAGGTCTAGAATGTATTTTCTGATAGGAATGCATGTTTGGTTTGTGTTCCGGAGGTCCCGAAAATGTTTTGAGTGGTTGATGAGGAGTTGGAGAGTTTTGGGCATTACTGGTGTCTGGTGTTCGCCCCAGCGCCCTTCTTTCCACTTCTACGGGTCCGCCTCAGTGGAGGTTTGGCTCACCGAAGTGAGGTTCTTCCATGAGTCGAGGGTCCGCCTTAGCGGACAAGTTCCTTGCAGGGGCGAGTGCGCCTCTGCAGCATTTCCCTTCGTCTTAGCAGATGTACGGGTTTTAAGTGTATTTGCCTCAGCGAATAGTATTTCCGCCGAAGCGTGTCCGCTCCAGCGAAATTGACTCTGTCGGAGCGGAAACACTGTTCTATTAAAGAGAGTAATTGACCTAGAATCCATTTCATTTTCCAAAAATATTCCTCTTGATCCTAGAGCTTGGATAGTAGAAATTCTTGAAGATTCAAGGGAGTTTCGTCATTAAGGTAAACCTTTTCCCTTCTATCAATGTGTTTTAGCTAATCTTCATCCTAAGTATGATTCATAAATGGAGGAAAATAAGATAAATGCTTTGTTGAGAATAAGAGAGCTTTAATAGGGGATTGAGGATTGATTATTAGATTATTGTTGTTAATATTGTAAACTAGTGATGTATTAGACTAGTGGAAGATAATTACTTGACCAATTGCATGGCTTAAACCCTTTTGGGAATTGGGAAAATTCTAGGGTTAGAATTGGGGCTTTTGGCCAATTCATGAAATTGAGGATCCAATTGAACTTTGTTATTAAATTAACTTGAGATTATGACTATCTTGTATGTTATGACCCTATTTGGGTAGAAAAATTCATATTTTTATAATGTGGGACTGGGTTTCCTTTTTGATTTAGCTTGGGGATTATGGGTACCGTTAGACCATAATCTTATATAATTGATTAGAGTGGGCTCGTGAGGAGGATCAACAAAAAGGGAAGGCTAATGCGTGAGTTCTTCGGCTTCGATCAGGCAAGTTGAGACTTTCTAGACTCTAGTGTAGCGTTTATGTGTTGGTATGCTAGTAATGAACTAAAGGGGAGTAACGAGGAATTGGGGGTCCTGTATTAGTGAGGTGACAAGCACTAATGCATGTACCGGTGAACTTAATTGGGTAACTAATGAATAAGTTGATGCATGTGAAGGAGTTTATGTGTTTATCCTTCGGGCCACGGTCACGGTGCATAAATACACTTAGGTTGGAATGATTTTTGTTTACTTGGGCTTGTAACCACGTTGATATGATATTATTTATTTGACTTATCATGCATTCATCACTCAATATCTCGTCTAAACACTTGAATAGAAACTGATAAATACTTATTGTGCTAATTGGATGGTGTACACATATCCATATCATTCATACATTCTATATTTGGCATTGAACTGTTGATATATCGCTGAGAGCGGCTTGAGAAGTCGGTTATGGGATATGGTACATGATACAAGAGTGATTACTGATTATGACACTTCAGCCCTCGAGCTGGTATCGAATGGGACCGGATGGGTATATGGACCTCATGAGTCCCACATGGGTCATGTGACAACTACTGCAGCACCGTGTGTATACCGAGTACATATGGTCACTTGCATTCATACATATCATCTTGGATTGCATTCATTTATATCATGACATGTAATTAATGTTGTATGTACTCGGTGTTGGATTCTGTTACACTTGTGATCTTTGGCTGATAGAAGGAATACTGATTGCGTATGCTTAACCTTTTTGTGAGACTTGAATGAAGTATCTTGATGGGTCTAGACGCCCTGAATGAGATTAGGTTTAACCTTGTTATAAACCTGAGAATGTGAGAGTACTTGTACATGATCAAACTGTAGACTTACTTCTAGGTTGGTCAACTGATTTATATTATGCTTAAGTAACTAACTAGTAGAGAGGTATCAGAAAGTACAAACCCTCGACATCGTTACAGCTAGGGTCAATCGACGATGCTGCTGAGTACAAGTATTTTCCCGTACTCACTCTACTCTTGCTGCACTCTATATGTAGGTACCGAGCCGGACGACGGAGCAGTAGATAGAGCATAGCTTGTTGGTGATTGCTTGGAGAGTCCAGGGTGAGCCGCCGATGCATTCTCGGTACTAGAACTCTTTTATCTACTTTATGATTCTGTCTTTTTACATTCGGACAGTACTATTATGTCTATTCTGAGTTATATTAAGTTTTTCGAGCATTGTACTCATGACTACCAGATCATTGGGGGTTTTCTTCAGACTATGTATCTATTATTAAGACTTGTTAAATTATCTCTTTTCTACTTCTTTATTTCTGCATTTACTTCCGAATTTTCCTATGTTGTATGATTGGTTTGCCTACGGGTTAGGGTAGGTACCCTCACGACACAATGGGATTTTGGGTAGCGAAACCATCACCCGGGGAAGAGGGTATGGATAAACGTTGCACTCTTTTCCTTGACCAAGGTTTTGTCCCAACTGGGTTTTCCTGGCAAGGTTTTTAACGAGGCAACAACTCAAAAGTGTAGCAAGCTTTTCATACCGAGCCATGCCCCGAAACTTGACTCATCGGTACATCGCACCCGTTTTCTGGGGGCAGAAGAGTGGACCCGTACGTCAAAAACATGAGACTCCTCTGAATACAGACTGGGACTACTGGGGGTCACTGCACTCGCTCGGTTTCCTTTTGTCATTTTGTAAAAACCCCAAAGGGGATCATGTATTCACAGGATGAGTCGTCCCTCAAGAGCGAAATAAAAAAATTCACTTATTCTCGATTGATTTGTTAGCAAGGTATTCTTCACTTAACATTGAAAAAACATTTGGGGAAAAATCGAATTCGGAAGCCACACGGCCCCATAACACAACTTCTAACACATGACACATCCATAGAGCCTCCGAGCGTGCAGGTTTCATAAACCTCTTGTTCCTTTAAATGGGATTGAGATGTCATCCCCATCAGTACAGAAAATTGAGGGCCCTCATATATTTTGAATTGGATGTCTTAAATCCTAATATCCCAAAAGTGTTCCCAGATGTGACATTCCCGAATTGGGTTAAGGTATGATGGCCTCAAACACAAACTGCGAAAATTGCATTTTGCATAAGCATGCACCGGTCATCATACCATAACTTAAACAACAAATGCTTGAATATTAGCATAGTTCTGGTAGACGGGCGTAGCCATCAAGCCTCGACAGTTAAATGAAAATTAAAAATCCAACAGGTCATTTATGATAACAATTGTTGCAAAAACAAAGTGCATTCAAAGCGTAAGAAGACAAAGTTAAGAAAAAATCGGCAGTTTTCATTAATACAGAAAGCAATGAGAGAATAAAAAACATTTTTAGGGCACACATGCCCTGGGGATTCCACAAAATGGAGCACAAAGGCTCAAGACTAACGTCAAAAGGGCACGCATGCCCAAATATATCCATCAAACACAAAAGATGGCACACATGCTAGAGTAGTAACAAAAAACATTCATCAAAAGGTACGTAGGCCCATCACAAATTCACTAAAAGTTGAAATCGTTCATCCCCCAGGGCACGCTGAAGAGGCAAAAAACTAGTTATCTTCCTAATAAACTAGCACCAACCAGCGGCATTTTTGCCTCATCGCCGCAGGATAGACCCTTAGGAGGCCTCCAAACCAATGACCAGAGGCTCAAGACATACAAAGCTAAGTCAGAGAGGGAGCATCCTCGCCACCTGAGGAACCATCAGAAGCATCGTAGGAGGGAGGTGTCTTTTCACGTAACTTATTCATATCAGCCTCAACCGCGCCCATATCCACCTCTGCATCTATGAGGTCTAAGAAGATGTCAATCTTCCCTATCTCTACGCCTTGCAAGAGTTCATACCGGGTTTGAAGAACCGCATAGTCCTGAAGCAGGGTGGACCTCTATTGATCAGCCTCTCGACGAAGCATTAGGCGCTAGTTCTGGGAATGAGAAGCCTTAAGTGCTTGCACCCATCCCCTAGAAACTCACGTTCTGCCTCCACATGGACCATCTCTCCCTCATCAATTGGCGAGCCTTGGTCATGGTCTGAAAAGTGACCTCCCGAGCTGCCAGGGCCTGTCTGGCCTCCTCCCACCAAAGCTTTAAGTCCTAGAGATTTTTATTCTCAGACTAGGGCTGGGTAATCTCATCCCGGAGGTACGGATTCTCATCTGTCAACCTCTCTACATCCCGAGAGGGTGAATGCATACTCTTGTAAAGCTCAATAGCGGAGGAAACGATAGTATGACTCTGGAAAATGGACCAAAATAAAGCAAACTTAGCACATGTAGTAGCCTTAAAGGGCAGAATGATACGGGGGGCAACGATTCGTGTTACCCGAAGAAGAATATCCGCCAGATGGGCCAGAGAGGCCTCTAAGCTAAGGTCCAGACTAGTAGCAAGAAACGATGAAACCGAGGGGCCATCACCTGCACCCCCACCCCTTACGCTTCTAGGTTGTCCTTTACTTACTCCTGGCTCTTCGATAGCTTCAGTAGGAGAGACCGCTGGCCTATACGGCCTCTCCCTCGGCATCCTCCACATGGACTACCCTCTACATCTTCTCTTTTCAGCACTCATTGAATCGACGATGCATTCTTACACACGGACCAATTCAGAAGGAGGATACCCCAACATCATCTGGAAGCTCTTCCTACTCTCCCTTGCCTTTGCAGCGGCCCTGGTAATATGAGCCCGGGCCTCATCCCAGGAAGGCACCTTCCTGGCCGAGCCCCCTCAAGTGGGGAGACATTGAAAAGAGAGAGAGGGGAAGTTAGAACGACATCTCAAGATTTGATTAATAAAGGAGCAAAAACGACAAAAGGGAACTCACCATGACCTTTCCCTTTCCATTTATTGGCAGAAATGGCCCTCCAAGTCCGCTCAATACTATAGGAGACATGAAGCAGGCCCATCACCCACCTGAAAATATCATGCAAGGGTTCGGGCACCATTGGGGCCGCTAAAAGAACAAAAATAATATAGTCAGGAAATAAATAAAGGAAATACGGGAAGTAAAGGCTCAGATACTCATGGGTGCTATTCCACTACTCCAGTAGAGAACCAAAACCAGGATCGTGAAGGTGGTGTGTATGGATCATCAAGAACTAATCACACCATTCTCGGTTGTGATCGTCTTCAACATTGGTGATAAGGGCCTTGGAGCCCCTAAAAGCTAAGTTTATTATCCCCCCGTGAAGCACTCGATGGGCATATAGGTAGATCAGATGATCCAAAGTAAAGGGAAGACTGGCAAGATCTGCTAGATGCTGCACGCAATAGACTATTCTCCAAGTCTGAGGGGCCAACTGCCCCAAACAAATGCGTACTGGAGAAAGAAGGCCTCGCTAACCTGGTGAACCGGGAGGCCAAAACCAATTGTGAAGGGGTAGGTATTAATCAGGGACATCACTGGGAGGTGCTGAGTGATGCTCGCATTGGCAAGAGGAGGAAATATTTCTACATCAAGGCCCCATCGATAGTCGATGTAGACTTGGGGAATGGTAAAAGGGTCGATCAGTGAGGAGATACCCTCTACAGTTTCATAACAGAGGTTGACACGAAAATCCCTCTCAAAATTAAAATCAAAAGGGATAATATCGGAGGTAGAAGAACCCAGGTCAATAGCTCGGGTAATGCTAGAAGGCGATGTACGATGGTAAACGGAAGTCGTCGTGGTAGCACCGAGTTTTTCTCGCATTCTGGCGAGGGTAAGATCATAAGATGAAGAATAAGACATAATGAAAATGGGGTTCGATGAAGCAAGAAATTATATTTACTTGAAAATTTAGATACGAGTGAGAATGTGGAAAAGTGATCGGGGTCATCGGTTTATATAGCTTGCTAGGGAAATGATTAGCCTTGGAAAATAAAGTAGTGTCCTCTATCAGTAAGTGTCAATCAGTGTTGTTGAGAGGACATCGTCGAATGAGCGACTGAACGCACTGAATGTCAACCTGATGAAACATCTGATCGTGGCAAAAGAGGCGACATTTCAATTCTCGCATAAAGTTTTGAAAAATGTGCAGACTCTTCCACTTCCCGGGCTCATAAAGTGAAGGGCCTGGAAAGTGAGGGACTATCTGTATTGGGTGAAGATGCTCCGATGTGGATTAGTGTATCTGGAGACTCAAGCCACTAGGAGGCGTTACACAACTGTCTTCTACTCCCAACAACTCTTGTCACATCGGCCTCCCTAGATTGGAGCGCCGCAGCGTGCGTGGGCACGATGACATCAGCACGCTCATGTCGTCATAACTTTAGGGGGGAATAATAGTCTAGTTTTGACCTATATATGTGAGACTTTGAATGAAAGAAACCATACATTGTATCATCTTGCTCACACTTGTAATATATGCTCTATTCTCTCTGAAAGCAAGACACAAAAAAAAAGCTCTTGTTCAATATTATTCCTTTATTATTTCTGAATCATAGCTTACTTGTTCATACCATTTACTTATCCATTTACTTGTTTACTTAGCCGTCACCTAGCACATAATACCGGACTCATCGAGGGGTTCACTGGATCGGATAAAATTCGCTTGTCTTTAATTTCTAAAATATAAATTTCTAATTGTGTTTTTTGTTAGAATTAATTTCACCGGAAAACAATGAGACCTTAATTTCATAATGGATAAACGGAAAAAAATTTGATGATATACCTCCTCACGGATTGTTTCATTGCTCATTACGTAGTTTCGACCAGGTTGATTAAATTATATCTACCTTTTATTGAACTTTCTAACTTTACAATGGCATTAAGCACCTTTGTTATCCAGATAGTGCAAATGGACTTGCAGCTTAAAATAGATAATCCAACACACAGTTTCCTGAGGAACTGCTAGCTTCCTCTTTTACCATTATTTCATAATTTTAATAGGCAATTTAGACAATGATCTTTAAAAAATATACTAACATGCAGTTTCCTTCAAAGTCGTTAATAGAAACATTAATCTGTTTGTGAACTCTTGTTTACTTAGTTACTAATGGAATTTTTTTATTTTGATGGAAAGTACATGTAGTTATGTTTAAGGTTATGGATAATTACTATCCCCATGTGGTTATCATGGGATTGATAAAGAGAAAATACCATTATACATTGAAAGATTTCTCCAATTCCTTGTTGCTGCTTTAGTTAACTATACACCAGTAGAAATATTTTTTATAGCATTCACGGGGAAACCATTAATTCGACTCTCCCTTATTAATTAGAAAAAAAACATCAAGTTCAGGTCTGATTTTGAACTGTGACTACAATATCATCTCCCACCTTTTTAGGGTAAATTTCACATATGGTCACTTAACTATCATTTTTTCACAAAAGTCACTTAACTATTTTTTCTAACACAAAAGTTATTTAACTTTGAGCAACTAACATAAAAATCACTAAACCACTTTCAATGTCACTAAACCACTTTTCCTTGAATAACTTATTTCTTACTTTTTTTTAATTAAAATCTAATAAATAAAATTTTAATTAAAAAGATTCAATCCGATCCGATCCAAAACCTAAAACTCATATAAGGAAATTAAAATATTAAACAGTCGAAAGCTGAAACAGAACCACAATACGATATTCTCTAGGGGCTAGGAATGACGATTAGGGCAGGGCAAGGCTTGACTCGCGAAGATTTTGACGCGCCCTGTCCTGCTCCATTAATTACTTTTAAAAAAATTGTCATGCCCCGCCCCGTCCTATTAAGCTATGTCCCGCCCTGTCCCGTTTGGTTTATTTTTAATTTCTTTTTCTTTATTATTCATTTTATAATATTCTGTTCAATTATATATTTAATTAATCCAAGTCAACTACAAGTGGCATCAATGAAGTTCGCAAACTGCACAAAAGAAAGGAACAAATGAATGAATCCACAAATGTCCCGTTACTAGTTACTTGAAAATTCTCCTATTACAATCTTCTGGCGTTATATTATTGCAAGGATTAAGCCGGTCGAAAGGGACGGGTGGGACGGGACAGGCCTTTTTAGGGGACGGGACGGGATGGGGCCCTAAAATAGAGGGGCCCGAAGGGGGATTGGGACTGGGGCCCGAGCCTTGGGGGGTTTTTAGGGGGCTCGACCCGTCCCACTATATAGGGGGGTGGGGTAGACCGGGCCGGCTTGGGTCGGAGGATTTGGGGGATTTTTTTTTAAAAAAAATTCAAACTTATAACAGCTATTTTTTTGAACTTATAACTGCTAGTTCTTTTAACTTTCAATCTATAAATACTCATCATTTTTTAAGTTTCTTCTCACAATCTACTTTACTTCTTTCTCTCCAAATCAATGGATAATGATAATCCTCCTCCTCCTCCTTCTCTTCCTCGTCGAAGAACAAAAACAAACTTTGTGTGAAGGAATTTTGATGATTTGGAAGATGGTAAGGTTAAATGCAAATTTTGTGGATGTACCATGAATCATTCCGGGTGGATGGTAAAGTTTCTTCTCATAAACATTCTTTTGATGGTAAGGTTAAATGCAAACATAAATTTGTTGTTTATGTTTGCCGTTCATTTTTCAAGTTTGTATTGTTTCATATTGTAATGTTAGTTTTTTTTTTCTTCATGTTTTTAGTTTTTACGTAAAGTTTGTATTGTTTCATATTGTAATGTTAGTTTGTTTGTTTCATATTAAATTTATGAAGTTGCTCCAAATATTGCCCGATTCACAAAAAAGTAAAAATTAATTTATTTAGTTACAAGTTAATATTAGAATTTATTTTTATAAATTTATAAATTTAAAGTCTTTATTTAGAAATGGTTATTTTTTTAAACTTCTAACGGTTATTTTTTTGAACTTCTAAGAGTTAGTTTTTAAAATTTATTAGATGATATTAAATATAATTTCAAGTTTTTATAAAAAATTTAAAGGATTGCATTATTTTAGTATTATCAACAGAACGTTTATGAAAAGATCTTTAATAAAAAAGAAAAATTAATTTCAAGTATTAAATAGAACTTTTTATAGGACTTTTATTTATTCAATATAACTTCAAATTTCATAAAGGTTGACTCCAAAATCTCATATACAAGAATCTACACAGCCACCTTCTAGAAGAGTTCTGTTTCAATTACATCTCTAAGTTACAATAAAATCACCTAATTTACACAGCCACCTTCTAGGAAGGGTTCTGTTTCAACTAGGCATCAACTAAAACTTGTACAGTTGTATATATAGTTTTCCAATTTTTGTATCGCTTCCGTTGAAGTCATTTATGGAATTGGCATTGATTTTTGACGATCCATAAGTTCCATGCCGTCATCGCTATTCGTGTTGATTATCCCATCAAATTGGTTTTGACGAGTTAAAGTTGGTAGCCCGTAGTTTCTCCTTTCTACATTGATTCAATATCTGAATAAGACAAAAATCTCTAAGTTGTCTTTTGCCACTGAATGTATGTGGTCTCCAAGTTGAAATCTTGTTGCGCTGAAAGCTGCCTCTAAAGCTATTCATGATGCTTGAATAACTAGTATATCTCGAGCCATTTTTTCTAGTAATGGAAATGACTTGCCGCACTCCCTCTACCATCCCAAAAGGTCATCAATCTCATCGTCATCCATAATAGATTCAAATCCCTATTAAAGATAAGAATCAAGATCACTTTCATTTCGAGTAGAAGCATACCAATATAATCATGATTCATTTCCCTGTCAAATTTTCGGTAGCCTATTGTAAGCCTCAATTTTTTAAACAATCCAGTGTGCTATATCATATAAATAATCATTTTCATTAACACTATGGCCTATATCAGAAGTGACATAAACTCTACTATCTAAGTGATAAAATATGCAACGCATATACTGATAGTAATCACTTTGAAATTTAAAAACATATGCTCTAACAGTGGATCTAGGAGTTTCTTTAAAATCAGGGTTATACATAACTTGAATATAATGCACAAAATCGGGGTTAGAAGGGAAACTAAAAGGTAAGCCACAGACCGTGACCATTTTAGCTAGTTCTTCGTGATCTTTATCCTTATTATAAGTAATTTTTGTGACAGCGGGGTTAGAAGTATTTAAAGTTTTTTGGACCATATTAGAACATCCAACGAATCTAGTAGGAGCGCAACTAGTGGCGGCGCCGGTAGGTTTAGCGTCAAGGCCCACTTCTATTCGAGCATCAAAGTCTGCCTTCTTAACACATTTTCTCAAGTGTCTATCTAAACCACCTGTCCCACCCGACCCTCCGCTAGATCCGTATTTAAACCATTGTTTACATGTATGACAATGTGCAGCCTTTTTATCTTTATCATAAGTCATGAATCTACATACAACACTAGTTCTAGGACGTTCCACCTTATTCTTACTCCGATGTCACGATCTCTTTTTAGGAATGGTGGTGGCACCTAAGCTTTTTCATCGGTAGGCGAACCACATTCCATATAAACAGTACTGTCACACCCCCAACCTTGGGAGGGGCGACATCCGGCGCCTGGACAGCCTAAGCAAACCAATTGGATCTCATTACACGAATGTATAAATGTCTGGACCGACAAGGCCTCAGAATGATATTTATAAGACAACACAACATAAAATCCTGCTAATAGAAGAACCCAACATACGCTTATATATACATACTAAGGCCGACAAGGCCAATATAATCTCTAACAAACATCCATGCCTACAAGGATTTACTAAACAAATTGTACAACACATAACATGTCTACAGAGACTCTAAGAGAACATCGACATAATACATAAATCGGGACAGGGTCCCCCGACATACCCAAAATACCAACAGGATAAAAACATAACCCTGACTCAGTAATACTCCAGAAGGAAATGGAGCTCACCAACAAAGTTGATATCTGAAAACGATTTACAAGGGCGGGTCCTCTCCTCACCTACCTGAATTTGTGTGGCATGAAACATAGCATCTCCAGGAAAAGGGATGTCAGTACGAGTAATGCACTAAATATGTAAGGAAAAAATCAAATGCAAAAATAAGTAATCATAATAGAGAGAGATACAAAACAACCCGAGCTCCTGAAATGTCACTAAGGCCCACAACATATATAATAGTCATTCTTATCTTCTAACCTTATTCTATGTCGCTAAATCAATGTTGTAATTCTAATTGCTCGACTGCCCAACTGATCATTGGTAACTGCCCAACCGGCCATAACTCGATGGTAAATAATGTGTCTGCCCAACTAATAGTAAATAAAAATATATATAACTACCCAACCGGTGGTAATTGTCCGTTCGGTTGTAGTCCAGTGGTAAATAATGTGTCTGCCAAACCAGTGGTAAATAATGATACATAACTTTCCAACTGGTAGTAAATTCCCCACCGATCGTAGGCCAGTGGTAAATAACATATTTTCCCAACAAGCGGTAAATAACGATACATAACTGCCCAACTGGTGGTAACTGCCCGACCAGTCGTAGCCCGGTGGTAAATAGAAATATATAATCATATCCCTATCGGTAGTATATATATGTATATAGCCTTACTACTTTGCTTACATGTCACCATTAAATCCACACACGGGTTCATACTATTATTGAAGTCATAAGAAGGCGTTGTGAACTCATCGAAGTGACGTAAGGTCGTTAACCCCCGAGTAGCATTTTAAACCTATCATCAATAAATACTTATTGTATACGAGTCAAAAAATAGTATCCTTCATGTCTAGTTCTTATGAAATCCACAAGGAGTCACGAGATATCAACATGTTTTCCCTAGACCGAAATATAATCTCTTTAGCGGATCACCCACCATCACTCCAACAATCATGCCAAAAGGAAGAAGAGTTTAGCCTTAGCATACCTTGGAATGGAATCTCCGAACTCGATGATGAAATACGCCTCTTCACAATCCATCTACAGCAACAAACAATACTCATGTCAACAAGAAGGAACATACCAACTAACTATCGAGCGACAAACTCGTTTTATGGCAAATCAGACATCTCCTCCCGCTTCCTTACCTACTCCAAATCAAGAACAATATCCATAACAACAACAAAATCAAGTCTATCAATTTTAGCCATTATGCAATTTAGAACAGCCACCAAACAACCCATAAGCCAACAACAACATCAAATACAATTTACGATATAATTTCCGTACTTTCTCATCTCACAATTTAGCTATGACATGTTCGAACTAAAATATATCTAGGAGAGAAGAATTCTTACCTTATATGCCAAGAACTACTCTTCTTCCACCTTACTTTACTTTAATAAAAGCATGGGTTCAACAACGCGACTAAAATGGAACAACGAGATTGAAGCGGAGAGAAAAACCCATATTTGTTCTTGAACAAACATTATACGTTACTTTCTCCGAATAACTCATGTTGCTTCTCCCGATCTTGTTGCTGCCTATTTTGTTTCTAAGAGATTTATATATAATATGAGAATTGAGATCTCAAGAACATTGCTATCACGTTATTGCTTCCTATATTAACAAGAATAGTTAATTCCTAAAGTGAGGTCTACAACAAACTCTCTTTCCTTTCTATTAAAAGAAGTGGGGTCCACAACCTTTATTACCTACCATAAGGATGCCACTTAATTCAATATTTCTATAAGTCACCACTACTTGTTGTGTCATGGGACACATAGAAGGTCCACATGATACTTATCCAATTAATTCATTAGTTAATTTTCCACTACAATCCCTCCTTTAATCAATTGCACACATAATTAATTTCTTAATCTTAAGTCACTTAAATATTAATCACTTTTAGCATAATTTATATATTCATATTTATTATCATGATCATATAATATAACACTAGTCCATATACACTTTTTGACACATACAAAATATTATTTTCAATCATCGTTGTCCCACTTTTTAGTCAAAAATCATTTTGGGACCTCATCTTTTTATACACCGAGCTCCTTATTTGCATACCTGAATATGACAAAAAATTTCTGGTCTAGGGTCTACTTACATACGTCGAGCGGTTCAAATCATTGCCCGAAAGCATGGGGTATTATATTGACGAAACATATTCTCTTCGATTTGTTGACCTCTATTCCTTACGACACTTACTTAACACTGTTTTAAACTATCATTATCTAGCTATGGGATCTTATCTTTTCGGGTTACGTTACTTTACTTTTGATACTACTTATCGTATGAAAATACGGGATGTAACAAGTACAATATGAAAGAATTGCGGAAATGTAACAGGATACTTAATAACTTGTATGTCATAATATAAAATGCGGAATAAAAGTCTGAAACAATAATAGAAACCCCCAACAGATTTGGTTAATAATACAAGAGCTCTAAATCAATACAGAGTCTAATAAAAGGAAAGTAACATAGTCTAACTGCCTGACATGTATCTCGAATACAATAAATAGACCGAAATAAAGATAGAGCATCCCGAGGTATGCTGAAGGTAGCGTCCTCACCCTGAATGCTAGAGCTCAACTACTCGGACTAAACCACGCGGTCCCGAACTGGTAGATGGCATTGAATCTGCATCCAAATAGAATGCAACAAGTGTAGTATGAGTACACAATGTACCCATGTAGGCATCATAGGTCGACAACGATGAAAAATACACAAAAAGAGATAAATACCGAGTTAACACAATATAATCTTATACTAGACAACTAACCCAGATAAGTCACAAGTTATGTACAAGTTCCACTAAGATTAACAACACTTATTCACGTAAGATTTCATATTCATATGAGTTATCCAATTTTATCGGATGTTCAATAGCATGATTGAAGTACTTAATGATCAGTTCTAAATCCTCAATTATCTAGAAATCAGCCAAGTCATCAATTAAAACAACACTTATATCATTCACATGTAATCAATGCAATGAAGTATGTATGGTATGTATGCAATGCATATGCTAGGTACTATTTCTTTTTCCGTATACAGGCGCTCAAATTTTATGAGTTGCATACCTATTGGGGACCCGCGAAGTCTATATACCCTCTGGAACACTCGCTCAACGGAGCCCAGCCCTTGGCTGTAAATAATTGTTCCAGGCATGCAACCCGTACCCCCGCGTATCATCATCATCTCAATGTTGCCATAAACTCATAATCGTTCTTACCTTCCCAATCTCTTTGACCCGCAACATATTTCATATTACTCAAATATCAAGTCGATGGAATCATGAGTGTATGAATGCAAATGACAATTCAAGGCACGAATCATGATATAGTGAGATGCAATAAAGTATAGAGATGAATATCACATGCTTTCAAGAATTCAACAACATATCATTCAAATACAAGTCAGGATATCACATCGAAAATATGTGTGATGAATAAACATATCAATGACAATTATGGTGACAAGCCCACATAATGGCTACAAGACCAATCAATCCACAGTCAGAACCAACATAAGGTTGATTCCTCAAATCACCTATCATCACATTTTAATACTGGTACTCACTCAAAAGTTTATCATAACCATTTTAGTGGAACCCCCAAACATGCCCAATACCCCTCAATATTTATAAATATTTATGTACTTCTATCGGAGTCAAGTGAAAGTAAATCATAGCCTACCTCGGGGCCGAATAGGAGCCTCGAACAATCAGATCTCTGTGCTAGCCTTGACTTTCCAGAGTGCCTCGTGGTAATCAAAGTCTAGCACACATATACTATTCGTTAATATAAAGCTTTTACAACACATAAGTGTATAATTCCTAAACAAATCAAGACTTCCAAAACCAACCTTGGGCCCACGTCGTCAAGACTCAAAATTTAATACTCAAAAAGCATGAACATATACTAGGTGATCATATCCTTAAGTTAATTGAAAATCTATGCTCATTTGGACCTTCAATTGGACAATTTAAGAAAATTCCCAATTTGTAAGCTCTAGAATTTCTCTCAAATAAAAAAGGTTTCTATACTCAAATTAAACTTCATAACATGATTATCTAACATATCCCATCACTAATTCACAACATTGAAGTAATCTAATCCATAAAATACCCTTAAATCAAAGGTTCAACTCTCTTAATCTCAAATGAAAGTCATAATTCATTTTCCCTAATTCACATGAACACTACATCACAATTAAAGGACTTTAAATCATGAAATCTAATTACTAAAGAGTGGAAACCTTACCTCAATGAAGAAATTATTCCCAAACTTCAGAAAATCCCTTCTTTCGGCTCTAGGTTCGAGGAAAGCTAATTTTTGGAAAGTGATTCGACCAAGAAATTAAATAGCTTACCTGATACAACGATTCCGCCCCAACGGAATCGACTTCACTGGCGCGGTCACGCTCCCACAGAAAATGACCTTGCTGGGGTACAGTTACTTGACAGTTCACCCCAACGCTGAAGCAAACTCGACCACACAGAGGCACCCGCCCCTGCGCGAATACCCTCTGCCAAGGCGGAAACTCACCATCTACCCATTCTCTGATTCTGTGAGCCAACCTCCGCAGAGGCAGACACCAGACACCAGCATAGTGAAAACTAGCTCAACCTTCCACCAAACACTCGAAACACTCCCGAGACCCCAGATATGCTCCCACAAGGTAAACAATGCTACGAACTCACTTGTGCTCTCTGATTTCTCATTTAACTAAGTTAAGGAACACTTTTCTAAAGAATCGCTCGGAGTATCCAAATAGCCAAATTTCACAAATAGTACCACAAAATACATCTGATTGTCTTGGAAGCGAACCTATGACTCGACAAAGTCATAAATGACCCTCCGGAGCTACCGGAAGTGACGAAACCCGAAAACAAACTCATATACTCAAAAGTCCACCTTGAGTCAACCTATCCAACTTTAAGGTTCTATTTTTGGGTTTTTCATCCGAAATTTTTATAAATGGACCTCGAGCTCTGTGCCACACATCCCCGCATATCACAAACCCCACATAGTCTACAGAAAGGGTAAAACAATCAAGTTAGAGTCTTTAGCTAAAAATGATCAGATAGGTCGTTACACCCGAGTAGGAGGTTTAGGGGGAAGACAAGCTCCAGACCGAGATGGTGTCTGACTTGGAGCTTCGGTAATGAGGCTAGCAGGTGTATCATCTAAATCTAATTCCTCTCCCTCGTCTTCTTCCACATCTTCTAATTCATCTAAATCAAAATTACCATAAGCTCTTTCTAATTCCTCATTTTCTAAATGGCAATCTTCAGTACTACGTTCATTAAGATTAACATCATGAAAATGGGGGGGGGGGGTAAAATCAATTTAATCAACATGAGTAAAATCTTTCATATTTTTTCTAAGTCCAGGTTTAATTTCACTAGAACTACCATGTTTAATCTTACTACTACTACCATTTTTACCACTAATTATTTTTTGGGAAGACATAGTTGATAATCAAATAAAGTAAAGTAAAATAAAGCACAAAAATTAATTAAATAAAAAATGCAAATTGAATGCAAGAAATTAAACAAGTAAATGATGGAACGAGTGTATCAAACGTCTGCGTAAAAGCAAAAGTAACCATAAATAATGAATTTGAGACTTGAAATGTTGAAGCTTGAAAGTTGCTCCAAAAATTTCCCAATTCACAAAAATATAAAAAATTCTCTAAAGAATAAAGATGATAATATGATTAGCAAATATTAGAGAGATAGAGAGAGAATTGTGTGAAAATAAAATAGGATGAGGATATTTATCGTTTAGAATTTGGGTCAAAGTGTAATAAATAAAAGTTAGGGGTTAAAATATTTTGGGGGGGGGGTGGGGGGATCACCAAACGGCTATAATGCCGTTGGAAGTAAGGGGATGTTCGTTGGAGCCGTTGGTGGGCCCTGCCAATGGCTAGATTTAATATATATATATATATATATATATATATATATATATATATATATATATAATTCTTTAATCGCTCGACCGGATAGGACCGGGTCAGACCGGGACATGATAGGGCCTGACCGGTTCGGGTCCGGCCGGGATTTCCCTCGAGCCCCCCCTCCCGGTCCCCTATCTCCCTAACCCTTAATCCCTATCCCCCACCAACTGCCGGGTCCGGGGCGGACCGGGACTGGACCGGGCCGAATGCCACCCTTAGCAAGGATGCAAAATGTGATCTCTAATTAATTCTCCATTAACTGTCCTTTTTTTTAACATTAAAGTTTTGTTGGGCAAATCATGAATCTTATATATCGTCAATGAGTAATTTGCGTCTGAATCTTTCATTGATGCTATTACCTTGGAGACTGACGCCCTAAAATAATTTACTCTGTATTTTTTTTTTTGATAGTAAACTTTCATATTAAGTCGGGTCGGGTAAGACCTTTTTAATTAAAAGTTTATTTATTAAATTTTAATATTTTAATAATAAAAAGTAAAAAATAAGTTATTCAGGAGAAAGTGGTTAAGTGACATCTAAAGTGATTTTAGTGACTTTTGGAAAGAAAAAAAAAGTGATAGTTAAGTTAAGTGACCTTGTGTTAAATTTACCCCATCTTTTTGTTGATGGGTTTTTTCCGTTTGTCCAACTGTATTCACGTGGGTGTCTCTTCTTTTGGTTAATGTCTACAGTCTGCGATATTGTTTTAGTCCCTTCATAACAAACAAATGTAATCATTTTCAAAATATACCTTCCGTCTCCTATTTTTGTTAAATTGCTATGATCACTTCTTATATTGCAATTTTCATTAGAATTCTGAGTCGATTTAATGATTTCTTTGCGGGTAAATATGTCATGAAGCTTATTTGTTCTGAGCATTTGTAGATCTGTATGTCCAGTTTCTAATACGACTGGAAGCTGAATATGGTTTGTTTTGGTCGTGGTGAACAGTTTGTGTTTGAAATGTTACTCCCCATCTCAAATTATTTGTCATTTTTTTTGTTTTACTCGCCCATTAAAAAATATTAATTAAAAAGATATTTGACTAACGTTATCCTTATTTATGTCTAAGTTATAATCTTTTTTCCTTAAATGTTTACTCTATTTATATGTCATCTCCATTAATGACAAAATTCTACTAAGGTTAAAATGGAAAAAAATAATTAATTGTGTTTTGAACTTCTAAAACGATAAATAATTTGAAACAACTATTTTTGATAACCACGACAAATAATTTGAGACGGAGGGAATAGTTGGTTTTCAATTGATGCTCTTGAAGCCGTGTTTACAGCACGGTCAGTTAATCTTGGCACTCTGGTTCCTTTTTAGGATATATATTGTCCTCTTTATAGAAACTTTATTTGCTGAACTGACTTGATAACTGTGTGGACACCCTTCTTCTCTTGAAAGGTTATACTTTCTCCAATAGCATTCTTCAAATCAAAATTAGAGTTAACTTGTTGAAGATCCTTAGTAAGGGAGCTTGGTTCCTTTGAAGAATAAGAGGAGAACAAAGCGTCAATGGCGCGCGTAAGAGTAATGTGATTAAACTCTTGAATGAGACTACGTAATTAATAGC
Source organism: Anisodus acutangulus (assembly GCA_029783415.1). Lineage (NCBI taxonomy): Eukaryota > Viridiplantae > Streptophyta > Magnoliopsida > Solanales > Solanaceae > Anisodus > Anisodus acutangulus. The sequence goes on along the minus strand of CM056506.1, from coordinate 37,310,841 downwards.
GGCATATCACTCTGTGACATTGAATGTATGTTGGCACAAAGGACGATCACGCTCTTTAAACGCCCGATAAGGAGGAAAAGAAGGAGAAGAAGAAGAAAAAGACTCAAGTAATCACTTCCATTCACATTTAGAGTGGGTCTGACAGACAGTTCAGAATATAGTTCTTACACATGAAGTCACTATGACTCCAAGCATCAAGAACCATCTTCATGCCATTGACGACATGGATACCTTGGCGCCCTCCATCTGTTTCATTAGGCTGAGGGTCCACTTCATCTCCAACTTGTGGTATATCTTCTGTTAGAAAACGAGTCATTCCCATAACAGTCAGATAAAACATCTTCTGCTGCCATCTCTTGAAGTTGGAGCCCATAAACTTCTATGGGCGTTCATTGTGGAAACCGGAGGGTGGAGGAACAGTAACGTTCCCTTGAGCAATCGGAAAGGCATTGGGTGTGCCTTGAGCAGTGGGGAAGGGAAGGCAGAGGGGTTGCCTTGAGTAGCAGCAACAGCAGAATCAGAAGCGAGTTGTTCTATTCCAGTCATCTTTCTAAGCACTTACAAGGATCTTGTCTTAAAATTGTGGGTTACAACAATTGCAGGAAACGGGAAGTAAGTAAATATTACAAATTGTTAGAAAGGATAAACTAAAGATTACAACAAACTGGAATCAAGAACGATACAAACTCCTTGTGATTTGCTGAGTCGAGTGATGTCACTCTGTCTTTAAGACAAGATTGCCCCGTATATATCATTTTACGTTGTCGTGCAATAGTCTCCCAAGATACAACAACAACTTAACAAATGAGCAAAGAAAACTCAAGTGTTACTCTTGAAGAACTTTGAATATAGAAAACTTGCTACAGAGGAAGAAGAAGATTTCAGGAAATTAAGTGTGTTGAACAATTGAGCCAAAGGCCTTAATTTATAGTGTAAGAAAATGACCCCTCAACTAACCAACTAATGGCCTTCAATAGCCATGTAATGACACTTATTGAGGGGTTACATTCAGCCAAATAATGGCTGAATTCATGTGCCAAATAATGGCTGAATTCAATACTCCAAAACCAGCCCAAGAGTCAGAACTTTCCATCTTCCTGTCACAGCATTCTGCCTCCGAATAGCCGCGGCTCTGCGAATTAGCGTCGCAGCGCACTAGCACCGCGACTCCCACGGTGTTGCGCCGCGGCCCTTCACGGCTCCGCGGCGATTTCCGACTCGTTTCATCTTACACTTCGTACACTTCTTCATTCGTTTACCAACGTGAAATATTTGTCATTTGGCCAATAACTGTCCATCATTCTATGTCTCAAACGTATTATGTACGTACCAATATCTCTTTTACTAATGAAATTTGCGATACTTGGCACTACGTGTGCACGTGTGTGGAAACGACGTTTCCGACGTGCGGGGCTCCAATTGTTCGAATCATAAATATTGAGATAAACTTTAATGTAGACTTAATTTCACATTAGTAAATTTTCAACAGAATTAGAAATTAACAATAGGGTGATTGTACTAGCATAAAAGTTATTCAGAGTTGTTATTGACAGAATGTTGTCTGTAGAGAAAAACTTGTTTATATAACTCTTAACTATGAGCACGAGCTTGAAACTGGGAAGACAAGATCCTCTACTGAACGCAGATATGTATTAGATGATTTAACGTATTTGGTATTTTCTGCAAATATGATTGATGGTAAACTCAATGTTCACTTTTGAAATTAGAAATCCTGAAATTGTTTCTTACATATGTACCATTCATGTTTTTTGTGCTCATTTGTTATAATACCGATAGAACTACCTTCACTTATGTGTCTAAAATTATAGCTATTATATATTAGGTGTTTGTTGCTATTTGGAAGTGTCGACGATACAATTCAGTTAAATATAGTGTAGAGACTCGCTCAAATCACAATTTAATTGTTGCGCCTGTGCTGGTACGGGCAAGAGTCACCTCGTTTCTAATGTATAGTAAATTAGTTTAAACACTTGGAAGTATTTATCACGTAAACCTTATCAGTTACTTACAATCATCTCATTGCTTAACCCAAATGGGCGCTGATTTATGGTATTTTTTTTCGTCTTAATTAATGCGACTGCTTTTTTTTTAGTTGGTCTTAAAAAGAATGATACAATTTTATATTTAGTATTTCCTCTATTCTAATTTATGTGATGATGTTCGAATTTCGAGAATCAAATGAATTATTCTTTGATCGTATTTTCATGTGCTTTTAGATATTTTGTATTATTAATTATTACTTCCTCCGTCCCAATTTATATGATGTAGTTTAATTGGGCACAGAGTTTAAGAAATAAAAGAAGACTTTTGATTCTTTTGATCTAAAACAAATCAAAGATGTTTGTGTGGTTATAAGTCATCTCATTAAGCGTAAAAAGTAAAGTCTAAAATTAATTTATTATCAAATAAGAAAATATGTCATTCTTTTTTTAACTGACTAAAAAGAAAAGTGTGACATGTAAATTGGGGCAGAGGGAGTATAACTTATATATTGTATTTTTTACGTCGTTTTCAATTTCGTAATTTTATTTCGAAAAACTAAAAGATCTAGATAAAATATACTATCAAAATTAACAATTTTGAGTTTCAAAATAGAAAAATATCACATAAATTGGGACAGAAGAAATAATAATTATTATTATCTTCATATTTTACCTTTAATGAAATAATTTATAGCTATATAGATATCTATAATTTATTTTAAATATAACTTTTTTAAAAAATATTTTTTTAAAGATATTTCATTCCAATCAAACAACTGTCACATATTTTGGGGGAAAAGAAAATATTTCTTTTTAGCAATAAGTTGTTATACAAAATACAAAAACACAGGTTCGTCCAACCTTTTGTTCCTATTAGTACTAAGGTTGTCCAGTGGGTCGGGACGTCCCGATCCCACCCCTACCCGTCCTGGTCCCGTAGATAAATTACGGAATGGGGAATGTCGGTAATTGGATTCAAAAATGGGACGGGGCTAGGGTTGGTCCCGCCCGTCCCGGTCCCAGCCCGTCCCACCACCAGACCCGGCCCGTCCAGTTTGCAAAAACTAGTCGTTGCACAAACAGTCACTATAGGGTGGTAGTTAGACCGATTATGTTGTATGGGGCGGAGTGTTGGCCGATCAAGACTTCGCACACCCAAAAGATGAAAGTTGCCGAGATGAGGATGCTAAGATGGATGTGTGGGCATACAAAGAGGGATAAAATTAGAAATGATGATATCAGAGACAGATCGGGAGTGGGTCGGTGGATGATAAGATACGAGAAACTAGGTTGAGATGGTTCGGACTCGTGCAGAGGAAGTGGAGAGACATAAATGCCTCAATGTGGAGGTATGAAAATTGGCTATGGACGGGTACATGAAGGGTAGAGGTAGGCCGATGAAGTATTGGGGAGAGGTGATTAAACGGGATATGGTGCATGTGCAACTCACTGAGGACATGACCTTAGATAGGGGTTATGGAGGACATGTATTAGGGTAGAAGGATAGTAGGTAGTCCGGCGTAGTCCTACCTACGCTTACAAACTGGTAGTTGTAGTATTATTATTGTAGGCTCACTTAGCCTATCATATTGCCTTATAGTCCCTTGTCGTTTGATTTATGCAGCTATATGTATTTTGTTTGTCTTATTTACTTATATTAGTTATTGCCTTTTTTTTCTTCTTCTTTTTCTTCAGAATGCGCTGTCATGACTTACGCACTTTGTGTGTCTTACTTTGCTTGGGCTTGTGCTTTGTCTTGAGCCGAGGATCTCTCGAAAACAGCCACTCTATCTACCAAGGTAGAAGTAAGGTTTGTGTACACTCTACCCTCCCAGACCCCACATTATGGGATTTCACTTGGTATATTATTGTTGTTGTAACCCCTAAGTTAGTATATTTACATATTAACCCTATTTCTCAACTATAAATACCTCATTTTCCTCTTCATTTTTCTCACAAATCTTCCTACCATCTCTCTAATCTCTCTCTCTCTCTCTACAAGTCTAAATTGCACACTAAATATTATATTTTATTTGCTAATTTCTTTCAAAGTTCAAAATTGAAGTGAAGTTGGCAACTAGCTTGAGGATCATCGAGCAAAGTTTCAATTTTCAACATCGATTACACGTCGACGTTACATCGTCGTTTGGTACACTCGTTCCTTCTTTTATTTAAATTATTATTGTTACTTAATTTTAATTATCATACTTAATTTTCTTAACTTTAATTATTCATTTGCATAATTATAATGGAATGAGGTGAACGTTTTTCTGGTAGAGGTATTAGGGGTAACAGGGATAAGGGTGCATCTTCTAGTAATCCTAATTATGATAATTTCACTCATGTAGATGAAACTGATCTTTTTATTGTTAATATTAATATATCATTAGATCATGATGTATATTCTGCATCTGAACCAGACTATGATTAGAAAATGAATTAGAAGATAATTTAAATAACACACTCACTAGTGCAACTCCACCTCAGGCTCAAACTGAGTCTCAAGCTGAAACTGGAATTCCTCCTATTCCCCCTAGTATGAGTAGAGGCCAAAAACAACGAAAATTAAAATTACATGCATGAGATTTTTTTGATAGGGACATTCCTAATCAACTAGCTATTTGTAAAATTTATCGCGAAGTTTATAAATTTAAAACTAGAAAAGATCAAGGTGGGACAAGAGATTTAATGAGACACGTGGAAAACTCTCATAAAGCAAGATATAACCAATACTTGGCTGAAAAAGCGGGTGTGTAAATGCCTTCTGAGTCGGGACAAGGTTCACATAGTGTCCCCGACCAAGTACAAGGTCGAATTAACCATTAATGGAATTACTATGCTTTTAAGGTTCACATGCTAATATATGCTAATTTCATGAATATTTCCTATATCACTTCTGACATAGGCCGTAGTACTAATGGTAATGATTATTTAACTGTTACATGTCATTGGATATATCACAATTGGTCTATGCAAAAACATATATTAGCATATAGATATATTGATGAAAGGCACACTGGAGTTTTTATTTCATGAAATTAGTGAATATTATGGAATTACTGATAAAATTATGACTATTACAATAGATAATGCTTCTTCTAATGATTATGTTGTAAACATTTTAAAAACTCGATTTACTCCATCTTTTCCCGATATTTTTCATGTTAGATGTGCATGTCATATTTATAACTTAGTTGTAAAGGATGACCTAAAACTTTTTAAAGACATCCTTGATAAAATATAATTTGTAATAAAATACAAAGACGCAAAAAGTATAAAAAAATATGTCATGATTGTGGATTACCTTATAGGAAAATTCAGAAGTTGCAAGTAGGTGAAATTCTTTGTATGAACAATTAGTTGTTGCTCACGAGTATAGAAGACATATAACTTTATTATTTAACGCTTACAATCAAAATCCTTCGGATATGCTTGTAGATGATGATTGGGATAAAAATTTGGAACTTATTGTATTTTCAGAGAAATTGTTTTTAGCTACTAAGGAATTTTCTGGTATTTATTATCCTACTATTTCATCTATGTTATTTTATATAGCTCTAGTATTTTTGTTATTTAATGAATATATGAAAAACTCAACTTACGCTCCAGCTATTAAAAACATGTTTGTAAAATTAAAAAAAAAAGATTTTTTCCTATTTCCACTATTTATTTTATTGGTGATGTATTAAATTCTACTATTAAAATAGATAGTTGTAATGTCCTTATTGAAATGATTTATGAATGCTTAGAAATACTTCCACCAGAACCAACTAAAGAACCAACTAAAGAAGATGTTATCTCTAGCATACAAACACAATACAAAATTATGTATATTACCAACAGCAAAGTGCAAATAATCAACTGGTTTATGTACCATCTTCTTCTACTTCACTTTAACCTTATAAAAACATGTGGTTTCTGCTTCAAGTATTCAAGACCTTCGAAATAGAATGTATAGTAGTTCAAGTGCTTCACAAATTAGCGAGTTTGATGTTTATGGTTTGCAGGGTGTTGTACCGTTCAAATCAATTGCTAATGAAAATGGACGTGAAGACTTTCTGAAATACTGGAGGAAGAATGAAAAGACATTTCCGACTCTATCAAAGATGACCCGAGATGTGTTGAATATTCAAGCGACATCTACAGCTTCTGAAAGCGTTTTTCTGCTGGAAGGTTTCAAATAGGAAAGCACAGATACTCATTGGCGGGAGACAGTTTGGAGATTGCAGTTTTATTTAGAAATTGGATTAGAGTGGAGCGTAGAATGTGCGGTCAACCAGAGACCAATGAAGAAGATGACTACAATTACAACAAAATCTTATCCGAGAGAGCAGAAAGCGACGTTGAACAATTTAACCAACAAATTCCAATTCCAACAGAAGATCTTCAAGAGATTGTCAGAAAATTAGAAAAAGTATGGTTTCATATGTAATTTTTTAATGTCAATTTTACTATGTGATTTGCAACTTTTGAACTACGAAACAAAGTTGCAATTTTGAAATTGTATTACAAAAAAAAATTATATTTCTATTAAATAATATAAGAGGCAATTAACCTTGAGATGTTTTCTTGGTACTGTAACATCATCAACTTCATCATGAAAAGGTACTGGTGGAGGTGGTGATCTTGAAATATGAATTTTCTTGTGTTTTTCTTGGGTTTTGTTTGTGGATATTGGCTTAGTGTGTATGTTACTAGTCCTGTTCTTAGATGGTGTGATGGTGGTGGGGACTGAGGAGGAAGTAAGAGGGGTGGTGATAGTGAAGATAATAGCAAGGGGTAAGCAAAGTAAAAGAGCACAAAGCAGAGAGATTGGAGAAGGAGAAAGCATGATGGAGGGGGGGGGGGTATGAGATGAAGATGGTAAGATTTTGTAGGGTTGAGTAAAAAGTCCACTAGAAGTATATTGGGACTTAGGAAAAAATTGGATGGAGATTAAATTAAATGGAAAGTATTTTTCTTTTTTATTATGTACTTGTCTGAAAAATGATTTAAAATATTTTGTTTTGGAACGATAGTATTAGTGAATATTAGTATAATATTCATGATATATTTTATAATTATTAGTGATATATAATTATGGTAGTTATAAGATCCTTATTGTATTAGAACTTCACATTGTACACACTATATATATTTGTATTAATGAGAAAGACTTTCCAAGGGAGATTAATACAATCTTACATGATATCAAGAGCCAAACCCTAAAAATCCTCTCAAATTTCAGTAGAGCTGCCATCCTCCCCGGGGCCGATGACTATCCCATTTTTTTTCTCTCGATTTTCCCCCTATCTCGTGATCCTTGTGGTTACCATGTCTTCCCTCACCTCTCCTAAGGCTTCAGACACCTCCACAATCATTATAGACAACCCTCCCCCCACCTCATCTAATTCTTATTTTCATCCGGCGTTCATCGTCACGAATATCAAGAATTTCATTCCCTTAATTCTTGATCAGGAAGATGGTCAATACTCCTCGTGGGTTGAACTTTTTCATATTCACGCATGCACGCACAACGTGCTTGACCATATTGACGACTCTCTACATCGCCCTATTGACGTTGCAGACTCGACATGACGTCGTCTTGACGCTATTGTCAAACAGTGGATTTATGGCACCATCTCTAAAGATTTGCTTCACACAATCATAAAAACAGATACCTCGGCTAGTGAGTTATGGGTACGTTTGTAGGAAATATTTCGGGGCAACAAATATACCCCTGTTGTGTATTTGGAGGACCAGTTCAACAATACACGTCTCGAGAATTTTTCCAACATGTCAGAATATTGTAAACAATTGAAACTAGTTGCAGACCAATTATCTAATGTGGAGACACCTATTTCCGAAACCAAAATGGTCCTACAACTAGTTGCGTGCTTATCGAATGATGAATATGACACTCTCGCGACTATGATTCAACAAACCAACCCACTTCCAACTTTCAATAGGGCACACTCACAATTAATTTTGGAGGAAACCCGACGCGCCAAATAGGACGAACACAATCAAAAGGCGTTAGCGGTTGAAAATTCAGCGACAAACGCCACCTCCACCACCAGACAACCACCAACAATGGGACAGCCGCAGTGGCAGAGGCCGCGGTAACTGAAAAAAATGGTAAGGGCCACGACAGAACAACAATTCATCGATGTGGGTTGGCCCATGGCAGTGGCCCAACACTGGACCCTAGGCCTCAGTTCCATTTTTTTTATCACCAGCAGATGCTGGCCCAGTTCCAGAACCAGGGACAACCCAATGTTCTAGGCCAGTTCCCAGGCCCAAGGGGGGTTCTAGGTTTTCCCCACCAGGCAAATTTCCTAATGGCCCAACAACAGCCCAATTCGGGTCTGGCCCCTACTGATTTGAGGGCCCTCAACACCTTAAACCTTGAGCATCCCGATGAAAATTGGTACATGGATATGGGAGACACTTCTCACCTTACCCGTTTCGCAGTTAATCTTTCCAAACTGTTTCGTTTAAAGTATCCTCAATATATTACTGGTGGTAATGGCTATCGCATTCAAATTCAGGGTTATGGCACAACCTACACCCAACCGTCTCACCCACTCATCTCTCTAAATAATGTCTTGTATGCTCCCAACATTATCAAAAACTTAATATCTGTCCGGAAATTTACTCGTAACAATTATGTCTCTGTTGAATTTGATCCTTTTGATTTTACTGTGAAGGATCTTCGTACGGGGACACCTCTTACGAGATGCAATAGCACGGGGGATCTCTATCATTTCCCATCCACCTCCGCTGTCAGCTCATGCTCTCCTATATCTATCACTGATATCTCTTCCTCAACTTGGCATAATAGGCTTGGACACCCATGAGCTCCTATTTTTAATTTTCTTAGAGGCAGTAGCTTTATTAAATGTAATAATGGGAAACTTTCCCAATATTGTGTTTCTTGCTCTTTAGGCAAACATGTTCACATTCCCTTTAAGTCCTCTCTAAGTGTTACATTTTCTCATTTTGACATTGTCCATGCTGATTTATGGACATCTCCCATTACTAGCTCCCTGGGTCATAAATATTATCTCATTTTATTGGACGATTTCTCTCATTTTATTTGAATTTACCCACTAAAATTCAAGTCAGAAGTTTTTGCCAAGTTTCTTGAATTTTGTCTTTTTATCAAAACACAATTTGAAAAAGCCATCAAATCTTTTCAATGTGATAATGGTCGTGAATTTAATAATTCAATGTTTCATAAATTTTACAAAAACAATGGCATGGTTTTTCGATTTTCATGTCTCCGCACCTCACCACAGAATGGCAAAGTAGAACGAATCATATGTACCATAAATAATATGATTCGTACCTTCATGTTTCATGCTTCTCTCCCTCCGTCATTTTGGGTCTATGCAGTCAAAACGGTAGAATACATCCTTAATATTTTACCTACTAGTACTCTCCATAACATGACCCCAATTGAAATTTTATACCGTCGGATCCCCTTCTATGATCACCTTCGGAACTTCGGTTACCTTTGTTACCCAAATCTTGCCTCCACTACCCCCCACAAATTAGCACCCGAACCACTCTATGTGTTTTCGTAGGTTTCCCGTCTAATCACAAGGGCTATCTGTGCTATGACTTGTCCATCCGTCAAATTCACGTCTCCCGTCACGTTTGATGAGATAATTTTCCCATTCTCAAACATCCAAAGGTTTTGTAACATAAATTATACCTTTTTAGACGAGTCCGACACTCTACCATACTCACCGAGCTCGGTCATACTGCTGCCACTGCCCCCCGCATCCCCATCACTGCTAGATACCACTTCCACTACCGGCAATATATCCAGTCAGCCTCGATCACCGCCGCTTGCCACTACTTCTACTAGCAATCGATCAGCTGTCCCCCACATCATTCCCATCATTGATTCTCCCACCCACCGGCATACCAATATAATTCCTTCTATGTCAACGCCACCATCCGTCGTCGATCCAATCACCCAGACCAGTCTAGAAATAGTGCCCACCCATCGGCCACCTACCGCCGTCGATCCCGTCACCCAGACCAGCCTCATCCCTTACCCCATCGATGTATCACCACATCCACTGCCGACAACCACTGTCCCACAAAACTCAGACCCACTCCATAACCCAGACCCAACATCCAACCAAAATACCCAACCTGCCCCTGCCCCTACCCCCACGCACTGTATGGAAACCCGTGTCTAACACGATATTTTCAAACTCAAAGTCTAATTCAACCTATCCACACAAACCATATCCCAAATTCCCAAAAACTCAAAATTAGCCAAACATGACCCTAATTGGAATGCGGCCATGCGTGAGGAATTTAATGCTTTAAAGAAACAACACACTTGAGATTTGGTTCCCAGAGCGGATGGGGTGAATGTGATCCGATGCATGTGGCTTTTTCATCACAAATATAGTGACAGTGGTAGCCTTGAGCGATAGAAGGCGAGGATTATGGCTAATGGCACTAATCAACAGGAGGGTATAGATTGTGGTGAGACATTTAGTCCGGTTGTTAAACCGATTACTATTTGCACAGTTCTGAGCGTTGCTATGGGTAAGCATTGGCCGATTCATCAGCTTGATGTGAATAATGCATTTTTACATGGGGACTTGAAAGAAACTATTTACATGCACCAGCCGCCTAGTTTTATTCATCCATCAACCCCTCAATATGTATGCCATCTTCGTAAGTCACTTTATGATTTGAAACAGGCCCCTAGAGCGTGGTATGAATGCTTTGCACAATACATTATGCAGATTGGGTTTGTATCCAACAAGAGTGATAATTCTCTATTTATTTTCATCTAGGTAGTAACATTGCTTATTTATTGTTATATGTGGATGACATAGTGCTTACTGCCTCCTCTGATGTATTGAAAAATGAGATCATTGCTCTGCTTAAAACTGAATTTGCTATGACTGACTTGGGAAAGTTGAGTTATGTTTTGGGGATATCAGTGACTAGATCTGCAGATACTATGTTTCTATGTCAGCGTAAGTATGAAGATGACATTGTGTACAGGGCTAAAATGGTGAACTGCAAGATCATGTCTACTCCAGTTAACTCTAAATCAAAACTTAGTGTTGTTGATGGTGATCCAGTGTCTGATCCCACTCTCTATAGGAGTCTTGCAGGTGCACTACAGTATCTTACTTTTACCAGGTCTAATATTACTTATGTTGTTCAGCAGGTGTGCTTATTTATGCATGCACCCAGAGAGCCTCATTTTACTGCTCTTAAATGTATCATTCGATATGTTAAGGGCACACTTGACTATGAATTATACCTATATCCCTCTGCATCGACCAGATTGTTATCATATACAAATGCAAATTGGGCAGGCTATTCGAACACGCGACGCTCCACCTCTAGCTACTGTGTGTTCTTAGGAGATAATCTCGTTTCTTGGTCTGCTAAGAGGCAAGCCACCCTATCTCATTCGAGTGCAGAAACAGAGTATAGAGACATTGCAAATGTTGTTGCTGAGATCTGCTAGCTCCGAAACTTTCTTTTGGAGCTTCAGTGTCCCTTGCGTAAGGCATCTTTGGCGTACTGTGAAAATATATCCGTAATATACTTATCTCATAATCCAGTTCAGCAGCAGCGAAACAAACACATTGAGATGCATATACATTTGTTCATAAGAAAGTTGTTATAGGACATGTTAAGGTGTTGCATGTGCCTTCTTCGTATCAGTATGCGGATATCTTCACTAAAGGACTACCTAGACAGCTATTCCTCGACTTCAGATCCAATCTAAGCGTCTGGCCTCCCCCCACTCCGACTGAGGGGGTGTATTAGTGAATATTAGTATAATATTCATGATATATTTTATAATTATTAGTGATGTATAATTATGATAGTTATATGATCCTTATAGGATCCTTATTATATTAGGACTCCACATCATACACACTATATATATTTGTATTAATGAGAAAGATTTTCTAAGGAAGATTAATACAATATTAGAGATAGAAGTCAGTTGACAAACTAATAAGTAAGAACACATAAATAATAAGTCCGGACAAATACTGAGACTTCTCAAGCCATTCCGCCTAATAGTAATAAGGTTATTGTTTTATGTTTATTTTAAATTTTGTGTTGCCGGCACTCTTAATCTATATTAAATAAATGTTTTGGAATGAAGTATAGGGGTAGGGCTGTCAATTTCACCCTGACCCAATGGATATCTGATCCACCCGACCCGAATATATGGACGAAAATCTAATAAAACACGGATTTTAATCGGGTGACGGATCGGGTCGGATCCGGGTGGACATACATCCAAACCATCACCCAACCCATCTATCCACCCGTTTATAAATAGTTAGATAATACTTTTTATCATTATATTGTATATATTTTATTAAATAAAATAAAAAAAAGAAAGACCAAAACAAGAAGAAAAGAAAACATTTCAGCCATAGTCTACATCACATTAAATACTCAATGTCTTTGTTTGAAAAGAAGGCCCCAACCAATCCCCAAAATCCCTCGTCAGAAGATTTTTTTATGCTCCCTCACTAGTCACTTATCTTTTAAGTTTAACACTTTCTACATTTACAAACACTACTCTTTGCACCACTATACACTCATAGAGAATAAAAGGACATAGATAGAGGGTAAAAATAAATGAACACAACATATTATTTAGTAAAAAGGGAGAATTTTGATTTTTGAAAGCTCAGGTGAGTTTGAGTACTGGTTTTGTCCAAGTTCCGGCGTGACACTTCTTGTTACCGTACTTTATCCGTTTTTCAGCATCAAAAGTAATCTTGTTGCGCTCTATTTAATTTAACAGGTTCTCTCCACCCTTCTTATACCTATTTAATTAGAATTCTTCTTATTATACATGAAAGTTTGACAAAAGCTATTTAATATATGAAATATGTATGTTTTCTTCAAGTTTTGTTCGTGTATTGACATAAGCTATTTAATATATAAAATATGCATGTTTCTTCAAAGACTTGCTCGTGTGTAGCTTATAACTTAGTTTTTACGTATTTTGAGAGAAAATGCTGCTCGATATTTGCTGTCGTAATTGCTAGTTTATTATGAAATTTGCAGTGGTAAACTAAATAAGCACATAGCCTTTACATTCATGTTCCATGATAACTCAAGCTTTATAAAGTGTTAAGTGGGTAAGAGTAAATATTTATTATTTAAAAAAAAATTATTTTATGAAACTTAGCAAATCAAGAATAACATAATTTTGGCCCAGAGTTCACTTCCATAACAGTAAAGTTTTATAATGTTCTTAGCTAGGATCATTTATGAAAATATAAAAAATTATTCATTGTTAGGTCTGATTAATTTTATTATTTATTTTGCAACGTAAAGTATGATTTGTTTGAGCTAACCTAAAAATGAAATATGAATAAAAATATTTAAGGTGCTAATCAGATGAGACACTGCTACGTTGGAACTAAGAGTTTTTATATTGGTTTTGGCCACTCCATTTTTGTTGTGAATTAAAAAAAAAAGATTTAAGAACACTAATTACTAACTTTATCAGTGATTTTAAACTAGAACAAATGGTTAAACTTATAACAAATTTCATCCGTGAAGCACTCGATTCACCCGTGGATAATGGGTTGATTGGATGTGGATGAAGAAAAAAGAGGGTGATGGATGGGTCGGGTGGTGGATGGATGGTTGGCGGGTGGAGGCAGATTGAGCTTCACCCGATCCACCTATGAAAAGGAAAGTTGGTACATCGTCTCTTTCTCGCTGGTTAAGTTTGAATCATTGTTTATGTGGCAAACATGCATGTAAAGGTGGGACCACGTTTGGTGGCATTATGAATTAAATGTGTCCCCACATGAAGTGTAAAATAAGAGATTCTTAAAGCTTAGTCTCGAGTAGGGATAGCAATGGATCGGATCTGGATCGAATCCTACTAGATCCAGATCCAGGTCCATTTTTCATACCTGAATCCATATCTGGATCCAGATCCATAAAAATCATATCCAAATCCGGATCCATCGGATCCACCGGATCCACGGATCGGATCTGGATTTACATGTAAAATTTTTTGGCTTGAATAATATTCCCACATGTTGAAACTTTTATGACAAAATGAAACGCAATCTGATTGAAAAAAATGATTTGAGTTCATTCTATCAACATACACAAACATGACACCATTCTTCCAAAATACTGAATAAAGTTTTAGCATCACAAGAAAATAAAGACGATTGACTTCATTAGTGATGCTGAACAGGTTGCAAATTTGAGCTAATTTTTGGAGGCTTTAGTGATACTCCACTTGTAGTTCTACTGATTGACTTCATTAAACAACATAAAACAATGTCAATCGTATATCAAAAGTCCCTATTTTTTTTGTTGATCAAACAAATGAGAGAAAGATACTTAAAGCTTACGGCTAGCGGATTCAAGAAAGGGAAATTTAAAGAAGAATGATAATTTTTTTTATAGAAATGAAAATATGGAAAACTGTTGGAAATTTGCCTCTGGCGGGGAGATGCGTCCACCCATCTTTGATGAATTAAACACTAGTGTTCCGCATGTTGGAGACCTTGTCTCTTCACACATGCATGATCTACGAAGTGAGTAGATGACCGTAGGGCCAAGAATCGTCAAATTTCATTGAGAAATGAAAGAGATATTGGTCTACGAAGTAAGGTGTTTGAGGCATGGAAATGTGGTGTGGGACAAATCTACCACATCGGTGGGAATAGGAAGAATTGCTCTCTATATAAGTCTCTAATGTGGAAAAGGGTTTGGATCCCCAAGGGGTATCCCATGTGTTTAAAGGAGGGAAGACTTAGATGTGCTTGGGTTCAAGGCTAAGCCCACACGCGCGCCGCCGCCGCCCGCCCGTCCCGTCCGGTCCGATCTCGGGTCACGGGTCACGGGTCGTGGGGCTGTCTGATATTATCTTTTTGGACCAGAGAACTCTGCCAGATGTACAGTTTGATCCCTGAAGTTTCATATGTACAGTTTGGACCAGAATTCTTTCATATATACAATTTGGTCCCTAAAGTTTCAATATTTACAGTTTGGTCCCCAAAGTTTCTGGGAAGGTGACGGAAGGCAGAAAGCCTACCGTTGGAACTGTTTTTTGAGGCATTAATCAGCCATTACTTGGCTGATTAACTCCTTCATTAACAACTCATTACTTGGGCAGTTGGGCAGCCTTTCAATGGCCATTAACAGCCATTACTTGGCTGTTTTAATGACCTCCTAATGACCATTAACAGCCATGTTTTGGCAGTTAGACAACCCCTTCTCCTTGCTATATATTGAGCTTCATTTGGCTCAATTCAGTGGCCAGAAAACAGACGGAAAAGACACACAAAAGCGATCAAAACAAATACGAAAACTGCTAAAAACAGTGAGCAAACTGTGACGAAAAACAGTGAGCAAACACCCTTATATACACAAGATATACACTACAGAGACACACTGTATACATATAGACAAAAGAGAAGAGTAGAGAGAAACTCTTCCTTCCTATTCCATATCTTCAGCAAGTCGAGTCATATTTGTTTTCTTCGACAGGCTCAACCTATTGGCTTTGTAGTGTTGAGATTAAAGTGTTATTTTATCTTGGGAGACTATTGCCCGCTAACGTAAAAGCATGTATACGGGGCAATCTTATCTTAAGGATAGAGTGCTATCCTCGACTCAACACACAACGTTGTAACCATCCAGATTTAGTTGTTTCTTGATTTCAGGATATCAACATTCAAGACACAACAAACTTGAGGCAGTTCTCAACATTGGCTTTGCAAGGTGATCAAGATTCAAGACACAACACACATGCGGCAGTTTTGAAGATTGACCATTTATTTATCCTTTCGAACATTTGTAATAGTTATTACTTCCCGTAGTGCTCTATAAAGTACCACAGAATCCCAACAATTTAAGACAAGATTATATTGTAATACTATTAGTGTTCGAAAGATGTCGGTCAAAAGTTGTGTCACCAAATCTGGATATGGCAATGGTTTTCTGGTAGAAGAGAGTGATGATGATGAACGTGTTCATGGTGTCACCGCTACCAAGACTGGTTGGAACAAGCGCTCACGAGAGCCTGAAGATGTCAACTGGGACAAGAGGAGAAGACTGAAGATATACTTCTATCTTGCAGCAGAAGGCCTGTATCTATCCCAGACAAAAGATCCGAATAATGGTAAGAAGGAACTGGACACTCAGTTTGATGAAGTGACTGGAGTGAGCCAGAATCCAAAATTGGGATAAGTAGTTTTCCTTACTTGTCAAGAATAAAGATTAAATGAGGTCTGATTAAAAATTGATTAAAGTAAGGAGGAATATGAAAATAATTTATATTCCTTACGCTTTAAAAATCAGACGTTTAATCTCATCTTCTTTTCCGTTTAAAGATTGGATTGTAAAGCAACTTAAAAAGATCCGTTCTTTTAAGAGTAATTATTAAAAGTGTGTAAAGTATGTTCGCACATACGAGGGAGTAAGATCCACTGACCGTGCGAAAACTGTTACCACTCTTAAGTAAGCGCCAAGAATTATCTGGGCACCAATCATAACGGAAGAAGTCTAAAAGTTAAAAACGTTGAGCTTGTCATACTATTTGGCAGAAGATCCTTCATAGGATGATATTGGACACTCAGTCATATAAATCCTCCGGGCGACTGGAGTGGGCCAAAATTCCTTTGATATGATGATATTGGACACTCAGTCATATAAAGCCTCCGGGCGACTGAAGTGGGCCAAAATTCATTTCATAGGAAAAGTAATGGACACCTAGTAAGGTGGGCCAGACTTTCCAGGTCTTAAATGATCTGAAGGCCTAAAGAAAGGCAGAAAAGAAATTGGACACTCAGTCTGCCAAATCAACTGGAGTGGGCCAGAGTATCCAGATCACATATGATCCGGTTGCGCCCTAACCACGGGCAAGAGGTTGTTCATGTGAAGCAACGCCACCTCTAAAGTTGAAGGGGTTGGAGAGGTTGTCCTCAATAGGACTTCAGGGAATGAGATCACTCTAAGATGAGGTGATGCATGTCCCAAACTTGGTTTAAGGGACGCTGTTGGTCAAGCTGGTTTGAGACTAGTCCAACAGGTCTATAATAACTAAGAATGGTACAGTATGTCTGTAGCTAAATGAATGATACATTTGTAATCCGTGCATCTATGCCATCATAGATTAAGACACGTTAAATAGCAAGTCATTCAAAAGCTAACGATGTTGAGATTGTTGCCTTCTGTCGACATAAACCCTCAAAATGAATGTGAGGTAGACGAAGAGGCAAAATCACCTTTCCAAATTCTGTCAAGGGAATAGCGAAAGAAGTACCGCTCCCCTAGAACTTAGTCACACCTACTTGGGTGCTTTGAATTTTATACAAATAGAGGGGGGAGACAAGTACGTTGTGATCTTCATTGATGATGGTACAACGTATGGAATCCTTTGTTTGTTAAAAAGCAAAGATGAAGTTGTTGAAGCGGATAAGCGCTACAAAGCAGAAGTTGAAAATCAACTAAGCCTACGGATTGAGAAATTCGTAGTGATAGAGGGGGAGAAAGTGAAGCATCGTTCATTAAACGACTGTTCATTTCTCACCTCAGTCCAACGGTGTTAGCCAAGCGCAAAGCTCGTACGCCCAAATTATGTGGGGTGGCTTGGTAAAAGTTGGAATACTGAAACAGGTCAAGTTGTACCTAAGACTGTAGATTGCATATCCACTGGATCTGCGAATAACAGTAGTGTTGATCGCATCTTGACATCAAAGAATGCTGAATTCTTTTAAGATAGCTTTCCTTGAAAGAAGGAAAAAAGAGTAATTGCTCAAGGTTAACAAGAACCCGCGAGGGCCTGACTATCCGAAACTAGACGTTCCGTATCTACAGGACTCAAAAGTTGCTGGCTATCCAGAACTTAATATTCCAGATCTGCAGAACTCAGGAATTCTAGATATTGAACCGAGACGGAGCAAAGAAGGGGACAAAGACTTGTTCCAGTCCTTCTAGCTTGTATGGTTAAGAATGAACCATGGACAATTAACAAATAATTGTCATCTCCAAAAGCGTTGCTTTGGAAAGAAGCTACAAAGAGAGAAATAAACTCTATCATATAGAACCATACTTGCGTAATGGTTGATCTTCCTCCGGAAAAAGAACCTTTGGGTTGTAAGATGTGCTCCCCTGTGAGTAGCTTCACATCCAGGGCCATTGCAGTCTTGCGTGGCATGAATGTTGAATTAGCCTTCCCAACCGAAGAGTTGGAAGAAGAGAATCAGAGTTGGTTTTACGAATTTGTTGGGCTTCTCTGAACTTTCATCTTGGTCCCTGAAATGTTTACATTTTGGTCTGAAAGTTTCAGATAAAGCGAAACAATGAATCGACCACGAAACATTGACTCACGAAGTTAGAATGCAGCGGTTGGAGAATCAGCGATCTGAAAGTAAAGTCATATTGAAATAAAGTCTCGATATGAAAGATATGGGTATCACGGATGACATCTTAGGAATTGGATTTCTAAGACATCTAACGGATTTGGTCGAGAGTTGTGAGTCTCGTTGAAGCCACCAATGGATATGAATCATAGAACTGATTGGAATCATGGTGCACCCATAGACAAGGAGCGATATGCACAGGTCATGTGTAGTTCAATGTATTGTACACACTACAACCGACCTGGTATCGCCCTATTTAACGAGATCGATTGAACTAAGGTTCACTGATGATTTTAATACATGATCGGTAGAAGGCGTTAAATCTGATATGACGATATCTGAATTAATGCTTATCTACAGATTATAGTATTCTGAATGTCCAGCGGTTATGGGAGAACACAGTGATGCAAACTGGACATCAGATCTGAAGAACACCAAAGCCACAAGTAAATGTGTATGGTGGGTCGTGGAAAATCCTCTAAACAAACTTGCATCGGCCGATTCATGATGGAATCAGAGTTTATAACTTTATACAAAGCATGAAAGAAGTTGAGTAACTTCACGGCTCCTTAGAGGACGTCCCTTATTGGGAGAAACCCGTGTCTTCAGCAGTTATACACTGTGGCTAGTCGGTCGGCTTCAGGAAGGACACGGATGACGGCGTCTGGACATATCCTTCAGGATCTGTCGGAGACATAAGACCGTATGACAGTTGATCATCATGGGTGTCACATCCTTGTGTACTAACTAAGGGACTACCCGGAGATCAAGTGTTCTGCCTGTCTAGGGAAATTGGCTTAAAACCCAAACAATATGAACCTTTGCGGTGGAAACCCAACCATACTGATTGGAGATCCCAAGAATTTGGTTAAATGGGAAAAGTAAGCGGCAAAAGGTTGAGTTGAGCGCTTCGGTGGAAGCAAGAAGCACTTCGGATGATGATTTCTGTACGGAAACATGAATCCAAAGTTGTTCCCGCAATAGACATTAAAGTGCTACCTGCATGGTGGGTAAAGGTTAAGCTTCCAAACCTTTTAAAAGATCCTCAAATGGTTGAGGTTAAGGTTGGGGAAACTTTTAATGATTCCTAACACTTGAGAAGTGGGGTATAGCAGGATACCTTGTAGGAGATCACCTATTTAAGTGCGAGAATGGCCGCCTCAAATGAACGCACTTAAGAATCCAAGTGTGTCCATGGCCACAACGGACAAAAACGTAAGAAGGAAAATGAATAAGAAGAGTTATTGTGTTGATATCATTGTCTTGGCTTACACTAAACACTGACGGTTCAAGACATCACGTTCACCGCTTGATGAAGTAAGTCCGATGGTATTCAACTAGGGAAGGTTCAAAGCGAAAGCTATCTCTCCTGATGCAATATCTTTTCGCTGAAAGATTGCTGAAATGTAGGCACCTTGTGTGTGCGCCACAATCTCTCTTTCATAGAGGGGATTGTTGGAAATTTGCCTTTGGCGGGGAGATGTGTCCACCCATCTTTGATGAATTAAACACTAGTGTTCAGCATGTTGGAGACCTTGTCTCTTCACACATGCATGATCTACGAAGTGAGTAGATGACCGTAGGGCCAAGAATCGTCAAATTTCATTGAGAAATGAAAGAGATATTGGTCTACGAAGTAAGGTGTTTGAGGCATGGAAATGTGGTGTGGGACAAATCTACCACATCGGTGGGAATATGAAGAATTGCTCTCTATATAAGTCTCTAATGTGGTAAAGGGTTTGGATCCCCAAGGGGTATCCCATGTGTTTAAAGGAGGGAAGACCTAGATGTGCTTGGGTTCAAGGCTAAGCCCACACGCGCGCCGCCGCCCGCCCGTCCCGTCACGGGTCACGGGTCACGGGTCACGGGTCACGGGTCACGGGTCACGGGCTCGTGGGCTCGTGGGCTCGTGGGCTGTGGGGCTTTCTGATATTATGTTTTTGGACCAGAGAACTCTGCCAGATGTACAATTTGATCCCTGAAGTTTCATATGTACAGTTTGGACCAGAATTCTTTCATATATACAGTTTGGTCCCTAAAGTTTCAATATTTACAGTTTGGTCCCCAAGTTTCTGGGAAGGTGACGGAAGGCAGAAAGCCTACCGTTGGGACTGTTTTTTGAGGCATTAATCAGCCATTACTTGGCTGATTAACTCCTCCATTAACAACTCATTACTTGGGCAGTTGGGCAGCCTTTCAATGGCCATTAACAGCCATTACTTGGCTGTTTTAATGCCCTCCTAATGGCCATTAACAGCCATGTTTTGGCAGTTAGACAGCCCCTTCTCCTTGCTATATATTGAGCTTTGAGCTTCATCTGGCTCAATTCAGTGGCCTGAAAACAGACGGAAAAGACACACAAAACTCGATCAAAAAATACTTAAAATCAAGCCAAAACAGTGAGCAAACTGTGACGAAAAACAGTGAGCAAACACCCTTATCTACACAAGATATACACTACAGAGACACACTATATACACATAGACAAAAGAGAAGAGTAGAGAGAAACTCTTCCTTCCTATTCCATAACTTCAGCAAGTCGAGTCATATTTATTTTCTTTGACAGGCTCAACCTATTGGCTTTGTAGTATTGAGATTAAAGTGTTGTTTTATCTTGAAAGACTATTGCCCGCTAACGTAAAAGCATATATACGGGGCAATCTTGTCTTAAGGATAGAGGGCTATCCTCGACTCAACACACAACATTGTAACCATCCAGATTTAGTTGTTTCTTGATTTCAGGATATCAACATTCAAGACACAACAAACTTGAGGCAGTTCTCAACATTGGCTTTGCAAGGTGATCAAGATTCAAGACACAACACACATGCGGCAGTTTTGAAGATTGACCATTTATTTATCCTTTCGAACATTTGTAATAGTTATTACTTCCCGTAGTGCTCTATAAAGTACCACAGAATCCCAACAAAAACTGCATAGAGCATATAGGTAAAAGAAATGAAACTTCAAAGACAAATTACATGGATGTGTGACTTGTGCCTTATCCTGGTTCAACCTTTTACCCAATACATAAATTATGAAAAAAAATTAAGAAAATACTTATAAAATTACATTATAGGTTATGGATATATTTAATAAAAATGGATTCACTGATCGGATCTGGACCGAATACGGATCTCAAATACAAGATCCAGATCCAGATCTGATCCGTTAGAAATGGATTCAGGCCCGATCCGAATCCGTCGGATCCAAATTTTAAAGATTCATATCCTATAAAACGGATCTGAATCCACCGGGTCCAAGATCCATTGTCATCTCTAGTCTCCAGTTGAGCGTGTAATAAAGAGTGCAAAACAATGTGATCCTTGATTAGGTTTTCCTCTTGTGCTCTGTCTTATTTGGTAACCAAGGAATGAAAAGGAAAGAAGAGTTTATAAAGTAAAGGAAAGAAAATAAATGCCTTAAATTTTAGAATACAAAAAGTAAAATGAGCTGGAAGAAGTTTATCTTTGTGAAAGGACGGAGCATATAACAAGACATAGGTGTGCTTTTGGTAGAGGAGGAAGTATATAAAGTTAGACAAAAGTAAGGATGGTTACAGTTCTGTTCATTTTTTTTATATTATTGATTCGATTTATCGGTTTTCTATTTGTAAATGTGCTAAATCAATAACCAAACAGATAAGAAAATGCGCCGCTAATTTTTTTGACTTTCTCTTATTTTTATTTATTTATAAATACATTGTCTTCATGCATAAAAATTTACACAAATTACAAGACAAAAATTATAAAATGCACTATAGCAATTAAACAGCAAATCATCAAATGATAATGAACTTTCAAATTGTTTAATGCATTCTAAACAGTGAAAGTACAAACGATAAGCGAATTGAGAATTGAGAGAATAATAGTACTGCGGTAAGAATTTAGAAATATGGTTTGTATTTAAAAATTAAAATTTAAAGCCACTATTATATAATTAGATATAAAAAGATAATTGTACTATAAGCTTAATGGGCTATCGGTTTAACCATTAACTAAATCCCTAAAACCATAAACCAAACCGATAACCCAATAAAAAAATTTACAAAACTGTTTACAAACCGTTAACCAATAACCTGATATCGATAAATCAATAGCGTTTTTATTGGTTCGATTTATCGGTTAAACTGATTTTTGCACAGTCCTAGACAAAAGTCATATGAAAATGATTACCAATGGGTCGGGGAGGGAGGGGGAAGTTCTTGTCATTTTGTTTTTCTTTTTGTTTTTCATTCAGTGTCCGATGCCTGCATTGGAGTCCGAGTATATCCGTATTTGCGCCGAGTAGAGCTCATTTTTGGGGGAACCGCTCCCTACCAAAAACTTTTTTCATACCAGGACCGAACCCAAGACCTTTGATTATGAGAGACACAATCCCATTCACTGCATCACATCCTTTAGTGGTATTCTTGTTATTTTCTGAATTGCTTAAAACTATCATTGTTATGATAGAGAGTAAAGGATTAATGCTTAATTTGCTTTTTTTTTTTGTGTACGGAAAATGGTAAAAAATGCTCTTAAACTATGTGAAATTGAATAAAAATGTCATTCGTTAAGAGTTTGATCCAAAAATGCTTTAGCCGTTAATAGTTTGGTCCAAAATGCCCCTATTGTTACTTTATTGCGTCAAAAATATCTTTTTTCCTAATAAACATATCGATTATTTTCTTTTTAAATACATTCTTGTCCTTAGAAAAAAATATTATTTTTAAAGAACCCTTTTCTTGTTTATTTTCTTTTAAAATTCCTTTAACTAATAAAACATTGAGAAATAATTTTTTTTCTTTTCAATGTCATATTATTAAGTAAATATATAATAACCTCATGTACTTTTTTAATTGACAATATAAGTCATATATACATTATCATAGTAACCTCGTCATTAATTTTCATTTTGATAACAGTCATATCCCTTTTCCAATCAAATAAAAAATATTTATTTCTTAATTTTTTTCAAATTGAAGTAGGATAAGTATTTGCTAATTTTTTCCGACCTTCTTTGTGAAGGAATCATTGTTTACACTAGCCTTTGTTGTGGGAAAAGCGTCGGAACGGTCGGTAGCTGCTTAGTCTCATCCTAGAGTTTAACCTCTTTACTGCTGCTTTGCAACTTGATTTGGCTACTGTTAACAAAACAAGGACAAATTACGCGAGGGTTAAAGTTCAAGTGGATTTACTTTCAGATTTTCCTAAGTACATGATGATGGAAATAGAAGATGAAGTTACAAAGGAGATCAGAGATGTCAAGGTCTTCCTAAATATTGTACTGAGTGCAGGTTATAAGGACATTCTATTGAGAAATGTAGTGTGTTACATCCAGAATTAGATAAGGCTCCTAGTGTGGAACAGTCTACAGAAAAACCTATAGAGAAGCAAGAGGAGCAAATGCAGGAGCAAAGTCAGATGCGCAATCAGGAGAAAAATACGAGATATAAAGAAAGACAAACCTCCTGTATAGAAGTTTTTATCCAAAATCTTGTCTAGTGGAATGTGGTGACCTATTCAGGAGTTAAGACCAATAAGGAGAACAAGAATTATAGTAGTGGTGACATGAATTAAGGCTAATACAAAATCAGTAGAGAGGGTGACAAGCCAGAACAAGTAAGGAGAATGGCAACAAGGTGAAAAAAATAAAGAAAAGAGTGATAGTAATTTCAAACTATTGCAGTTGGAGGTTATCAGTCCTAGTAAGACTTAGAATCAAACTATTGAAGCTGCAGTCCTAAACACAAATGATTGGGTGAAAGAGAAATTTAATTCAGGAAAGTAGGTGAAGTTGATAGAAGGGTCACAATCATCTCTATCAAATGATATAATGAAAAAGATTGATACTACAAAAGAAGAGAAAGGAGAAGATAGCACTAATGAGGAGCAGGAAAATAAGATTGAAGAATCCGCAGTGATTAACTTATGCATCTCAAGGGACACTGGTGAAAAAGTGGTTGAAGAAAAAAAGATGTATAATTCAACAGTTGAAACAGTGGAATTAGAGAAATCTAATGCAGTGCAGAGCTCACCTAAGTCATGTACAAGGTGAAGTAATCAACAATAACTCTGAAGTAGTCATCATGAATACTGAAGAAATAGAGGGAAAGAGAACAGGAAGATAGATGAATATACTAAGAAAGGTCTTGAATATTCAGAAGGTTTAAAACATGACAATAGGGAGGAAGTGGCAGATGACTTTGAAGAATTTATTGTTTCTCCATCATCAAAGAAGGACAATGAAGAGAGACAACTGTTACAGAAGGCATCAAATGACATGGGTACTAAAAGCATGCAAGTTGATTCTAAAAAAAAAGGGGTAGTACCAGGGTGATAGAGATGATCAGTGATTTTCTCAATACTGCAGAGGAAGAAGATTTGAATGCTGGTGAAACTCAAGAAGTAATCACTGGGTCATTAGAGGCTAACTTTGATGAAGAATCTATAGAGTTTATGAATAGTAACAAGCAATTGGAGCCTCTATCTAAAGAGAATGGAAGTCCTAGAAAAGAATCAGATGGGAAAGTAACTGAAAGAAATAATCCCCTTGATTATTTTCATTAATTGAAAGATATTTATACAAGTTACAAAATAGGAAAATCTTATTCCTATTCTACTCCTAAAACCTTATTCTACCATAATTCTAACTATACAATTATGGTAAGTGTATAATCCTAGTTTAGGTAACAAATGCACTACAATATACACCAAATATATATACAATATATACAAGATTACAAGCTTGTAATCTGCCCGTGATGGGCTCCTGAGATGGGCTACCGTGACTGCCGAGCTGGGCCTTGTAATCTGTATTCCCGTGATATACACCTCTGTATATCAAGTGTATATCACGGGTATATATACCTTGTTTAACACTCCCCTACAGTCATAGCGGACGGTCTTCGAACGCTGAGACTGTCCCTAAAATCTTCAAAAAGGACCGCCGGTAGACCCTTTGTAAAGATGTCTGCAACTTGATATCGAGACGGGACATGGCATACACAAACGTGACCCCGAGCAACCTTTTCACGGACAAAGTGAATGTCTATTTCGATATGCTTAGTGCGTTGGTGCTGAACCGGGTTACCTGAAAGGTAGATGACACTAATTTTATCGCAATATACCAAGGTTGCCTTCTGAATGGGACAATGAAGCTCCAAAAGCAAATTACGTAGCCAACATGATTCTGAGACCACATTAGCTACCCCTCGATATTCGGCCTCTGCACTTGAGCGGGATAGAGTTGCCTGACGCTTCGCAGAACATGAGACCAAGTTGTTGCCAAGGAACATACAGTAGCCAGACGTGGACCGTCTGGTGTCTGGACAACCACCCCAATCAGCATCTGTGTATAACACAAGTGTGGATGGCGAGGACGGATATAAATGCAAACCATAGTCCAGTGTACCCTGAATATACCTAATGATGCGTTTGATTGCATTCATGTGCTCAATTCGGGGATCATGCATAAATAAACACACCTGCTGGACGGCATATGTAATATCCGGTCTTGTAAAAGTTAGTTACTGAAGGGCCTCTGCAAGACTGTGATAGCGGGTCGGGTCCTCGTATGGTGCGCCTGCCGCGGCACTAAGCTTGGGCTTTGCATCAACTGGAGTAAAAGTGGACTTACAGGATGACATCCCAGCCCTCTCGATGATCTCAGCCGCATACTTTCTTTGAGACAAAAACAAACCATCTGAATGACGTTTGACGGCAATTCCCAAAAAGTAACTTAAGGGCCCTAAGTCTTTCATAGCAAACTCAGAGCTGAGCATGGACATGATAGATTGGCGTAATGCATCGAAAGAGGCAGTTAAAATGATATCATCCACATATAACAAAATGTAGGCCAAGGATGAACCACGACGGTAGATGAACAAGGAATTATCTAACCTACTGTGAGTGAACCCAATAGTCGAAACATAATAAGCAAACCTTGTATACCAGGCCCGTGGAGACTGATTCAGCCCATATAAGGACTTCTTCAACCAACATACATGATGAGGACGATTACGATCCCTGAACCCCAACGGCTGATGCATATATACTATTTCCTTGAGATCACCATGTAGGAAAGCATTCTTGACATCCAACTGATGAATATGCCATGTATTAGAAAGAGCCAAGCTAAGCACATTGCGAATGGTAGCCGACTTGACCACCGGACTAAACGTCTCCCCACAATCTATCCCAACCTGCTGAGTCTTACCATCACCCACAAACCGCGCCTTATGTCGAGCAAATGACCTATCTGAATTCTCCGTATGAGCAAAAATCCACATAGACCAGATACCATTAATACCAAATAGACGGGGCACCAACTCCCACGTCTTATTATCAATAAGAACATTATATTCATCAGTCATAACAATTTTCCAATTCGAGTCGTTTAAGGCAGACACAGGATTACTGGGCAATAGGGATTTAGAGACATTAGAATGTAAATTAAAATGTCTTTTAGGTGTAAAAATACCCCGCTGACTACGAGTGACCGGTCAATGACTCGAGGAAGAATTAAGTGAATTATGGGAATTTGCTGGGCTCGGGACGGGTGGCAAGATGGCGATGGACTCTGGCCCAAATCGAAATCTGAGCGACCAGCTGGACCGATTCAGGTGGTGGATCGCCCAATTCTTGGGGCTGATCCAAGAATCGGAAAATGTGATGGGACAGTGGGGCCGGTAGAGCGATGGGCCATTGGAGAATGTTGGATGCGGTATATATCCAAAAAATGGTGAGTAATATACGGGGATATACCATCATCAAAAAAATTATACGAACTAGGCTCGGGAGTATGAACTTTAGTAAATGGAAATTGGGTTTCATAAAAAATTACATGGCGATTAATTATGATTTTCTTGGAGGATAAATCAAAGCATTTGTAACCACGATGATTAGACGGATAACCCAAAAACACACACGGAGTAGACCGAGCCTGAAGTTTGTTAATTGTGGTGGATGGGAATAACGGATAACACAAGCACCCAAAAACCCGAAGATGAGAATAAGAAGGGTTCTTATTATATAAGATTTGGAGGGGGGAAGAATATGTCAGACCTTTGGAAGGAATTATATTAAGGAGATATGTGGCCATTTGTAGAGCATGATGCCAAAAATATGGGGGTATGGAAGCATGAATTAAGAGAGTTCGGACAATGTTATTTATGGAACGAATTTGCGTTCGGCTTTCCCATTTTGTGAAGATGTATGAGGACACGAAAAATAAAAATTGATCCCATTGTTAGCACAGAACTCCCGAAACTCCCTATTGTCATACTCTTTCCCATTATCACATTGAATATTTTTTATTTCTCTTTCGAATTGGGTACGAATGAACGCTCTAAATTTTATGAAGACTGAAAACACTTGAGATTTATTTGCAATTGGAAACGTCCACAAAAAATTAGAATAATCATCTAAAAAGAGAACATAATATCGATGACCCAACGAACTGAGAACAGGAGACGTCCACAGGTCACTATGAATAATATCAAATGGCATTGAAGTATGAGAATTAGAGTCTACAAATGACAGGTTAACAATTTTTCTTAACGAACAAGATTGACAAATTGGAGTACGACTCGTACCCTTATAAGAAATAAAATTATTTTTATCTAAAGTTGATAAAATAGAGGATCCCGGATGACCAAGGCGAGCATGCCACAAGGAAGGAGAAATGGCTGCAAAGGTTGATGGCAAAGCTTGACAAGATGGATTGAAATCGGGCATGAAAGGATAAAGATCTCCCCTACTATCACACCTCTTGAGATGACTCCCAGTCTTGAAATCCTTCACAGGGAAACCAAAAGGATCAAATTCAACAGAAATAGAATTGTCAGTGGTGAACTTTTGGACATACACTAAGTTTTAAATCAATTTGGGGGCATGTAAAGTATTTTTCAAGATAAGGGGTGGATTGGGGGGGACAATTATACCCCGAGGGTTGCCATTACCAACAATTATACCCCGAGGGTTGCTCAAATTGGAATAAGATGAGAGAGTACCTGAATAGGAAGTCATGTGGGTAGTGGCACCGGTGTCCATATACCAATTTGGGTCCAGTTGAGTCAAATCCAATGTGTGCATCGCGACCTCGATATCGGTCTGAGTGAGGCCTGCTGCGTAGTGAGCTTGCGGAGGTCGGGGCCCAATTATTCCAGGACTGGGCTGAGCTGGGCCGTAGCTGCTGGAATCGCCGTTCTTGGGCGATGGCTAGTGGCCGCCATCGCCGATTGTTGGGCTGAAGGTCGCTTGACCACCGGCTGCCGGGAGTTGCTGGAACATAGGGGCTACTGGCCCACTGCCCCATCCCCACTGCCATGGGCCCCACTGTTGGGACCAGTAGGGTGGTGGGCCACTATTCACTGGACGGGGCCCACTGCCTGCTTGTTGACCACCGGAACCGCCGCGTTTGCCCCGCAGTTTTTGTTATTATTCTTCCGATTCTTTTTGCCGCCACCATGAGTATGGTTTTGGCCCGAATTATCAACAAAACCTGAAGAAATTGTGGAAGACGTCATTAGGACGACGGAGCTCGCTCCGATAACCGCCTTTTTAGCCAAACTGACTTCTTCCAACGTAAGCATGGAGCGGGCTTGATAAAAGGAGGGAAGTAGGTTGCTTTGACGAATGAGAGTCTCAACGCCATTATAGGCCTCAGAAAGACCGGCAACCAGTTGTAGAACCAGACGATTATTTGTCACAGGTCCGCCAACTCCTTGAGTTTCTTGCAATATGCAGAGACATTTGAAAATTCTTCCATGCGAACTAGAGAGAATTCCTGCTCGAGTGTGACAACACGTGAATGTTGGTTATCTTGGAATATGTCACACAATCTATTCCAGGTAGCCATAGCCGTGATATCCGGCTCAATAATCGTCTGTAAGAGGTCAACCGAAATAGTGGAATAAATCCACTGGAGAACGGTAGCATCAAGAGTAATCCATAACTGAGGATCCTCCGCGGGAAGAGGTATAGCGGGAGGTATTATGTGATGGATAACTTGATGGAAAATAGCGTGAATTTTAAACAATTCTGCCACGTCGTATATTGGACGTTTTCCATCTCAAGCACAATAGGGATACTGTTTTTGACGTTGGAAACCATGAGGGCAGGATGAAAATTGTTCTTAGACATATTGAAAGAACAAAGAAGGAGGGGAAATTTGGGAATAGTAAGAGAGATTTTGTGAGAGCGGAAGACGAAATTTGGATAGGAAACCCGAGGGGGGGGGGGGTTTCGGCCGAGAAAGGGTACAAAACTTTGGGAGAGAAATTTTTTGTTAGACCTAGTCTCTTGATACCATGAAAGAAATAACCCCCTTGATTATTTTCATTAATTGAAAGGTATTTATACAAGTTACAAAATAGGAGAATCCTATTCCTATTCTACTCCTAAAACCTTATTCTACCATAATTTTAACTATACAATTCTGGTAAGTGTATAATCCTAATTTAGATAACAAATACACTACAATATACACCAAATATATATACCATATATACAAGATGACAATCTTGTAATCTGCCCGTGATGGGCTCCCGAGATGGGCTACCGTGACTGCCGAGCTGGGCCTTGTAATCTGTATTCCCGTGATACACCTCTGTATATCACGGGTATATATACCTTGTTTAACAGTAACAGAAAATTTCTCAAAGGAAGATCTATTAATTGGTTGTTATCCTCTTTGTAGAGGAGCAAATGAGTTAACCAGAAGGAAGTCCACAGATTCACCAGAGGTTTCTTTGATAATGGGAGAATGTTAATGTCATAACAGTGCAGAGAAAATCATCTCCAAATAAGGAGTTACATGCCTTGGTATCTCATGATCTAAATAGCATGGAAAGCAGTTCTAAATCTGAAAAGATGATAAAGAAAAACATTCAGGGTCCAGAAATGAAAAGGGTAGAGGAGGAAGATATTTAGCAACATCTAGCAGACATAACAAGGCATGCAGATGTGACACCAAAGGATAATGGCAAAAACAATAAAAAGGAAAGGAAAAATAAAAATGCTGGAGAGGCACAAACAACCGGGGTTATGCCAAAGAGGACCACAACGGTTACGGTACAATTTTATGTAGAGGCATAAAAACTATTTCATTATTCGGACTTTTGAATTTATTATTTATTAAGAATTGCCACCTAATTTATGAGGGAAACTAGAAAAATCAAATTAAAAAGGGTTTTTCAAACATAGGAAAATCCTAAATATAATCAAAGTTCGAGGTAAGGGTTCAAATAATCCCCGGATAACGTGTTAGGTACTCCGATATTAAAGATCCATAAAATACGGTTGACCTCGGATTTTAAAAAAATAGAATTGCTTTGAGTTCTTAAAAATGTTTAAAATTATCATAAATATACTGTCACCCAAAAATCATTTCCCGCCAAAATCCTTTCTTTTTCTAATATAATTTCTTTCTCTTTATTTTCCAATAAAATAGCAAAATACTTGTTTCCTTGGAAAACACTTGACTTCATAAAAAATAATAATTTCAATAAAGATTACCACTTTACAAAAATAATCTTTTATTTATATAAAAGAGGGTCAACCAAATATCCTTTATTTCTCTTTACCTCAAAATCTAGTTATAAAAGAATTTATTAAAATTATATAAAAGGTTTTTCATAAGAAAAACTTGTGCAAAATCAATTATCTAAAGGTCCCCTTTTAGACTCAAAATCATTTTTTATAAGCTCTCTTTTCTGTTTATGGGTTTAAAAAAAAATAGAAATAAACATAATAGCCGAATTGAGAAACAGTGAAGCCCCCTTTTATTTAAAAGAATTAAACTTGTCAAATTATTCCTAATTATATTGTTATGAATAAGAGGGGAAAACTTTGGGTAGTCTCAAATAAATTATACTCTAGGGTTTCAATAAATATTAACGTTTTACAAGCAAATATCATATAATAGAGTGAAAATGAATAAAGACGGGCTGGTGAGTATACCGGCCCACCAGCTTCCGCATAAATAAAATCACATCCTATATATTTCTAGGTCATTTTTATCCATGACTGAGCCTTTTCGCACTTTTAGCCATTTTTATCCATGACTGGGCTACTTGCAATGTCCGAACTCGATGAAAAATGTGACTGGGCTTTCACCCCAATTGGGCTCAACAGATGTGCGAGATGGAGAGATGTGGGCTCATCGGCCCACAGTCGTGCAAAGAGGAAGAAAAAACAAATATAGGAGTTAGAAAATACCTAAAATTATCAAATATAAATAAAAAGGAATGCTAAATAAAAATGAACACATGTGTATGATTATCTTATAGTAATTAGTAATTTCAGCGGATCTGATAACTGAAACCAAAGGGAAAAAGTAAAAACCCAATTGCTCCTAAATTTAAGCTGGGCTGTGGCATGGCATGCAGAAACAAAAGACAAGCCCATATACTGATTCAGAGATTTCAAGAAAGGAGGAGAAGCAAGCCGGCCCAAATTAATACATACTCAAATTTAATCCTAAGGCCTACACATCGTTATCCAAAAGTTGGTGTATATATGATATTTTCGGAGGTATATGAATGTGTACAACCTTGATATACACATAGTGTATACCCTAAGGTTTTATACTTTGTATATCTTGAAATATATGATAACATACAACTAGGGGTGGGCAAAAAATCCGGTGAACCGAAAAAACCGAACCGAACCGGCGAATTGGTTAAGTTAAAAATCTGCTAAAAATCCGATTTAAAAAAAAACCGGTTCAAATTTTTAAATTGAATCGGTTCGGTTCACATGATTTTGTGATACACCGAACTGAAAAACCGGGGTTATTCTTGTAATTAGTCATACCCCTATATAAATAAAAGCCCTAACAGTAAATCTTCAAATCGATTTCCGCAGCACTCCACAGTCCACACCGGCGCACCGCAGTCAAGTTCCACGGCAGCCACCGATCGATTTCAGTTTTGCTGCCTTCAACACTAAATCTTCAAATCGATTTCAGTTTTGCCTTCAACCCATAAATCTTCAACACTAAATCTTTAAGCTTCCAAGTTCCAACATTTAATCAAATCGATTTCAAGCCCTAACCCATAAATTTTCAAGATTCATCAGAGAATCAACAGTTTTGCCTATTTTCTCTTCTCTCCTGCTCGATTTCGATTTATTTCTCTCGAAGACATGAACTCGAAGCTTCAACAGTTCAAGCTTCAAACTTCAATAGTTCAAGCTTCAACCCGACCCGACGTCCCGTTACTGCCAGTGCCACCACAAAAGGTAATCCAATCCCTTTACTCATTTCTTTCTCTTGTTCTGATTTCTCATCTGTTTTATGCTATGTTTGAACCATGTTTGTCGAAACATTATGGAGAAGTTATGAATTAGGCATAATCCGAGAAGACTTTTCTCGGACACTTGCTTTATTTGTTTGTTGAATGATTTAGATGCTGAAAACTGGTGTTAGTTGTTATGACTGCTTGCAAATTGGAAAAAGATCATCAAATTAAGGTTATTTAGAGTGAATATGGTAAAGAGAATTATAAAATGAAGTTACTGAAGTAATTTCTGATTTTCTGTAAAGAAGCAAACATATTCAATCTATAGTTTCATAATGATAATAATTTTAGTTCTTTACCTTTCTGTTGTGGGATTTAAAGTCATTTTTTCTTAGAAATGAATCTGTAATAATAGTTTGTTAACAATTATGGAGAAGTAATGAATTAGGTGTTTTGTATTCATTGATGTTGTTAAAGTCATGTTCGACTGTGTATTAGGTTGTGTATTATGTTAATTTTCTGATTATTCTCATATGTTTCATGCTTTGTTTCAGCCTTTCAGGTTGGACCATGTTTGCCGAAACATTTGTTTGATATTTTGTATTCACGGTGTATTTGATAAATTGCTCATGAACTCTCTAATATTGCAGAATGGAAGACACTTTGGATGATGTAACAAAAGTGGTGAAACGAACCGACGAGGGAAAATTGAGATCAAAAGTTTGAAATTTTTTTACTAAGTTACCTGGAGGACAGAAAGCCAAATGTCATTTTTGCCGAAAAGATTATGCTTGCGATAGCTCGTTAATTGGGACAACTAATTTAAGGAACAACTTGGCTAGATGCAAAGTGTACAAGAAATCAAAGCTTGAAGAGGATAAGAATAAAAAAGTATTAACTCGTGACAAGGGTAAGGACAATGATAAAGTTGTATTTGTGGGGTTTAATCAAGAGGCTTGTAGAGCCGCACTTGTAAAATTGATTATTAAAGATGAGTTAGCTTTTAGATTTGTCGAGAGTCAGAACTTTGTGGAGTATATGAGGGTTTGTTGTCCCAGATTTGTGGTGCCTACGAAGAACGATTGCACGAGATATTCTTCAGTTGCATCACTTTGATTAAAAGAATCACGAACTCAAACCAGCAGAGAATTTGTATTACAACAGACACGTGGACATCAATTCAAATGAGTAGCTACATGATAATAACTGAGCATTTTATTGAATGTGAGTGGGTGTTGCATAAAAAGATACTTTGTTTTACACCAATTTCTAATCATAAAGGAGATGTTATTGGAAAGATTATAGAGAAATGCTTATTGGATTGGGGTATTGATAGGCTATTCACAATTACTGTGGACAACGCAAGTGCTTATCAAGTTGCAATTGCTTATGTGAAGAAGAAACTGACAAATTGGAGTTCTAATGCGATGATTTTAAATGGTGATCATATGCATGTTAGGTGTGCTGCACATATAGTGAACTTGATTGTTCAGTATGGGTTGGTAGAAGCGAAGGACTCAATAGTTGCTGTTCGTAATGCGGTGAAGTATATAAGATCTTCTCCGACAAGGTTGCAAAACTTCAAGACATGTGTTGAGCAAGAGAAAATATCATATAAGGGACTTATGGTTTTGGATGTGCCAACCATATGGAATTCGACATACTTAATGTTGGAAAAAGTTGTGATATTTGAGAAAGCGTTTGATAGGTTAGAGGAGGACGATGGCCACTACAAAAGTTGGTTTAACGAAGATGAGAATGGAAGAAAAAGGATTGGACCTCCAATTTTTGTGGATTGGGATAATTCTAAGAGGTTAGTACATTTTTTGTCAGTTTTTTATGATGTGACATTAAAATTCAGCAGTACAAAATGTGTGAGTTCTACTGATTTTTTGAATGAGTTGTGGAAAATTTATCTTCATCTTAGCTCACTATCGGAATCTACTGATTTGTTGGTGAAAAAAATTGTTAATGGTATGAGACACAAGTTTGTGAAATATTGGGGTACTTGTCTCTCATGCCATTAAAAAATTGTTAATGGTATGAGAGATAAGTTTGTGAAATATTGAGGTATTTATCTCTCATGCCATTAAAAAATTGTTAATGGCATGAGAGATAAGTTTGTGAAAATTATAATGATGTTAGCCCAAATAGTGGTGTGGGTAGTAGTTCAATTGCTCAGTTAAGTGGAGTTTGTGATAGTGGCAGCAGTAGAAAAGAATCAATTGATTCTTTTCAATTGTTTAAAAAGATGAAGGTAACTGAAAATAATGATTTTGGGGTGAAGAATGATGTTGAGAAATATTTGTCAGAGCGGAATGAAAGTCCTAATGATCTGAATTTTGATCTTTTGAGTTGGTGGAAGATGTATTCGTCTAGATATCCGACTTTGTCAAAGGTTGCCAAAGATATTTTGGCAATTCCTATATCTACGGTGGCTTCCGAATCGGCATTTAGCACGGGGGGAGGGGGGGCGCATTCTTGACCCTTTTAGGAGTACATTAACTCATAAAACAGTTGAAGCATTAATTTGCACACAGAATTGACTTCGCTCAACTCTAATAGGAGAACAATTGTGCAACCAACCGAAAAAAAAACAGAGTTTTATGGAGATGTTGAATTGGTAACAATACTGTTTTTTATATATTATTTTTAATAGAATGATTATACTTTAATATTTTGTTTATTATATTGACGCTTCGGCAAATTGTATGCAGACTTTGAGAAACTTTCAATCATACCGCAATCACAAGAAATAGAACAAACACAAGCAATTGAGGACTTGACAATGGATTGATATTGACATTATAATGGTAAAGTTCTCAAATCTACATTCCTTCAAATCTATCTGATGATTTAAGTTTATTTTTGTTGTTGTTGTTTAAAAAAACAAAAATCACGTGCTGATTTAAGTTTATTTTTGTTGTTACTGTTAAAAAAATAGATTTCCAATTGTTGTTGCTTTTTTCGGTGAAAATTGCTGTTTGATTTTGTTGTTTCCAGTGAAAGTTGTTTTATGTTGTTGTTTCACAGTTAACTTGTTGCTGTTGCTGTTTGCCTGTTTCTGAAACGCTGTTGAAAGTTGCTGATGTTGATCCTGCTGAAATTTAATGTTTGCCTGTTTCTGATCTGGTGAAATTTGCTGCTGTTGTTGTTGATCGTGCTATAATTTCCTGCTGTAATTTGATATTTTTCTTGCTGAAATTTGTTGTTTGCTTGTTTCTGATAAGGTAAAATTTGCTATTGTTGTTGCTGATCGAGCTATAATTTGATGTTTTCCTGCTGAAATTTGCTGTTAAAATTTGTTATTGCTGTTTAAAAAAAACAGAAATTATTTGGACTTTATATTTGAATTGAAAAAAACCCGATATAAACCGATACGTTCGGCGATATAAATCAATATATCATTTTTTTTAAAAGTTTGATTCGGTTTTTATTTTTAAAAACCGATTTTTATTTTTAAAAACCGATTTTTATTCGGTTCATACTTTTTTATACAAACCGAACCGATATACGCCTACCCCTACATACAATAGGTTTCCACAGATAAGACAGAGGAAGAGAACATTTGAATAAATTACTTAACCACATAAAGGAGAAGGATCATGCACATTTTAACATATAAGATAGGCCAACCATAACTCGCATGAGCAGATCAAATTTTGCCCATAATAGGCAGTCATGTTGCATGCTTCCTCGATTCATATTACTTATATCAGACAATTCTTAAACATGAGATACAGACTTAGACATAGGTGCATGATTTTGTCAAAAAACAGGGGGCATTTATCCCTAAGCAGCATCTATTCAAAACATGTGACAAGACCTTTCAGCAGCTTAAAATAGTTCAATACCAAGTCATATCCTATACATAGTTTCTATATAAAACAAGATTGTGAACTAAGGTAGCATGTAGACAGGGAAGTTCAATAAATACAAGATGTTGGTATAAACACTATCCATCCCCGTCGTTAAGATTAAAAAAAAACATGCTATCATGAATGCATTTTTACACTTGGTCAGGCAAGAAAAATGTGTAGTTAGCTTGACAAATATGTAGACTTAGAAAATTGAACAAGTAACCATTAAAGGGAAGCATTTCCAAGGGTTCAGGGTCATTTAAACTAGACTAAGCATATATGATCCTATTCATGCATAAAGATATTTAAGTCAAATCTAACCTGAAAACTTGGTTCTAGAAGAGAGGAAAGCTTTTATAATGTTGCCTTCTTGTTGAGGATTATTTCAAGCTAAAGAGAGCTCTTGTTGAAGATTTTCCTGATTGTGTAAGTTAAATTTAACTTCTCCTTGCTTGTGTTTGAGTTTATCTTGGTGTTGGTTGAGTTGTTGAACTGGAGAATTGCAAGATAGGTACTTGAAAGTTGATTAAAGTGTTGTTACTTTGTTGGGGTTGTTTTAAGCTAATCTCAAGTCATGTTATGGATGGAATTTGTGAGAAATAACTTGTATATGATGTTGTTGTTATTGTTGAGATAGTCCCTCGTGTATTGGACATGTTATTGAAAGTTTTGAGTTAAAAGAAGACGAGGAAATAGTTGATTTATAACTCTAAATCGAACTTGTCACTTGTCGTATTATCTACTAGTTTCCATAGTGATTGTTGTGCGTTTATTATGGTGTAGATTGAAGTACATTGTGAGCTGGTTATACTGCCTCATTGAAGCAAGTTAGCCAAGATATGTTAAGGCTGTTTCCTTCTTCATATTGGTATAATTCCGTAAATAATAGAGCGTCGAAGCAGAGCGTAAGAGAAAAGCCATCATATCGTCACTTATCCTTGTTATTTATACATCTTCTCATGTATTAGAGTTCCTTCACCGGGAGTCCATGATCACTCTATATTAGCCTCGTGTTACTAGAATGAGCAGCATATTGATATACATATAGATACATCTCATTGATATTACATACATAGAGTCATCCCGAGCATTATATGACTAGTGAGAGTT
Source organism: Anisodus acutangulus (assembly GCA_029783415.1). Lineage (NCBI taxonomy): Eukaryota > Viridiplantae > Streptophyta > Magnoliopsida > Solanales > Solanaceae > Anisodus > Anisodus acutangulus. The sequence continues at coordinate 37,273,241 of CM056506.1, read as the reverse complement.
ATCCGACCTTATGGTTGGTGAGAGTTGTCCCGTCTTAGAGTTAGTGAGAGATATACTGAGACCTATACGAGGCTGGTTACAACAAGATATATGACTATAGACCAAATAGAGTTACACATTACCTATGGGGCTATTTCACTTCACTTGCCTTCGGGGCTATTCGATTACACACTCGCCTTCGGGGCTATATAAATATGTGCTTGCCTTCGGGATTATACATATACAATTGTCTTCAGGGATATATATATATATATATATATATATATATATATATATAGATTATCTTCGGGGCTATTTTCACACCCCAACCTTGGGGGTATGGCCGTCACCCTACGCTTTAATGACCCGAGCGTACCACCTATGTATCATAACCTGAACATATAACCATTTAGACTGACAATGCCTCAGAATGATAATCAGAAAAGAAATCAGAATAGAGCGTCCTGTAATAGTAGACAACTAACCAACACACATATATATATAACAAGGCCGATAAGGACACTGACAACAATAAAAGAAGGTCGGTAAGGTCATAACAAGCATACTAATAGACTGACAAGAGGGCCGACAAAGCCGTACAAAATAACTATACATCAACCACTAGTCTGCAAGCCTCTAGGAGTAATACAACATGTCATCAGGTGGGGCCAAGCCCCCTCCATACCCAAAATAGACATAAACATAAACATCATAACCTATTACTCTCCATACAACAACTACGGAAGAAGAGGAGTGCGACAACCAACAGCTGAACCAAGCAACCTACTATGAAGGTATGTCTGTCTGTCTACCTGCACCTATGGGGATGAAACACAACGCTGCAGCAAAGGGACGTCAGTACGAAAGAATGTATTGAATATGTAAGACATGTAAAACATGTATATAAGAATGTAATACAAGTGAAGGGTACAAAAGTCAACCTAGAACTCTGAACTGCCACTGAGGCCGTACAACAAACCGACTCATGATCATATGCATAATAGTAACAATCAGGCCGCTCTATCATATCAAGCCTCTTTGTGGGGCGAAACATCATAACGTACCCAACTGTAGTGGTATGCACATATAAGTGTCGTACACTTTGGACTATAGCGCGACTCAGTAGAAAATAGATAAATATACATATACAATGCATGAAGAACCTTAATGATATCATAAAACATGGTCGGAGTGACTGAAGGTCGGTATCCTCCGACTATCGTTATGCAACTATGTACGTCAACTTTCATTCAATAATCAAGAGATACAATAAAGTGCGAAAAGTACTCCTGAAAAGGGATAAAAAAGAGTTATAATTCTTCAACAGAATAGAAAGACATGGCAATTAAAACCTATCAAGAATGGATTCGTTTAAAGGTCGGGGCCCTGTCCCTAACATTTCAGAGTTATGTTTTCCATAGAGGCTTATAGATTGGTTGGCTCCTGTAAGGCCTTCTTGGCCTAGAAGTTGACTAGTCGATCTGTACGACGCCCTTGCCAGACTCGTACTATATTATATATAGTGGTTTGCAGTTGTTGTAACCCTCTTGTTGTGATGTCCAGATAACGTCTTGTACATTCATGTTGTTATGTCCTTGTCGGCCACAATTTCTATTCAGTTTATAGGTTGTGTTTCAAAGTGGTACGCTCGGGCCAATGCAATATTGGGTGTTAGCTACACCTCCCAGTTTGGGGTGTGACAGTCAGTACCTGCACCACTTTCCTAACATCCTCATCAGATGGAGCCGGTGGTATAACTGATGGTACATGATCTTCCCTCAGTTCTTTTGATACAACTGGAGTCGAGATACCTGGAAAGGCGACTCATATCCTCTGACGGATCTATCTCAGTAGAGGGCGTACTACTCACATCCCCTCTTAACTCATCATCGACTTCTCTGCTAGCCATAGCTCTGCTAGAAGAAAGCATCATTGTAATCATAAACATAATAAGGGTTATGGAAATAACTCTTACGACTCAGCTCTATAGCATAATTCTAGATCACAAAGGAAAGGTAGCTATCGTTCTAAATTCCCCATAGTATTTTGTTTATAAATTTGGTGTACGACACGTTCATAAACAAGACTCTACTTGACATGGCTTTTAGATTCTCTAAGATAGACTTTCTCTGATACCAAGTTTGTCACAACCCAACCTTGGGGGGTGTGACCGGCACCCGGTGCCGTAATGGCCCAAGCATACCACCTGTGAAACACAACCTGACCATACGACTGTCTAGGCCGACAAGGCCTCAGAACAACATCCATGAGATAATATAAATAAAAACAATCTATAAAGGATAACAGTCCAACTATTTGTGTATATACAAGGCTGAGTAGGCCACAATAGACATTAACAGACCAACAAAAAGGCCGACAAGGCTATAAAAAACCATTGTACATAATACCTAAGTCTACAAGCCTCAAAGAGTAACAAAACATAATAGAAGGTCACCCATACATGTAAATAGAAACCATACTGACAAAGACTACCACCTCCAGAATAAATGGAGTGCTCCAACAATACAACTGAGCTAAAAACCTATTGATGGGGGTCTTTAATACTGGTACCTGGACCTGCGGGCATGAAACGCAGTGCCCCCAACAAAAGATCGATAATGTAAGTAAGAAATCAATATAGAAGAGTTAAGAAAGGTCAACCTATAACTCTGAACGACCATTAAGGGCGTGTAACATGCATGCTTTTCTTTAAAAACTTATACGTATGTATATATGTATATATAGGCCACACATTGGGGCTATTCCATTATCATTTAGCTGCTTTTTGGGGCTATCATCATCATAAACTACCCAACTGCAACAGTGTGCACATATAGGTGCCTTCCCTACCGACTATAGCGCGGATCTTTGTCATAAAATAGATACATACATACATATATATATATATATATATATATATATATATATATATATATATATATATATATAATGCATGAAAGAACTCAGAAGAGCCTCATGAACATGGTCAGAGTGACACAAGGTCGTTACCCTCTAACTATCATTATGTAGCTATATGTATATCAATTATCGTGAAACCAACAAGAACCATCATACATCATACTATCAAGTGTAGAAAATACTCATGACAAGGGACAAATAAGAGTCATGAAGTACTTCAATGGGAAGTATAGAGGGCTTTGAGTTGGTAAGTGGTTCAGGTATTGGTGAGATTCGGGTTGACCCGAAAGTAGGCGAGGAAAATAGGTTCTCGTTTTATCGGCAAGGTAGGCAGTGTGGTGGTTGAATGTTGTTTCAGATTGTTTTTGCTTAAAAGCGTGAGTTGGCATTTTAAGAGGTGGTCCGGAGGGTCTTGCGGGAGAGGGTGGTAGTGGTGGTTTGGTATTTTAGTGGAGCTAAGGTTGCTGAAACAACATGAGGCAGTGAGGTTCCGGTAGAGACGTTTGATGGGGACGTTGGTGTGTTTGGTAGTATATGTGGAGTTGCGTTTGGTTTTGGATGGATGAAGGCCTTTTTGTTGAGATGGTAATGAGGTGTTATGGGAGGTAGAAATGTGGAGTAACAAGTAATTGGATCACGAATTGTATACGGATTGTTGGAAACAATCCGAGACACAAACCAAGTCACAATTCGGTATATATGGGTCCTTGGATGGTAAAACGAGGAGTTAATTGCTCGTGTGGGCTCCAAGATTTTGTGATCAATTTCACAAGGACTAGCTTGAGGTTTCCTGCCCACAATGCTCAAGACTAACCTAGCAATGGTGATCGAAACCTTCGACAGGAGAACCAAGCGACCCTCCCAGAGGATCAACTATGTATAACAATCCAGGATTGAAATTCTTAGATAAATTGAGTTAACACTCAAGTTTTTCATTCAAAAACAACTCTTTTGGCGGTAAAATTCATGAATCATCACTTTGGGAGCCGTAGGAAGCTTCCGTGGTGAGAAAGTCCTCGGCCACCTCTTCTCCTAGTCTAGTAATCCTTCATTATTACAAGGTTCCTTAATTGTGTCCTAACCAGAACTAATAATAGCCTAGATATTAAGATAATCTAAAAGAATGTTACAAGGTCTCGGCCAGGACCACATGAAAGCCGACAAAGCTTATGGCATATTTGAGTCTTCAAGTTTTGTTCTCGACCCCTCTCCATAATCCATCCCAATCTAGACATGTTACAATCGGATGATTGGCAATGTTGGGCATCCCTAGCAAACCGCCTCTCGATTCTTGTATTGGGATTAAGGTTATTGGCTTACTTACACCATTCTCCCTTTCTTTGATAGAATCTATCCTCAAATTCTCATCATCTAAATAGGGGGTAAATCTCCAACGTTGAAGGTGGAACTAACGCCCCCGTACTCACTTGGTAGTTCGATCTTGTAGGCACTTTCTCCAAATCTCGCTAATACCTTGAATGGACGATCTGCTCTAGGCATTAATTTGTTTTTCCTTAGATTTGGAAACCGCTCCTTCCTTAGATGTAGCCAAAGCAAGTCTCCGGGTTGGAATTGCGGTTGAGTCCTTGATTTGTTCGCCTCCCTTTTGTATTTGTCATTGGCCTTCTGGATTTGCGCTTGAATTTGATCATGCAATTTTTTGAAAGCCTCAATTTTGTCCTTAGTTGCGAAATGTAAGATTTCTTTCTTTGGAATGGGAATTAGATCAAGGGGTAAGAATGGATTCGTACCATACCCAACTTCGAACGGTCCCTTTCCCGTGGTGCGAGATGGACTTCGATTGTAGGCAAATTCCACGTGAGCTAGTTTGATATCCCAATCCTTGGTCGTCTTATTTACTAACCCCATCAATTATGTACCGATGGTTCTATTGGTCACTTCTGTCTGACCGTTTGTTTGAGGATGGTGGGAAGTGCGGAACAAAAACTTAGTGCCAGAGAGCCTTCACAAAGTCTTCCAGAAATAACTTAGAAATTTAACATCCTTATTTGACATAATTGTTTTCGGTATACCATGCAATCTCACCACTTCCTTCAAGTATAAATCCGCAACGTGAATTGCATCGTCAGTTTTGTGGCAAGCTATGAAATGCGCCATCTTGGAAAACCTATCCACGACCACCATGATGGAGTCCTTCCCACATTGTGTTTTTGGTAAGCCAAGAATAAAGTCCAAGCTCACACATTCCCATGGTATTTTCAGAAAAAGGAGAGGATGTACAACCCCTTGTGAAAAAAACTCTTGGCCTTTTGGCAAGTGGAGCACCGACTCACTACTCCATGCACATTTTTACCCATCCGCGGCCAATAAAAGTGTTCTTTGAGGATCTCCAAGGTTTTCATTAAGCCAAAATGACCGGCAAGCCTGCCCGAGTGTACCTCATGCACAAGAAACTCTCTCGTGGAGCACTTAGGAACACATAACTTGTTCCCCTTGAAAAGGAACCCTTCTTCCAATGAATAAGACCCGTGAGCTCCATTTTTGCATTCGGTCATCGCGTTCTTGAACTTGGGGTCTTGGTCATAAAATTCCTTAAGCACCTCAAATCTCATAAGCTTTTGTTCTAGTATGGTTAACATGACATGGCGACGATATAGGGCATCCGCCACTACGTTAGATTTGCCATCCTTATGCTTTGTGAAAAATGTAAAGGTTTGCAAATAGGCTACTCATTTGACATGCCTCAGATTTAACTTGCTTTGCCCGTGCAAGTACTTTAAGGATTTGTGATTCGAATAGAGAACAAAATGTTGCGGCCTCAAGTAATGTTCCCATTGAGTCAAAGCCCTTATGATAACATAGAATTCCTTATCATAAGTGGAATAGTTGAGTCACGCACCATTTAGCTTTTCACTAAAGAATGCAAGAGGCCATTTCTCTTGGATTAAGACGACACCAATATCGACTCTGCTCGCATCACACTCTACTTTAAAGAGTGTTTCAAAGTTTGGAATGGCTAGAACTGGTGTCTCACACAACCGTGCCTTCAAAGTTTCAAATGCCTTTTGAGCTTTGGGAGACCACTTAAACTCACCCTTTTTTGTGAGTTCCGTGATGGGAACCACTGTGGGTAAGGTTAGTATGTGTGCTTGTGTGTTTCTTTGGTAATTGCTGGTACCGAAAGTAAGTGTCTAGTAAACTTTATTGCATAATCATTGTGGTGTATTGACCAAATTCTTGGGTGCATAAATGCTTAAATTTTATTATTGGGGTATGTAAGGCATGTGTTTAGACTTGTGTAGAGAGAAAGACCTTTAGGGAGATTATCAAATGGCATGAACGTAAACACATTATGTTGTAATGAAACTAGAAGACTAAGAGTAACAAATATTCAACAATGGCGTGGTAAACTTACTTACCCAATAGGTTGGGTCGGAAAGTGCATAAATACGACTATGGTCTAAAGTAGGGTGTTTGAACAATGGGTGTCAAGGTAAGAGTCCTTATGTGCAAAGTGCTTTAAGTGTATTTAACTTTTGTGGATAATGTAGATTAGATAAATGGTTTACTGCCTATCATAGGACCTATTTGTAGAGTAACTTAATATTTATATTTGTTTTATAGCTTCTGTCATTGTTGGCCTATGATGCCTACGGGGGTACGTTGTGTACTTATGCTATGCTTGCTGCATCTTTTACATGGGTGCAAGTACTCGGTCTACTCAGGTTGCAGTTTGGATCATGAGCAAGTGAGGCAGACCATTCAGTTCGGTAGCCCTGATCTCCATCTAGTCAGTCCATCCCTTTTATTCATGGCATCATTGTATCTTAGAGTCCTTATACTAGTGACACTAGATTTTGGGGTAGTGACTGTTGTATTCGGTAAAACTTGTAACTTTCTTAAATATTTTGTTACATACTAGTATTTTTTGTTACTTTCGCTTTTGATTCAATAATATTTTCATGATTGAGGTTAGTGATTCTTCTACGGTTATTGTAGGTGCCCTCACGACACAAAATAGAATTTTGGGTCGTGACAAATTAGTATCAGAGCTCTAGGTTCAATAGTCTCACAAAGTACAAGGACAATGTTTAGTAGAGTCTCGTGTATAGGTACCTAGACATTCATACCCATCCTCGACAAGCTATAAGACATTTAGCAATTTTTTCATTCTTTCACTCTTATTGTGCTAGCTGTAAACTGAGCACCTCTGTCAGATATAATAGATACCAGAACTACATGATGTCGGACTATCTCCTTAATATACAATCGAGCATAGTCTTCGGCTGAATAAGTAGTCTTGACGGGTAGGAAATGAGCTAACTTCATTAGTCTATCCACAATCACCCATATCGAATCGAACTTCCAACGAGAATTAGGTAATATTGTAATGAAATCCATATTAATTATCTCCCATTTCCATGTCAGAATTTCTATATTCTGCAGCAACCCTCCAGGTTTTTGATGTTTAACCTTAACTTGTTGGCAATTCGGACACTGTGCAATGAATTCTGCAATATTCTTCTTCACGTCGTTCCACCAGTATAGCTGTCAGAGATTATGATACATATTAGTAGAACCATGATGAATAGAATGTCTAGACTAGTGAATTTCTTCCAAAATCTTCCCTCGAAGTCCACCAACATCGGGCATACATAACTAGCCATTATACTTAAGAATTCCATCTTTTGACAACTCGAACAATCGCTTTTTTGAGAGAGAATGCCTTCCTTAATTCTCACTAAGGCTGGGTCATCAAATTGTCATGTCTTCACTTCTGCCACTAAGGAAGATTCAACAACACTCTGAATTATGACGCCCTCGTTGCCTGCGTTAATCACTCAGACCATTAGGTTGACCAACCGATTCAGATCCTTTGCTATTTCCAACTCGTCGACTCCCACATGCTTCAGGCTACCCATAGACTTCTGACTTAATGCGTCAGCCACAACTTTTGCCTTGTCTGAGTGATACAAAATATCCACATCGTAGTCCTTTAGTACTTTAATCCATCTTCGATGCCTCAAATTCAATTTTTTATATTTAAAAATGTACTGCAAGCTCTTATAATTTGTAAATATATCAACATGACCTCTATACAGATATTGAAGCCATATCTTTAAAGCAAATATAATAGTTGTTTACTCAAGATCACGGGTCGGATAATTCTGCTCGTGTTTTCTTAGTTGCCTGAAGCATACTCGATAACCTTGTCATACTGTATTAGAACACAACCTAACCCTACTCTAGAAGCATCACAATACACAAGATAGCCCTCAGATCCATCAGGAAGTGCTAGAACAGTTGCTGATGTTAACCTGCTCTTCAACTCTTGGAAACTCTTCTCGAAAGTATCTGATCATTGAAACTTGGCTTCCTTATAAACAAGCTACTATCCTACACGGATGTAAACTGGGCAGGATGCCCCGATACACGTCGCTCCATCTCAGGCTACTGTGTATTTCTTGGGGATAACCTTATTTCATGGTCCGCCAAGCGGCAGGACACATTATCCCGTTCGAGCGCTGAAGCAGAGTATCGCAGAGTTGATAATGTCGTTGCTGAGATTTGTTGGCTCCGAAATCTTCTTTTGGAGCTCCAGTGTCCACTACGAAAGGCGTCTATAGTCTATTGTGACAACATATCTGTCATCTATATGTCTCATAATCCGGTCCAACATCAGCAGACTAAGCATATTGAGATGGATATCCACTTTGTATGAGAGAAAGTTACCCGTGGCCAGGTCAGAATATTACATGTGTCTTTCTCTTATCAATATGCAGACATATTCACAAAGGGACTACCACGACAGCTCTTCACCGACTTTCGATCCAGCCTTAGCGTTCGGCCTCCTCCCGCTCCGTCTGAGGGGGAGTATTGGTGAATATTCTCCCAATATTCATCGTATATTTTGTAATTATGATAGATGTATATTTAAGGTAACTTAGGATTCTGATTGTAGTAGGAATCAACCATTTAAGGTAAGTTAGGATTCGTACTGTATTAGGAATCAACATTTGTACAACTATATATATTGTGAATAATGAAAGGAATCCCTAAGGGAAATTATTCTATCTTACACCATTGCATCCCCAGCAAAAGGAGGATCTTCTGTCTGAAATCGTGATAGGCAAAACGCAGTAAGATAGAACAACATCTTTAGTCTCATTCTGTTGTTGTAATTGTTATCCAGAACCTTACCTGGGCGTTTGCTTTGAAAACAGTCAGGAGTAGGGACAACATCACTTCCTTAAGCAGTGCCAAAGGCAGTGCCTTGATCAGCAACATCATAACCAACATCAGTGCCTTGAACAACAGCAGTTCCTTGAACAGCAGCAGCAGAAACGAAAACAAAATTGTTGACATAAGTAGAACTAGAACTACCAACGAAATTGTTAACAGAACTGTCAACTGTGTTGACAGAAATAGAGCCAAACCTAGAATTAGAACGAGAACTGGAAACAGAACTGTTGACAGACATCTTTCGAACACTCAGTAAAATTTTGTCTTAAAATTGTAGATAAAAGTTGGTGTATTCGAAAGGTTAAACAAAACAAATGATTTTCTGAGTTGAGAGATGATTATCTGTCTTTAAGACAAAATTGACCCGTATAGATGCTTTTACGGTGATGGACAATAGTCTCCCGAAATACAACAACAACTACCAACTATACAAAGCAAATATAGTTGATTTTATCAAAGAAATAAATAAGAATAGATTGTTTGTTTGAGTTTCTGATTCTCTGTTTCTGTTTATGTCGAACAAAACAGAAGACTAATTCTTTGTTTTCTGTATATTCTGAACAAGAGAGAAGAGAAGAAAATAGAAGACTAATTCTTTGTTTTATGTATTGTGTGTTATCTCTTTGACTGAACATTACTGTTCAATTTAAACTTGAGGAGCCTAATTATATCATTTCTAATTTTTTTTAATTTTTTTATATATTTCAATTCAAATTTAACAATTTAAAGATTTTATTACAATGCTTTTTGATACTGTCTTAAATGTCAAGTGAAATCCCTATTACGATTTAAGTGTATTTCTAAGTAAGGGTGTTGTTGGATTTCATGTCCAAAATTCGAGCTCTCCAATCATCGTGGCTTATACAATTTCAATTGGGAAACAGAGACATAAATCAACAACTCACTTTGGAAGAACTCGGTTATCCTTTTTCAGTGATGATGAGAATTTTATAGAGAGTTGTATGTTTTAATGAATCAAAATAAACATATTTACCTGTGGAATCTTGCCGCATGATTTAGCACCAAAGTACTTGAACGACTCTGTTTCGAATCCTCCAAAAATGTTTACAAGGCAGTTGTGATTATGCAAAATCAGACCCCAAGTTAGGGTGATGAGTTGTTATAGTTGTTAGTGTTAAACAAGGTAATATACCCATGATATACACTGAATATACTTCAGTGGCCCAGCAAAGAAGTGGGCAGTGGCCTAGCAAAGCAGTGGACAGTGGCCCAATCGACAGAGCTGAGGCTGAGGCCCATCACGGGATTTGGCTGTCAAGCCCATCATATGCAGTGGCTAGATTTGTATATTAGGAAAGTATATTTTGTGTATATTGTAGTGTATTTGTTACCTAAATTAGGATATACACTTACCATAATTGTATAGTTAGAATTATGGTAGAATAAGGTTTTAGGAATAAAATAGGAATATGATTCTCCTATTTTGTAACTTGTATATATACCTTACAATTAATGAAAATAATCAAGGGGATTATTTCTTTCAGCTAGTCGTTTTTTGTGCCCTCATATATCTTCTCAAAATGGGAAAGCCGAACACAAAATTTGTTACATAAATAACATTGTCCGCACTCTCTTACTTCATGCTTCCGTACCCCCATATTTTTGGCATCATGCTCTGCAAATGGCAACATATCTCCTTAACATAATTCCGTCCAAAGGTCTGACATATTCTTCCCCCTCCAAATCCTATATAATAAGAACCCTTCTTATTCTCATCTTCGGATTTTTGGGTGCTTGTGTTATCCGTTATTCCCATCCACCACAATTAACAAACTTTAGGCTCGGTCTACTCCGTGTGTGTTTTTGGGTTATTCGTCTAATCATCGTGGTTATAAATGCTTTGATTTATCCTCCAAGAAAATCATAATTAATCGTCATGTCATTTTTTATGAAACCCAATTTCCTTTTACGAAAGTTCATACTCCCGAGCCTAGGTCGTATAATTTTTTGGATGACCAAATATCCCCGTATATTATTCGGCATTTTTCGGACATCTCCCGCACCCAAAACTCTCCAGCGGGCCCATCGCCTACGCCCCACTGCATCGCCCCACGTTCCAAGCATCGGATCGCCCCAAAGCAATTGGGCCAGTCTAGCCCAATTCTGGAACTGGTCTAGTGGCTGCTCCAGATTACCAATTTGGGCCAGCAGGCCCACTGCCTGCTGGCCAGTCCGTCCCGAGCCCAGCAAATTCCCAAAATTCACTCAATTCTTCCTCAAGTCATAGACCGGTCACTCGTAGTCAGCGGGGTATTTTTACACCTAAAAGACATTTTAATTTATATTCTGATGTCTCTAAATCCCCCTTGCCCCGTAATCCTGTGTCAGCCTTAAATGACCCTAATTGGAAAATTGCTATGACTGATGAATATAATGCTCTTGTTGATAATAAGATGTGGGAGTTGGTGCCCCGTCCATCTGGTATTAATGTTATCAGGTCTATGTGGATTTTTGCTCATAAGGAGAATTCGGATGGGTCATTTGCTCGACATAAGGCGCGACTGGTGGGTGATGGTAAGACTCAGCAGGTTGGGATAGATTGTGGGGAGACGTTTAGCCCGATAGTCAAGCCGGCTACTATTCGAACTGTGCTTAGCTTGGCTCTTTCAAAGACATGGACTATTCATCAGTTGGATGTCAAGAATGCTTTCCTACATGGTGATCTCAAGGAAACAGTCTATATGCATCAGCCGTTGGGATTCAGGGATCCCAAACGTCCTCATCATGTTTGTTTATTGAAGAAGTCCTTATATGGGCTTAAGCAGTCTCCACGGGTCTGGTATACGAGGTTTGCTGACTTTGTCGGCTATTGGGTTCACTCACAGCAGGTCAGGTAATTCCTTGTTCATCTACCGTTGTGGTTCGTCCTTGGCCTACATTTTATTGTATGTGGATGATATCATTTTGACTGCCTCGTCCGATGCATTACGCCAGTCTATCATGGCCCTGCTCTGCTCTGAGTTTGCTCTGAAATACTCAGGGCCCTTGAGTTACTTTTTGGGGATTGCCGTCAAGAGTCACTCAGATGTTTTGTTTTTTTCTCAACAAAAGTATGCAGCTGAGATCATCGAGAGATCCGGGATGTCCTCCTGTAAGTCCACTTCCACTCTAGTTGATGCTAAGCCCAAGCTTGGGGCCGCGGCCGGCGTCCCTTATGAGGATCCGACCCGCTATCGCAGTCTTGCAGGGGCCCTCCAGTATCTTACCTTTACCAGACCGGATATTACGTATGCTATTCAGCAGGTGTGTTTATTCATGCATGATCCCAGAGTTGAGTACATGAATGCAATCAAATGCATCATTCGGTATATTCAAGGGACACTGGACTATGGTTTGCATTTGTATCCTTCATCTACATCCACACTTGTCGCATACACAGATGCTGATTGGGGTGGTTGTCCCGACACCAGACGGTCGATGTCTGGCTACTGTATGTTCCTTGGCAACAACTTGGTCTCTTGATCGGCAAAGCGTCAGGCAACTCTATCACGCTCAAGTGCAGAGGCCGAATATCGAGGGGTAGCGAATGTGGTCTCCGAATCATGTTGGCTATGTAATTTTCTTTTGGAGCTTCATTGGCCGATTCAGAAGGCAACCTTGGTATATTGCGATAACAGTAGTGCTATCTACCTTTCAGATAACCCGGTTCAGCACCAACGCACTAAGCATATCGAAATGGACATTCACTTTGTCTGTGAAAAGGTTGCTTGGGGTCACGTTCGCGTATGTCATGTCCCGTCTCGTTATCAAGTTGTAGACATCTTTACAAAAGGTCTACCAACGGTCCTTTTTAAAGATTTTAGGGACAGTTTCAGCATTCGAAGACCGCCCTGCTATGACTGCGGGGGTGTGTTAAACAAGGTAATATACCCGTGATATACACTGAATATACAGAAGTATATATCACAGGTATACATAAGCAGTGGCCCAGCAAAGCAGTGGACAGTGGCCCAATCGACAGAGCTGAGGCTGAGGCCCATCATGGGATTTGGCTGTGAAGCCCATCACGGGCAGTGGCTAGATTTGTATATTAGGAAAGTATATTTTGTGTATATTGTAGTGTATTTGTTACCTAAATTAGGATATACACTTACCATAATTGTATAGTTAGAATTATGGTAGAATAAGGTTTTAGGAATATAATAGGAATAGGATTCTCCTATTTTGTAACTTGTATATATACCTTACAATTAATGAAAATAATCAAGGGAATTATTTCTTTCAACTAGTCTTGAAGAAAAACTATGATATCCACACAGTAAGTTGTGGGATTACATATAACCCCTATTTTGAAAAGTTCAATATGTTTTCGGCCCCTGAGCCTAAATCTAATCAAGAAGAGAATGTTATAGTTGGTTTAGGAGTTTTAAATGAATGTCTTTGTATGACATATTGGTCATGAAGGAATCATGGACATCCTTATTTTTCATAAGCAATTTAGAAATAAATTCTTCTTTTCTTCTTATGGATTTGTAGTGCCCTTGTACATGACAGAGACATGAGAAGTAACTTTGGTAATAAAGTTGTTGTATATGCAAGACCACAAATACCACAGACTTGCTCAATCCCATTTAGGCTTTATTATGAATATTGACACTTTATAATAGACATGATATAGTTAGGATGGTTATCAAACATGACCTAAAGTCACAAAACTAATCCTCTCACTCAAAATCACATCTGGAGTATGTTGGACTGAACTCAAGACACTCAACAAGCATACATATAATGGGGGACTCATGAGGTCCATATACCCATCCAATTCCATCGGATACCAGGTCAGTGGCTAAAATGTCATCATCTTTCATCACTCTTGTACCATATACCATATCTCATAACTGACTTTCCAAGCCGCTCCTAGCAATATATCAACAGTTCAGTGACCATTATAAAATGTATGAATGATATGGACATGTGTACACCAAGTATCAACATAATTAATATAAGTAGTATTTCATAATTCTTTACAAGTATCTTTATTATTTTAGCATGTAGATAATATATTAGATTCTTACAATTTTTTTAAGTGTAACATAATTAATGGGTCAAGCTACCATATAATTGTTGACCTTTCTGAGATTATTACTAATAAGTTTTTTTCAGATCGTGCCCTAGTATTGCTAGAATTTACCTGAGTACGCCTAAGAGTATTTGTGGATCATGTTCTAGTATTGCTGGCATTTTTCTAAGTAACATGTGAAAGTATATTTATGTCCTAGAGACAATCTGTATTAGGACAAATGTACTTTATACACATTTGTATTATTATTAATGGAGATTAATATTTTGGCATTTGCAATTATTGAATTATTATTTGATTGTTTGTAATTATTCACTAATGTGCATCCCTTGAGCTTACATTGTCATTAATAGAGTGAGATATTCATGATAGAGCGTAACTCTTAAAATAGCCTCGACTAATGATCATCGAGAATGAGATACCGATGATATGTGATAAGTCGACATGTGGTCTGCATCACATCCTTAGAGGATGTAGTATGTCTCACCTGCTACGAGTAATGGCTACTCGTGATGGACACATGAATACTTTGAAAGTATTGGTATACCATGCTGATATACTGTTTGTTATACTTGTCTAAAGTATGATCAGCGTGTGGGAGATAGAAGTCCTTAGACTTGAGGTCAATACACGCCTTGTCTACAAAGTAATGTACTTTGATCCCGTCCTAAGCTCAAATGCCTTATAGGTTGAGATACGACTTGTATTGGGTACATTACGAAGTGGATTGAAGGTGGTAGTTGAGCCAAGATTAGGATTCATTCCTCGAATGTACATTCGAGAGAACACTCGGATTCTCAGTGATATTAGGTTGACTAAGTTGTTGGCCAACGCAATAGACGTATTTAGAATATGGTCTAGTTGTCAACTAATATAGATGAGATACAATGATTAAGCCATTTGGATAGACACTTGACAAATCCTAAGCTTGATCGGGTGTGTCGTGAATGAAATGATTTTATCTTACCACATATAGGTTAAGTTTACTGGATTCGCGTAAACGTACTTCACATATTGAGTTCGTCTTCCGGTGCCGTCTAGGAGTTCCGCGTAGACCTTAATTTGATTAATGTCGATATGAGAAGGCATGTAGGGTCACACTATGTCGATTGTCCGTTTCGATCTAAGGATGTATTGAGAGAGTAATTAAATGTTCGATTTGGAATCGAGATATTTAAATGAATAATGATTATTTTAATTAAGTCAAAATTGGATTTTGGATTTAATTAAGAATGTACGGAAAATAAATTGAGACAGTGCAGGTGCACGTCGAGCGCCGCGGCGCCCATACCCTAGGGCCGCAGCGCCTCTGCATCGATTTTTGGGCCATGCCCAAGGTCAAACCCTAATCCGATTTTGACCTAATTTCCAACTATAAATAGAGGCATTCCCTTTCATTATTCACACACTAATTTTCTGAAAAACATTCTAAGCCTTAGAGGCTTAGAATCAAATACTCTCTCGAACCTCTGCCGAATTTTTCAGCTTTCCGAAAGAGAAATACATTGAAGCTTGGATCTTGCAATCGGAAGGGCAACCGCGTGTGCACCTTATAGTAGATAAAGATTTCAGATAATATAACTTGTAAGTTCATGCTTTATGTTACAAGTTTAATTGTTGTATAACCATACCAGAAATGTTGTTGGGGTAAGTAAGAAACAAAACTTTTAAACTTCTGTTGTGCCTTACTTATGTGCTTTGTACCCAACAAAACTCTACAACCTGGGTCCACCTTTGCATCTAGTGGCCCGACAACCGGGGCTGCTTAAGGTCTCAAAGCATTAGGCACCGCTAGTGATGCATAAGGAAAATTGTGCTAGGATGCCCTATAACATCTATAATATAAGTGTGGCGAACTACAAATTCATAAATAAAATTTTACAAAATACCACTCATGACGGCCTAGGACAATTAATCATATGTTATGTTATCAACTTCTCACGCCTCCTAATTATGGTGAGACGTGATTGACACTAACATGAATTACCCGCCGGGTGAACCTTGAATCTTCTATACAAGTTACTTTTAACACTAAATTTAATATTACAATAACATTAAAATAACTAAGACTAAATTGAATCAACAATCTAATAACTAAATTACGTAATTCTAATGTAGCTAAATTATAAATTGTAACCCACTGGATTAAGTTATGACCCTCGAATCTAAATTTTCTAAATACATAGTCTTCAGGGAATACCTGAAATACTAAAATGACCGAAAGTAAATTAACAGCGAATGACTAGCGAAAGAGAGACTAAATACCACCAAAAAATCATTCGTCTTTGTCAAAGTTGTTATTTTAGTTAATTCTACAGTTTTGAAAGAACAATATGTAGTGCAGAAGTGGTACTGTGACTTTTTGGTTGGCTTGACACAATTTCAAGATTTGACAATTCAAATGTTTAATCTTTGGATAAATTCTTGCCAATATTTACAACATTTTATAACTTTATTATATCATCTTTCAAAGAATAAAGCTATTTATATGAAACTACAAGTAGTCTAATGTTAAAACCAATTTCATAAATATATGATAACAAATTAATAACTGAACTTTAAGTAAAATTCAACTCATATCATAGTATAAATGTATTTATAAGTCACACGTGGATTATGTATACGTGAGTATATATGAGCCTAACACGTATGGTTGCTTGAAAGTAAATTTTGTGAGGCGAATACGTTTCAGATACTTGAAGTTCAACTTAAAAAGAAAACTTGATTAGTAATAATCTCATAAAAGGTCAATAATTACGTGGTAGTTTGACCTATTAACTGTGTTCACACTTAAAAATAATTATAAATATCTAATATATTATTTACGTGCTAAACAATAAAAATTGAGCAAATTTTAATTTTAATAAAATGTCCAAATATGAGGAATAACATATTTTCTTTCTAAAAGAACTTAATCAACATCTGTGATCCTATTAATTGCATCACATGTATCTTTAAAAATGATTTCTCTATTCTCAATTTAATTGTCTACATATACACTTCGATATTTCATCTATCAAACCACATTACTTTAATTCTTAAATTTTCCTTTGAATAAAGTTTGTTTCTATATATATACATATGGATTCTTCAGTCATAAACTGAACAATTGTCGGGATATAGTTCTTTATGTGCCACCAATTTCAATAATTAGTAGTGCTCAAATAGTGGTATGTTGCTTTCTAACTTTCTAACTAAGGTTACTCTATCAATGGTGAAATTTTATTATTTTAAATGTTACTTAAGATGCATGGATCATTTGAACATTTAAAAAAAAAGGTTTTTGAGTTATGTTTTAATTTAGAAATTAGAGAAGTTCACAAACAAAACAAAGATTATCTAGTTGTTGTTTTTTTGGCTGAAAAAAAGAATTTCACATAATAGATTTTGATTGATGTAGAGAGAATTTGAGGTATAGGGGTAGCAGAAGAAATTATGAAATTTGATAAAGTAATTATTATTTTATTAAATTTAAATAAGTCAAAATATAGAGAATTCATATAAGGATAACCATTTTCTGCATTTGTTTCTTTTAGAAAAATTATTAAATTTTGTACGTGCTATGTATAGTTCATAAAAATGAATAATAAACCATAAAATGATATTAGCACCTACTCCAATATCTAGTCAACCTATAACAACAAGATTTCTATAACTTTATTCCTTATTTTTTCGCTTGTGTGGTGCTTCAATTTTTTTTTGTTATTTAAGAAAAATAATCTCATACCCTTTCATTCATCCACACAATCATATATATACATCTCTAAGATCTTAAGAATATATTACATTATTAATATGATATCCTAAGAATATATGATTATGATATGATATTAGGGGTGGCCAATGGGCCGGGCCGGGACGAGTCGGGGCGGGTTTGGCGGGATTGGTCGGGGCGCGACGGGGGGAGGGGCGGGATCTGGATGGAGGGATTCGCCGAAGTCCCATCCCGTTCCCGGTCCCGTCGAAATCGGGTCGGGGCGGGATCGGAATCGGGTCGTGGCGGGATTTTTTTTTGTTGCACTTAATTTAAAAAATAACATATATAAACAATTCAATAATTGAACAAGATAGTGTAATAAAAATATCCCAAGACTGTTTTTGTGCCTCTTATATTATTTAATAGACATGATTTTTTTTGTAATACAAATACAATTGTCAAAATTGCAACTTTGTGGTGTTAAAAAATTGTAAATTACATAGTAAAATTACAATTAAAAAAATTACATTTTAAAAAAAAACTGTTCTAGTTTCTTGATAATTTCATGTGGTTCTTCGGTTGGAATTGATATTTGTTGGTCAAATTTCTCCACGTCGCTTCCACCATCTTCGGATAAGATTTCGTCTTCTTCTTCGTTGATCTCCGGTTGACCGCACCTTCTCCGCTCCGCTCGTATTCAATCTCTAATAATACTGCAATCTTCAAGTTGTCTCCGGCTAATGAGTGTTTGTGCTCTCCTATTTGATATCTGCCGGCAGAGAAAGCGCTTTCAGACGCCGTTGATGACACTTGAATGTTCAAAACATCACGAGCCATCATTGAAAGTGTCGGAAAGGTCTTCTCATTCCCCCTCCAGTATTTCAGCAAGTCTTCACGTCCTTCTTTATTGAGAACTGCTTGGTACGGTACAGAACCCTGCAAAATAAAAATATCTAACTCGCTAATTTGGTTAGTAGCGTTACAGCCGCATATTCTATTTCTGAGGCTTTCAATACTAGACGCCGAAGCAGCATGTCTTTTGTGAGGTTGTGTTAAAGAAGAAGATGGTATGAAAGCCGGTAGGTTGCTAGCACTTTCTTGTTGGTAAAACCTATATACTTTTTTACATTCGTCTTCTACGCTAGACAACACTTCTTCTTTAGTTTGTTCAATAGGTGGTGGGTGATTTGGATTTTTGGGACTTGGAGGTGGTAGTGCTGCTATACAATCATTAATAGTTTCAATAAGTGATTTAGTACCGTCTATTTTAATAGTCGGATTTAATACAACACCAATAATATAAATAGTGAGAATAGGAATAAAATATTTTTTTATTTTGAAAAATATTTTTTTAATAGATGCATTATAAGCTGGTTTATCCATATATTCATTAAGCAGTAAAAATATTAGAGCTATATAAAACAACATAGTTGAAATAGTAGGATAATATATACCGGAAAATTCTTTTGTTGCTTGAAAAAATTTCTCTAGAAATACAATAAGTTCTGAAATTTTTTCCAATCGCTATCTACAGCCATATCAGCTGGATTTTGATTATGAGAGTTAAAAAATAAAGTTATAGGTTTTCTATAGTCATAAGCAACAAGTAGTTGTTCGTATAAAGAATTTCACCTAGTGGGTACTTCTTCTGGAATTTTTCTATAAGGTAGTTGGCAATCGTGACAAGTTTTTTTATATTCTTTTTTTTCGTTGTATTCTATTATTTTTAAAAATAAAGTTTATAGCAAATTGTATTTTAATAAGAATGTCTTCAAAAAGTGATAGACCATCATTTACAACTAAGTTATATATATGACACACACATTTTATATGAAAATGATCTGGAAAAGATGGACTTAAACTATTTTTTAAAATTATAATAGCATAATTGTTAGAAGAAGCGTTATCTAATGTAATAGTCATAATTGTATCAGTTATTCCGTAATAATCACTGTTGACACCCAATTTTGTCCTGTCTTTTCCAATTTATTTACAATTTTAAATATTTTTAACACCTCAAAATAATTTTAATCTATATACATACATGCGTATATATATATATATATATATATATATATATATATATATTATGCTCTTATTATTATTATTATTCGCATTTTTTAGGGTCATATGCATTTTTATCACAATCATAAGTTTTATCCGAAAATTCTATGTTATTTAATTTTTGCAAAATAACATCGCATTTCCAATTTTTTTAATCAAGCATTAAGCATATCGCAAATATTATATTTTTTATTTTATTATTATCACATCGTTATATTCTTATTTTTTATAATTTACATTTTTCTTCAATGCATTTTTAATATTAAACCCCTTTTATGTTTTAAACCCATAACTCATTTTCTTATTTCTCAACCCAAAACAATTCAATTCCCCATACCCATTCGGCCCAATAGCCCTCACCCTATATTTCCCTTACCCCATTTTTCGGCCAAGCCCAACCGGTCAAGCACAGGCCAACCCGCAAGCCCACCCGCAACAGCCCAAATCCAACACCCATTTCCTTATACCCGACCCAAACCCTTTTATCCCCCTAAACCAAAACAAAACCAAAACAAAAAAAACCTAACACCCTACCCCCCCAAGACCGGCGCCGCACACCCCATACCCCCGACCCCACACGCCGGTCACCTCGCCCACTGCCACCACCAACTCCCTGCCACCAACCCTTCGACCCATACCCCAAAAATCCGCAACCCATGCCCCTCAAATCCGCGATTTTTGGCTCCTTTATTTTGAAATTCGAACTCGTTTTGAACACCAAGGGGGTGCGAATCCACCTATAAATACCCCCTTTTTTGTTCTACATTGGGGGGATTTTTCGGAGGTCCAATTCCATATAAATATTTTGTTGTGTTCTTGATTGTAAGCATTTTCCCTCCTTGTTATTCAAGAATTAAGTCCGAAAACAAGCCCAAAATCAAAAGAAAAAGGGGTGAGTTTCATTCTTGAACTTTGGTATTTAAATACTTCTATTTCTTCACTGATTCGGGTCGGGTCACTGACCCGGGTCGGGTCGACCCGATTTTGGGATTTTTCAGAATTATTGCATTTCGCATCTTGCATGTTGGTTATCTGAAATTGGTGCAAAAATCTGATTTCGGGCTGAACACCTGATTCGGGTCGGGTCACTGACCCGGGTCGGGTCGACCCGATTTGGATATTTTTCCAGAATTATTGCATTTCGCATTTTGCATGTTGGTTATCTGAATTTGGTGCAAAAAATCTGATTTCGGGTCGAATCACTGATTCGGGTCGGGTCGACCCGAATTGGATATTTTTTAGAATTATTGCATTTCGCATCTTATTTGATTGGTTATCTGAAAATTGGTGAAAATTTGATTCGGGTTTGATACTTGATCAGGGTCGGATCACTGATCCGGGTCGGGTCGACCCGGTTTGGATATTTTCCAGAATTCTTGCATTTCGTATCTTATTTGTTGGTTATCTGAAAAAATCTGTTTTCAGAATTGGGTCACCCATTCGGGTCACTGTTCATAATCCGGGTCTGATTTTTCATAAATACTTCTTAATCCTGTTTCGATTCCAAAATTTCAGAATCCGGGTCGGATTCTTTAATTGCTCACTGCTTGTTTCTTGGGCACTGTTATTATTGATTGAACTAATACCGCATTTAGGCAGATGAAATTGAATTTGAGGCCGCACTCTTTTTTCGTTTCGTTTCTCTGTTTTTCAGCATTGTTTTAAACATCCGGGCAACGGATATCTTACTGTTTTACTATTTTATTGTTTTATTAATATCGCATTTAGGCCGATGAAATTGAATTCGAGGCCGCGCTCGTTTTTCGTTTCGTTTCTCTGTTTTTCAGCACTGTTTTAAGCATCCGTGCAACGGAGATCTTACTGTTTTACTGTTTTATTGTTTTATTAATATCGCATTTAGGCCAATGAAATTGAATTCGAGGCCGCGCCTTTTTTCTTTTCGATTCTCTGTTTTTCAGCACTGTTTTAAACATCCGGGCAACGGATATTTACTGTTTTTACTAAACATCCCGTCTTCTCGGGAATTGCCTCTCTATTTTTTCATCGCCATCGCTGCTGCCATCAAGCTTTCCGATTTAATTTTGCTGATTCGAACACGGTACTACACTGGCCGATGAAAAATATCCGTCGATTTTGAGGCCTCCACTGTCGTAAAGACAGAAATATAACTTCTGGGCAAGGATGAGGCTTAAATCTTTTTATTTCATTCGAGGGATCAACATATTTAGTAGGCGAGGCGACTAAAATAACCAACAAGTTATATGTTCGCAACCACGACGTGATTATAATGATCTGTTCTTTTCATGCGAGAGACCAACATGTTTAGTAGGCGAGGCAATCAAAATAATCATCGAGTCACACGTTTGCAGCCACGACGTGATTGGAATGATCTTTTCAAAATTTAAGTCTGAGCCATCCGTGACCAAAACGCTCACTGTTTTGGATACGGATCCGAAGTTATTTGTATTTAACTGTTTCTAACCGTTTGTTCTTGACAGCTTGCAGGGAATAAAGTAAATAAAGGCATATATTCCTCGGGGTTTATTTTTTTTGTTTACTTTCTTTAATTCGGCTTTTATCCGGCTCTGTATTGTAATATTATTTATCGAACTTATGTAACTATTGAAATGCTTAGAATAGGCAAACTTAGAATTAATTCATAGGGTAGTTTAAGACTTGAAACTCGTCGCTAGCTTATTTATTTGTAGGCTCGGTTAATTCAAACTTAGAAACCCTCCTCTAGTTATTTATTTTAGGCTCGTCACACGTATTCAAGATTTTCAAAACAACTTTTGTCATCTTTTATTTGCTTTATTAATCATACCGAATAAGTTTATCTTTTGTCAATTTACAATTCAATGATTCCTAAAATTTTACTTCTTTGGCATTATAAATAATTTATTGTTACAAATGCATATTTTTTCAAACTTTACATGTATCTTTCTTTTTAAAATGCATCATTTACTAATTATTTGCAAACATCTTTAAAATCTGTTATACTTGTAAAACATGCATTTTCCTAGTAATAATTAATCTGAGTTTGACCGGATAACCGCAAGTTAGCGGATCTTAAAGGATGCCTAACCCCTTCCCTTTAGGATAATAAAGAACTCTTACCTAGAATCTCACTAGTTTCGCAGACCTTAAAATTGGAGTTATATTGCAGCATTTATAGTCAACATTTAGGTGCCCTAATTCACCTTAGAATAATTAGGTGGCGACTCCTTAATTTACCCAGGAATCACCGAATACGTCTGTGCTCCGCTCCGACCTCGCGCGAAGTCGGGTTAAAAACGGGCACGACAGCATGGCGACTCCACTGGGGAAATCAGGTTCTTAACCATAGCAAAATTCGGTTAATTATTATTGCGCTTTACTTTTGCTCATTATTTGATTTAATGCTTTGATATGTTTCATTTGTGAAATTTTGCATAAACTGCTTTAATTGCTATATTCTCTTACTGCTTTCCTTAAATTGGCATTTCGTTCATATTTCTTCCATTCTGGAAAATTGACACTATCACACACTACACGCAAGGTGTGTTTTGCGCACCCACAAATTTCTTTCAAATTACCAAATTTTAGGAGAGTTGGCGTATGCGCGGAGTGTCCGGACCATCCGGTGGCCGCGTAGCCTTCTCACTCGAGCAGTCCGCTCGGGAACTTTGAGTCTAGTCAGCCAAATCTTAGAAAATTTAAGCTAGAGCTATACCACCCTTTATTTTAAGTCATGCATGCATACACCTTAGGTGGGTCGATCCTTGGTATCGACTTCATAATTAAGAAATCCGCCAAAGATGTCTACGGGTCTCACAACCCAACGACCAATCAGCATATTATGTGTAGCATGATAAGGATAGACTAATCCAAGACTAATCATGACATGCTGAAATTGGAAAATGTACATTCATTTTGTCTCATTTCCGACAAAGCATTGCAGTTTAGCAGCTTGGATCAAACCTGTCGTAATCCCGCATATATGGCGTTTAGGCCCACCTCCGGCCTAAGGGAGGCCCCATGCATATTAGGATGCACATTTAATTGCCATACAATCATTTTGTTGTTTTCTCCTACTTTTTCACTCTGTGCATATTATTTGAAACAATAATTACTCGCCCTATACTAACTTGATTTTCTTCATTTTTAGAAGGTTTATTTTGCCTAGATTATTTTTCCCAAAGGTTGATTTGCGTTGACTAAAACTGGCAGAACATCCCTACTTCGCGAGGTCAAATGCACGATCATTCAGCGAAATAATTGATTCAGGTGCATCCGAACAGACTGGTCTGAGACTTATCACTCTCCCGGGAGATGAATCAGGAGTTTCAGAAAGGGAAAATACTACCGTCCAGGAAAAATACATCGCCCAACTGTTGCAACAGATGGCGATCATCTGATCGAGATTGAGCGGCTCCAAAATCTCACAAACTTGTCCATTAGCGTCAATACTCCACTCCCTGAATAAGGGACGAATACAACTGCACCGCAAACTTTTTCATCTCATGAACAACCATTTTCCCAAAACCTCCCCGAAAATTCGCCACTAAACAAGACCAATCCACAACACACTAACCTGCAAGCAAGTCCACAACAAAGCCCGCCACAAAATGATCCGGCATCCTTCACAACTCCACATACCCAAATTACCCCACTCATCCAAAACACCTCTTCCACGCAAAATCACCCGGCAAACCAACACATATTGATGGCACACATCGCTGATCACAACGAGCAGTATGTGCCACCAGTATATGCAACAGAAGCTCAACCTTTTACTACCGCAGTACCAAACATGGCTCCTCAGGGGATTGGCCAGTACGAGGGGATGGGAAGGCAAGTAAGGATCAAGACCGATGAAAGTGTGGCGAGAGAAATTCATAGCCTAAAAGAAGCATTCAAGAATATCCAAACCAGCAAGGGGCATGAAGGACTCGAGTACGAAGATCTGTGTATGCATCCCGACATTGAATTACCTGTCGGATATAAGGTACCAAAATTCGACATGTTTAATGGGAAAGGAAATCCTCACTCTCATTTAAGATCGTACTGCGACAAACTGGTTGGGGTAGGTAAAGACCAGACCATCATAATGAAACTATTCGTAAGAAGTTTAACATGAGAAGCACTCGACTGGTACACGAGCCAAGACCCGCGAAAATAGCATAATTGGGGCACGATGGCACAAGATTTCGTGGATAGATTTAAGTTCAACACTGACACAGTCTTGGATAGATTTTATTTGATGAAGTTGGAAAAGAAATCCACGGAGACCTTCAGAGAATATGTCATGAAATGGAGGGCAGAAGCAGCAAAAGTTCAATCCCCGATAGCGGAAAGTGAGATGACCACTCTCTTTGTACAATCTTTAAAAGACGCAACCTACTATGAAAGAATGATAAGCGTTATAGGACGGAGTTTCTCTGAAGTTGTAAGGATGGGAGATTTCATAGAAGAAGGAATAAGAACTGGAAGAATTACAAACTTTGTAGCGTTGCAGGCAACGAGTGAGACAATTCAGTCGGGCTCATTTGAGGGAGCAGTAAAGAGGAAGAAAGACGGAGTGCCCCCCGTCATGACAGTTCAGAAACATAGGCCAAATCAAATGTCAACCTACCAAATGCCATCACCCCAGCCTCCCTACTACAATCAAAACAACCAAAGTCCTCAGCCTTCCTATTATTGCCCATACGCCCAAAGCCCTCAACCTTACTATCAATACCCACCTGGTCCCTACCCTGTCTACCATACCCAACCAATATATAGCCTGCCTCGAGCGCCAGCCTATCCGAATCCCCCACAATATCAGCCTGCATACTTACCTCATCCACGAGTCCATCCACCAAATGCACCTAGACCCCGCGCAAAACACGAAAGAAAGCCAGTTAAAACCTATACACTTTTAGCAGAACCTCGAGCCCAGTTATATGAGAGACTGAAAACCGCAGGAATACTCCAGCCTATCCCAGGAAATGTCCCCAATCCTGTTCCCAAGTGGCATGATGAGGCTAAGCATTGTGCATACCACTCGAGAATCCCTGGACACGACACTGAAAATTGCTATGCCCTCAGAGACAAAATTGAGGCATTGATCAAAGAAGGAGTTATCCAACTGAAAGGACCTTCCTCTAATGTAAACAATAACCTTTTGCCAAATCATGACGATGCCAACGTAAATATGATTACTGTTGATGAAGAACACAACTTGGAAAGAACCATTGTGCCAGTCCAGAGAGAGGAAAATATTGAATCATCGGCCTTTATCACCCCTATGATTACAGTCCAGTTAAGGGCACCGTTCGGAGTAGAAGTGCTTCCTCCAAAGCCGCGGATCATGACACCATCTTTTCCTGAAAAAGTCATATCAACCAACCTTCGAAGGAAGAGAGATGCTCTTTTGCCAAAGCCTGTTCCACCTCTGAGTCAGTCATTCGTCAAAGCATGCGCCACTCAGGAATTAAAGGAGGACAATGCAGCCAACCTCGTGAAAGGATTCAAAAGATTTTTCATCGCTGAAAAAGAAGTAAAATGCAATATGATTCTCAGTGATTACGCTAGAGACTCAACCATTTGGGATGCAGAGCAAGAAGATGATTTGGAAAAATTGGACCTGTGCCCCGGCCTTGTTTCTCCCGGAAACTAGTTAACTGCATTAATGTTTAATGAAACAATGCGATTCAGATTGAGGCCTGAACCATATCTATGCATTTAATGTGTTTTGCATCCACCTTTTGAAAGCTTAAAAAGACAAATCTGCATTGCTTTTGCTATTTTAAAATCTATTTTGTTTAATAATTTTCTTTTTCATCATGCAAACTAATAAATTTGTCAATAATATGTGACATATAGTGAAACAAGCAAACAAAGTTCCAAACAACGAACAAGACTCCGAAGAATATGAGGAAGACTCACAACCAAAAGAATTGGGGCATTTTTTTAGAATAAGCCAAAGCCAGTTTTGGATGAAACATCAAGATAGGTTGATAATTACAAGCATTGGCATGAACATTTTTCCTTTGTACTCTTGGGCTACCGCACTACAATCAGGACTTCTATCGGGGCAATGCTATATCTTTCGCAGCCAAGTAGATACAGAATCATGTACGGAGAGGCTCATGAACACAGTTTGTCCGGGGCAACTTTATCGGAATAGAATGGCCAAAGCTTTTAAACAAGAAAAAAAAGCCAAGGACTTTAAACCGGGGCAATTGGTGTCAAAACGCATATCCCTACACCAAGATGAAGCCAAAGAAAAGTTCGAATTGGCAAGGGCCTTACACGGTTCACCAAATGCTGACTGGAAGGACACTAATCCTAGCTAAAATGGACGACGAAGTTTGGCCAAAAGATATCAATGCAGATACAATATCTAGGATTTGTTATTCTCTATGTAATGTATCTTTTCCATGTTGTAAAGTTGCGCTCCTTCGGCGGGACACGCATATAACCCACATAGGGTTTCATCTATTTAAGACAGAAATTTCCCAAAAAATCACATTTTTTACTTGTAATATGAACTACGTTATGACCTGATTCCCTCGGCGGGATACGTAGGCGGCCACATCGGCTTCGGTCCCATTTTAGAAAAAACCCTTACAATCTCCTTTGCTTGTAATGAACTACGTTATGACCTGATTCCCTCATAGGGATACGTAGGCGGCCTAAATCGGTTTCGGTCCCACCATTAGGAAATCTTTTTTACTTTATCTCACACATGACAAAATGCACCCATCTGATCACCCTGATAGGACAGGAAAGCAACCCACACAAGACTCGATTGTCCATTCGAAAGTTCATCATCCTCACATATCGGAAACTGGGGCATTTTTTTGGGATCACTGCCAGAGGACGCCGATAAACATGGAAAAGCATCGGCAAACTAAGTCTTCAGCAAGAAGAAGGATTTTGGATAAGACGTTTTCTTTGTTTCACCGCATGTCACTGCTCGATAGGCATTTACATATATGTATACTTTCTTATAAGCAAATTATTTTCAACAAATATTTTCATTAGAGTTCGACAAGAATTTTTACTGATATGCATACATACTTTCTTATAAACAAATTGTTTGCAACAAATGTTTTCATTAACGGTTAGCCAAGACTGGGAACCAAACATGGGCTACAGGTCCGAATCAGCAGGACATGCAACTATCAAGAGCCAAAGCTACAAAGTCAACGCGAATCAACCGCCCCTCCCCCGAACTCACAAATTTTCTTTGAGTACATGTTCTTCAGGTTGTAAGAAGCAGGGAAGCCACATCACTTATGATCAATTTCCCAAAGAATTTCAGCATCACAGCTCACCACAAGGATCACGTTCCTGTTTTGCATCTATACAATGACATCATCTTGACCTACAGGGTCCCAACCATTATGTCTGCACAAGGATGTTATTTCGAAGCACATGGAGCTTAAACACAGCAAACCGACGTGGAACCATCTATTACAACAAACTGACGTCAAGAACATCATTTACATCAAACGACGACAAGGACGTCGCATCACATTTTTGTCTAGGCGACATTTCAATTCACAGTCCACAGGAGTTTGAATCGGCAGAAGATTCAGCACAACGTGGAGCTATCTGTTACAGCATCTCAACGACGTCAACATCATTACAATGACGTCTTCAGCAGGACAACTATTTTTACAGCATTACAACGATGTCATCAGCGTTATCATTACAACGACGTCAACAATATTACAACGTCGTCTTCAGCGCAACATCTATCTCTTACAACAAACAACATTACAACAACGTCATCGACATTACAGGAACACATCAACTATCTTTTACAGCATTACAATGACATCAACAGCGTTACAACGATGTCATCAGCGTTATCATTACAACGACGTCAACAATATTACAACGTCGTCTTCAGCGCAACAGCTATCTCTTACAACAAACAACATTACATTCTTGCAACAACGTCATCAGCATTACACTCTTGCAACAACGTCATCAACATTACATTCTTGCAACAACGTCATCACAATGACGTCTTCAACACAACACATTGATACAACGACGACATCAGCGTTACATTCTTACAACAACGACATCAACAACATTACAATAATGTCATCAGCAACACGCCCATACAACGGCGTCATCAACAACGCGCTCATACAATGGCGTCATCAATAACGACGTCAATAGCATTACGACGACGTCTTCTGCACAACAATTATCTTTTATAGCATTACAATGACATCAACAGCATTATAATGATGTCATCAGCAACACGCCCATACAACGGCGTCATCAACAACGCGCCCATACAACGGCGCCATCAACAACACGTCTACGCAATGGCATCTTCTGCACAACAACTATCGTTTACAGCATTACAACGACATCAACAACATTACAATGATGTCATCAGAAACACGCACATACAACGGCGTCATCAACAACGCGCCCATACAACGGCGTCATCAACAACACGCCTACGCAATGTCGTCTTCAGCACAACATTTATTTTTACCGCACTACAATGACGTCTTCAGCACAACAATTATCTTTTACTCAGCAAAACAGCATTACAACAGCGTCCTCGATGTTACAGGCAGCACAACAACTGTCTTTTATATTATTACAATGACGTCAATAATATTACAACGACGTCTTCAACACAACACGTCAATCCAACGACGTCATTTCAGGCGCCCACCTCATACTGCAGGTATTTTAATTTTAGTCAGGCGCCCACCTTATAATGCGGGTATTTTAATTTCAGTCAGGCGCCCACCTCCTAATGCGGGTATTTCCAAGTTATATTCTCTACAATTTTTTCTCAGCAGTTATACACTAATTATATCTTAAGCTTTAGTTTGCAGGAGTTTTTAATTTGCAGGAACTTCATCACAACGTGGAACTATCTCTTACGGCGAACCGAGGCAAATTGATCAACGACCTACTTCGAATGTCGATCCGCTCTTTCCCAATAGTTTTGTCACATCTGCGACCAGTGTCATCATAACTCGACACTGTGCAATATTTCTTGAATCCGCACCAACTTTTTCAATGTCATCTCCCTTGAAATTTTGTTTCTACCATGCATACCTAATCTTCCTTCAAGTCCCGTTGATCAGGACAAAATCGGCTACTCAGTCAACTTCTTTGTCCGAAAACTCTTTCATCATCTCCGGCCAAAGAGGGGCATCTGTTGACACCCAATTTTGTCCCGTCTTTTCCAATTTATTTACAATTTTAAATATTTTTAACACCTCAAAACAATTTTAATTTATATACATACATGCGTATATATATATATATATATATATATATATATTATGCTCTTATTATTATTATTATTATTATTCGCATTTTTTACTGTCATTTGCATTTTTATCACAATCATAAGTTTTATCCGAAAATTCTATGTTATTTAATTTTCGCAAAATAGCATCGCATTTCCATTTTTTATCAAGCATTAAGTATATCGCAAATATTATATTTTTTATTTTATTATTATCACATCGTTATATTCTTATTTTTTATAATTTACATTTTTCTTCAATGCATTTTTAATATTAAACCCCTTTTATGTTTTAAACTCATTTTCTTATTTCTCAACCCAAAACAATTCAATTCCCCATACCCATTCGGCCCAATAGCCCTCACCCTTTATTTTCCTTACCCCATTTTTCGGCTGCCCAACGGTCAAGCCCAGGCCAACCCGCAAGCCCACCCGCAACAGCCCAAACCCAACACCCATTTCCGTATACCCGACCCAAACCCTTTTATACCCCTAAACCAAATCAAAAATCAAACAAAAAAAAAACCTAACACCCTACCCCCCCAAGATCGGCGCCGCACACCCCATACCCCTGACCCCACACGCCGGTCACCTCGCCCACTGCCACCACCAACTCCCTGCCACTAACCCTTCGACCCATACCCCAAAAATTCCAAACCCATGGCCCTCAAATCCACGATTTTTGGCTCCTTTATTTTGAAATTCGAATTCGTTTTGAACACCAAGGGGGTGCGAATCCACCTATAAATACCCCCTTTTTTGTTCTACATTGGGGGGATTTTTCGGAGGTCCAATTCCATATAAATATTTTGTTGTGTTCTTGATTGTAAGCATTTGCCCTCCTTTTTATTCAATAATTAAGTCCGAAAACAAGCCCAAAATCAAAAGAAAAAGGGGTGAGTTTCATTCTTGAACTTTGGTATTTAAATACTTCTATTTCCTCACTGATTCGGGTCGGGTCACTGATCCGGGTCGGATC
The DNA here is from genome assembly GCA_029783415.1 of Anisodus acutangulus. Classification (NCBI taxonomy): domain Eukaryota; kingdom Viridiplantae; phylum Streptophyta; class Magnoliopsida; order Solanales; family Solanaceae; genus Anisodus; species Anisodus acutangulus. Next base: position 37,242,133 of record CM056506.1, on the reverse strand, counting down.
GACCCTATTTTGGGATTTTTCAGAATTATTGCATTTCGTATCTTGCATGTTGGTTATCTGAAATTGGTGCAAAAATCTGATTTCGGGTTGAACACCTGATTCGGGTCGGGTCACTGACCCGGGTCAGGTCGACCCGATTTGGATATTTTTCCAGAATTATTGAATTTCGCATTTTGCATGTTGGTTATCTGAATTTGGTGCAAAAAATCTAATTTTGGGTCGAATCACTGATTCGGGTCGGGTCGACCCGAATTGGATATTTTAAAAAATTATTGCATTTCGCATCTTATTTGATTGGTTATCTGAAAATTGGTGAAAATCTGATTCGGGTTTGATACTTGATTAGGGTCGGATCACTGATTCGGGTCGGGTCGACCCGGTTTGGATATTTCCCAGAATTCTTGCATTTCGTATCTTATTTGTTGGTTATCTGAAAAAATCTGTTTTCAGAATTGGGTCACCCATTTGGGTCACTGTTCATAATCCGAGTCTCATTTTTCACAAATACTTCTTAATCCTGTTTCGGTTCCAAAATTTCAGAATTCGGGTCGGATACTTTAATTGTTCACTGCTTGTTTCTTGGGCACTGTTATTATTGATTGAACTAATACCGCATTTAGGCAGATTAAATTGAATTCGAGGTCGTACTCTTTTTTCGTTTCGTTTCTCTATTTTTCAGCATTGTTTTAAACATCCGGGCAACAGATATCTTACTGTTTTACTATTTTATTGTTTTATTAATATCGCATTTAGGCCGATGAAATTGAATTCGAGGCCGCGCTCTTTTTTCGTTTCGTTTCTCTGTTTTTCAGCACTGTTTTAAGCATCCGTGCAACGAAGATCTTACTGTTTTACTATTTTATTATTTTATTAATATCGCATTTAGGCCAATGAAATTGAATTCGAGGCCGCACTTTTTTTCTTTTCGATTCTCTATTTTTCAGCACTGTTTTAAACATCCGGGCAACGGATATTTACTGTTTTTTACTAAACATCCCGTCTTCTCGGGAATTGCCTCTCTATTTTTTTCTACTGCTTACTGCTGCTACTTATTATTTTCAATTTAATTTTGCTGATTCGAACACGGTACTACACTCGCCGATGAAAAAAATATCTGTCGATTTTGAAGCCTCCACAGTCGTAAAGACGGAAATATAACTTCTGGGCAAGGATGAGGCTTAAACCTTTTTATTTCATCCAAGGGATCAACATGTTTAGTAGGCGAGGCGACTAAAATAACCAACAAGTTATATGTTCGCAGCCACGACGTGATTATAATGATCTGTTCTTTTCATGCGAGAGACCAACATGTTTAGTAGGCAAGACAATCAAAATAATCACCGAGTCACACGTTTGCAGCCACGACGTGATTGGAATGATCTTTTCAAAATTTAAGTCTGAGCCCTCCGTGACCAAAACGCTCACTGTTTTGGATACGGATCCGAAGTTATTTGTATTTAACTGTTTCTAACCGTTTGTTCTTGACAGCTTGCAGGGAATAAAGTAAATAAAGGCATATATTCCTCAGGGTTTATTTATTTTGTTTACTTTCTTTAATTCGGCTTTTATCCGGCTCTGTATTGTAATATTATTTATCGCACTTATGTAACTATTGAAATGCTTAGAATAGGCAAACTTAGAATTAATTCATAGGGTAGTTTAAAACTTGAAACTCGTCGCTAGCTTATTTATTTGTAGGCTCGGTTAATTCAAACTTAGAAACCCTCCGCTAGTTATTTATTTTAGGATCGTCACACGTATTCAAGATTTTCAAAACAACTTTTGTCATCTTTTATTTGCTTTATTAATCATACCGAATAAGTTTATCTTTTGTCAATTTACAATTCAATGATTCCTAAAATTTTACTTCTTTGGCATTATAAATAATTTATTGTTACAAATGCATATTTTTTCAAACTTTACATGTATCTTTCTTTTTAAAATGCATCATTTACTAATTATTTGCAAACATCTTTAAAATCTATCATACTTGTAAAACATGCATTTTCCTAGTAATAATTAATCTGAGTTTGACCAGATAACCGCAAGTTAGCGGATCTTAAAGGATGCCTAACTCCTTCCCTTTAGGATAATAAAGAACCCTTACCTAGAATCTCACTAGTTTCGCAGACCTTAAAATTGGAGTTATATTGCAGCATTTATAGTCAACATTTAGGTGCCCTAATTCACCTTAGAATAATTAGGTGGCGACTCCTTAATTTACCCAGGAATCACCGAATACGTCTGTGCTCCGCTCCGACCTCGCGCGGGGTCGGGTTAAAAACGGGCGCGACAATCACACTTGATAAATATGTTCTGCAATAAAAGTAACAGTGTGTATATCATCTATATATCTATACTCTAAGATACATTTTTGCATAGACCATTTATAATCTATCCAATGACAGGTTACCGTTAAATAATCATGGCCGTTAGTACTACGACATATATCAGAAGTGATAGTCACTTTGCCATTAAAATGATATAATGAATAACTTAAATATTGTTGATATTCATGTGCAAATTTAAATACATCTCTCTTAAGATTTAATCTAGAAAAACCGTTAAAGGCAGGATTATACATTTCTCTAATGTAATGAATAAAACCAGGAGATGAAGGAAATGAAAATGGCAAACCATCCACAGCAACTAATTTTGCAATTATTTCCCTATCTCTATGTTTATTGTAATTAGGGCCTACAATTCCCCCCGTCGTGGGGTTAATTTGACCATGTACTTGATCCGGGATAGTATGTGAACCTTGTCCCGATGAAGCGGGCATTTGTGCACCCGGTTTTGAAGCCTCGTATTGGGCATACCTATCTGGATGAGCCCTTGCTACGTGTCTCATTAAACCCCCCGTCCCACCGTGACCTTTTTCAGTTTTAAATTTTAAAACATCTTTACAAATTTTACATCTAGCTACTTGATTCTCTACGTCCTTATCAAAAAATGTCCATGCATCTGATTTTAATGGTCGTTTTGCTGGACCTCATCTCATACTATGGGGAATATGAGGCATTTCAGTTTAAGGTGCACTAGTGGGTGTGTTGTCATCTACATTAGTGGGTGTATCATCTAGATCATCGTCTAAATTAAAGTCTTCTTGAGTTCTAGAAAATAGTTCCTCATCTAAATCTAATGGTATTGTAGGAAAATGTTCAGTATCAACAAAATCATCTTGTGTAGGAATAAGATTCTGTCTAGAAATAGGATGACTAGAAGAAGTACCATTGCCCTTGTTGCCCCTACTAGAAGAAGTATGACCCTTACCCGTAAGCATACGTTTAAATCCTTCCATTATAATTATACTAATAAATAATTAAAGTAAATGAAATTAAGTGCGCTAACTAAAATAAACAGACAATAATAATTTAATGAAGGAACGAATGTACCAAATGCCAACGTAACGTCGACGTGTAATCGAGAAGTTGAAAATTGAAACTTTGCTCGATGGAAGATCCTCAAGCTAGTTGCCAACTTCACTCCCAAATGAATAAATAAAATTCAATATTTAGTAGACAATGTAGACTTGTAGAGAGATAGGTTGAGAGATTAAAGAGATTGTAGGAAGATTTGTGAGAAAGATGAAGAGAAAATAAGATATTTATAGATGGAAAATTGGGTTAAAGTGTAAATATAATAACTTAAGGGTTAAAAATAAATATTACGAGGGTAGGGGGGAGGCAAAAAATGGCTGTTGCACAACGGTTATTTGTGCAAAGAGGAGGTTTAGGGCGAGATCGGGGGCGGGACTGGGGCGGGCTGGGACGGGACGAGACCATGTCCTGTCCCGATTCGAGTCCCGATATCGCAATTTTATTTAAATGTCGGGGCGGGACCAGGGCGGTATCGGGGCAGGACCGGGCCGGGACCGGGCCGACCCGGCCCACTGGCCAGCCATATATGATATTTACATCCTATTTATATGATATGATATTATCCTAATGATTAATATGGATTTTGTCTAACAGTCCCCCGCAGTCTTAGCGGAAGATTTCCGTATGCTGAGACTGTCCTTGAAATCATCAAAAAGTACGCGCAGAAGACCCTTCTTGGAAATATCTGCAATCTGATAACGGGGTGGTACATGGAGAACACAGACTTGTCCACGGGCAACCTTTTCACGAACAAACAATATATCCATCTATATGTGCTTTGTGCGTTGATGCTGGATAGGGTTACCAGATAGATATATTGCACTCACTTTATCACAATAAACCACAGTTTCTTTGTCGATCAGATAATGAAATTCCAAAAGAAGATTACATAGCCAACATGATTCTGCGACCACATTAGCTACCCCCCGATATTCTACCTCAACACTTAATCGGGATAATGTCGGTTGGCGTTTTGACGATCACGAAATGAGGTTGTATCCTATAAACACACAATAACCAGAGGTGGAACGTCATGTATCCGGGCAGCCACCTCAATCAGCATATGTATAAGGTGTGAAGCCAGAAATGGTGGACTTACACAAATGCAATCTAAAATCAAGAGTACCCTTAACATACCGCAGAATTCATTTAAAATCCCCTATATGTTTTTCATTTGAATCATGAATATGTAAACATACCTATTGGACCGCATAAGAGATATCATGTCTCGTGAAAGTTAGGTACTGCAATGCCCCTACTAAGCTGCGGTAATGTGTTGGGTCACTGTATTGAGTACCCGTAGAGTTACTAAATTTTGCTTTCGTATCAACCGACGTATGTGACGGTTTGCAGGAGGACATACCGACTTTTCCAATGATCTCCTCGGTGTATTTCTTTTGACAGAGAAACAAACCACTAGCATATTGAGTTACAGCGATTCCCAAAAAATAGTCTAAAGGGCCCAAATCCTTCATAACAAATTCCGACGCAAGGAAAGACATAATAGACAAGCGAAGTGACTCAGATGATGTTGTGAGAATGATGTCATCCATATAGAGAAGTACCTTGAGATGCCGTCATGTGTGATGTCGCCCCCATGTCCATGGACTACGAATCATCGGGAACACTTTAGATTCATGTTGTTCATGGCATGTTCAATATCCATGGGAGCATAACTTGCGGAAGATGGTCCATGGGCTACAAAAGCTTGTCGCGGATGAGAACCGAAAATTCTGGGTTACTGGTTTTGGGAAATGGACCTGGTCCATTGGGCCGTCGTGGGCAGAGTGGGGCCCACTATTGCGGGTTTCAGGCTAAGAGCGGGAACTGGCCCCACTGCCCGCTGCCACCCTACTACTGCGGTTGTCAGTGGGGTTGGTTCTGCTCCTGCTGCCCGCGACCAGCCCCTCCACCAGAATAATTTTTGGCACCCAGGTTCCTCCCCTTTTCCGCCATTATTTTTCCCTCTATTATTGTTGTGATTTTGACCCCTTTTTGGTCCGTTATTGTGACGATTTGGAGCATCTCCCGAACCAGAACTTTGAGCTCCAAAATCATCCGACATCGCGTTGGTTGAAAGGAGGGTGGTGCCGGCATTGTTTTTCGCCATCGCCGTTTGTTTCAACTTTCGGACTTCTTCAAGAATCAACCTTGAACGAGCCTCATAAATAGGTGGTAACATGTTACTTTGTTGAATGAACGTTGCGGCACCATGATATTTTTCATTCAAACCCGCAATTAATTGGAGCACCAACCTTTGATTCGACCCCGATGCATCAACGTTGAATAGTTGATCGGCAAGTATTTTCAATTCTTGACAATATGTGGATACATTTGCAAAGTCCTCCAATTTTACATTAGTAAATTGGTTTTCAAGATAAACTACCTGAGAAATTTTATTATCTTGAAATAAGTTTTGCAAACGTTCCCATGTTTGTTGAGCCGTAGAGTCTGATTCCCAAATGGTGTGCAAAATGCATTCAAGGACTATAGCATCCAAGAGAGACCATAGATTTTTGTCAACAACGGTGGTCTCCGATGAAGACTTGAGAGGAATAATATGGTCTATGACTTCGTATGCTCGGCAATGGATTTTGAATAACTCCGCCCAAGAAGAATATTGCCTTTTTTCCATCTCAAGAATACTTGAAATAAAGTTCTTGACGTGGTTTACGGCAAGAGTGGGATGAAATCTTTGGTGGTCGGACATTGTTTCTTTTAGAAAAGTAGAAGAAAATCGAAAATGAGTGGTGGTTTAGAAGAGAGATAGACTGAAAAAGTGACATAATAGAATATCGAGTACCATACGTTCAAGGTCAAATTTGCAAGAAGGGAGACTTAATGACAAAATATGATGATTCTGAAAGCCAAGAAAAGAATGTGTGTCTGACTAAGAGGAAATATTTGAGGGTTATTTTTTGGCTCTTGATATCATGAAGGAAAATAATCTCATACTCTTTCATTCCTCCATACAATCATATATACATCTCTAGGATCATAAGAATATATGATTATGATATGATATTTACATCCTAATTGATATGATATTATTCTAATGTTATGATTATGATGTAATTGGATTATCCTAATCAATATTATCCTAATGATTAATATTGATTTTGTCTAACAGTTATCTTTGAATATGTTTTGTGTTGTAGTTATGCTTTGGTTCTTCTTGTGTATTACCACTAATGTAGATGCAATTTCGAGTTAATTTTTCTCCGTCACTAGAGAAGTTTGGGAATCTATCTACACACTTGGCATTTAAAATCCATCGAGCTTTTTGAAATGTTTTTGAAATCCATGAATGAGACGAGGGTCATTAATACCCCATTTGTGAGGTTTATAAAAACAATCGAAAGAAACGAGAAAGACAGGAGAAAGAAAGTGAGGGTTTACCTTCCTCAGAAAAGGCAAAGGACTGAAATGGTCGAGCAAGGCCTGAGTTTTGCAGTAGCTCGCAATTTTATTGCCATTCTTGGTCGGAACAGACTGTGAAGGAGAGAGGAGACTAGGGTTTGTGTCGTTGAAAATGAAAAGGGAAAAAGGAGTTTTGAGTAAAATAAAGAAAGGTGCATCATGTAAGGTGTTTTCGGCCGTGTTTGGGCTCAATTTTTGCCCGAAAAAATAGTTTTAAAGAGATCTCATCTCAGAAGTAAAAATGGCCAAATTTTAATTTTAAATTAGACATGTCCAAAGGTCGGGTCGGGTGCTTTTTTTTCTACTTGCCCGACCCTGACCCTATTTTTTAAAAAAAATTCCGACCCTGGCCCTGACCCTTCGGGGACCATATGGGTCATGGGTCGGCCCTGACCCGTCGGATTTTTTTGGCGGGCCAGGGTCGGGTCGAGGAATTTTTATTTTTTTAAAAAAAATAAATTTTCAAAACTGAAATTGGCATTCACCCCTACATTACCATGAAATTTCGACGTTGAAATGTATTGTATATCGTGAGATCTGACTAAAGAAAAAGAAAATTAGAAACCGATTTGGGGAAAAAACAAATTGATTGGGAAAACAGATGTTTTTCTAAATATTGGCTGCGCCAAACCGCCTTATAGCTGTTTGACCGGCCCTGTCTCAAAAAATACGCAAAAAAAAAAAAATCGGGTAAAAACAGACATTCGAGCGGAGAGTTATGGCCATTTAAAGTTTCACCAATTTACAACTACTTTCTCTCCCTACATTATGCTTCCGTGATATTAACAGAACGACTAATAATATAAATATATAATTAATAATCAGCTACCGTTTTTATTTTATTTTATGTTGAGCTCAATGTAGATTAGAGCAATACATATATTATAAAAACATGCATTATATCACTTATTAATGGCAAAAATATATATAAGTACAAAATAAATATTAATGAAGGAAAATAATATAAATTATATTAAAAAATATGCGGGTCGGGGTCGGGTCGGGGTCGGGCCGGGTCAGACGGGTAAAATATTCTGACCCTGGCCCAACCCTGACCCTGGTCGGGTCCCCACTTTTTCGGGTCGAGTGGCTCGCACGCTGACCCTGGCCCTGGTTTTTTCTGGTCGGGTCGGGTCGGGCCAGCGGGTCCCCGACCCGGTGGACAGGTCTATTTTATATATAGCCCTTATAATTTCAATTGTAACTATTTTTAGTGAAATAACCAGATCAATTTAAATTAAAAATTAAACTTTTATAAAAATCATCTATTCTGTAAAAATGAGACCAAATTGAAGTAAACTGAGATGAATCTTTAACTAATTAAATGATAAAGCTTCTTTAGTTAACCATGTAAAACATCTAATTGCAAATATGTACTAACTGTAGCAATTAAGTCGTAATAACTTTAAATCGACTATTAAATATGTATACTTGATTAAAACAATTGTTTTGACATAAAATAATTTTTTTTCCAAATTAATAATTATACTTAAAATAATTTATGATTAATTATATATATATATATAATTGATACTTAAAATTATATGTAAAATCAGTATAATATATATTAGGATATTGTTTCAAATGAAATGGCAATATAGCACTCAAAATAATTATTTTTGACCTTCATAAATGCTTATTTTACTCTATTTATATTTCAAGAAGTTTACCCAATTAATTAAAAATGTGGTGGGTGAAATTGGATGTCTACAACTCTTATATAGCATAAAGTAATAGAGTAGCATTTAGCCGAGATAATAAGAAAAGTGACCCTGGGTAGGCTTGTGTAGGAAATTATGCCTACATTGCAAGAGGAATAATATGGATACTTTTTTGACTACAATATAGGTTGTATGTCTGAGCAGTTTATTTATACTTCAATCATTCTTAGAACTCTTAATATGTTGTTTCTTCATTGTAGTTATATATGAGCTACATACAGTGGAAGATGAGAGGATATTATGAATGAAACTCAAAGATGCAATGTGGCTCTGGAATCTTGTTTGGCAGAAGATTGGAGAATATTATGGGCTATAATGAGTAAAGAAGATAGGTTAATTGGTGCCCTAGTGTTGGAAATTTGCCTTTAGCGGGGAGATGCGTCCACCCATCTTTGATGAATTAAACACTAGTGTTCCGCATGTTGGAGGCTTTATCTCTTCACACATGCATAATCTACTAAGTGAGTAGATGACCGTAGGGCCAAGAATCGTCAAATTTCGTTGAGAAATGAAAGAGATATTGGTCCACGAAGTAAGGTGTTTGAGGCATGAAAATATGGTGTGGGACAAAACTACCACATCGGTGGGAATAGGAAGAATTGCTCTTTATATAAGTCTCTAATGTGGTAAAGGGTTTGGGACCCCAAGGGGTATCCCATGTGTTTAAAGGAGGGAGGACCTAGATGTGCTTGGATTCAAGGCTAAGCCCACGCGCGCTGCCGCCCGCCCGTCCGGGCTCGGGCTCGGGCTTGGGGGCTGTGGGGACTTTATGATATTATCTTTTGGACCCCAAATTGCTTAATATTTACAGTTTGGTCCCTAGAGTTTCTGAAAAGTTGATTTTGGAGTGACGGTACAGTTGAACTGTGTTTTGGAGCATTAACCAGCCATTACTCGGCTGATTAACTCCTCCATTAACAACCCATTACTTGGACAATTGAGCAGCCTCCTTCATGACCATAAATCAGCCACACTAATGGCATTAAAACTGTCATTTATAGCCCTTCTAATGGCCATTAACATCCATATTTTGGGCAGTTGAACAGCCCCTCCTCCATGCTATATATTGAGCCTCCTTTGGCTCAATTCGTGACTGTAAAACAGAAGAAAAAAACAACACAAAACAGACAGAAAAATAGCAATATAGACAGCATATACTGCACAAAACAATCACGAAATATAGCACAAAATAGTCACGAAAAACAACAAAAACAGTGATGAAAAAACAGTGTTGAAATACACACTTATACACAAGATATACATAACAGAGACACACTATATACATAGAGACAAAAGAGAAGAGTAAACAAAAACTCTTCCTTCCTTTTCCATATCTTCAGCAAGTCGATTCATATTTGTTTTCTTCGTGAGGCTCAACCTATTGGCTTTGTAGCGTTGAGATTAAAGTGTTGTTTTATCTTGGGAGACTATTGCCCGCTAACGTAAAAACATATATACGGGGCAATCTTGTCTTAAGTACAGAGGGCAATCACTCGACTCAACACACAACGTTGTAACCATCTAGATTTAGTTGTTTCTTGATTTCAGGTTATCAAGATTCAAGACACAACAAGCTTGTGGCAGTTTTGAAGATTGGCCTATTTGTTCAACAAGATTCAATTTCTGAATATTGAATATTTGTTTATTTATTCGAATACTTGTAATAGGTATTTACTTCCCGTACTGCTTTATAAAGTACAATAGAGTACCAACAACTTAAGACAAGATCGTATTGTATTACTATTAGTGTTCAAAAGATGTCGGTCAAAAGTTGTGTGACCAAATCTAGATATGGCTGTGGTTTTCTGGTAGAAGAGAGTGATGATGATGAACGTGTTCATGGTGTCACCGCTCCCAAGCGCTCACGAGAGGCTGAGGATGTCAACTGGGACAAGAGGAGAAGGCTGAAGATGTGGTTCTATCTTGCAGCAGAAGGCCTATATCTGTCCCAGACAAAGGATCCGAATAATGGTAAGGAGAAAATGGACACTCAGTCCGATGAAGTGACTGAAATGGGCCAGAATCCGAAATTGGGATAAGTTGTTTTTCTTACTTATCAAGAATAAAGATTAAATGATGTCTGATTAAAAATGGATTAAAGTAAGGAGGAATATGAAAATAATGTATATTCCTTACGCTTTAAAATCAGAAGTGTAATCTCATATTCTTTCCCGTTTAAAGATTGGATTTTGTAAACGACTTAAAAAGATCTGTTCTTTTAAGCGTAATTATTAAAAGTGTGTAAAGTATGTTCGCACATACGAGGGAGAAAGATCCACTAACTGTGCAAAAAACTGTTACCACTCTTAAGTAAGCGTCAAGAATTATCTGGGCACCAATCATAACGGAAGAAGACTAAAAGCTAAAGACGTTGAGCCTGTCACACTATTTGACAGAAGATCCTTCATAGGATGATGTTGGACACTCAGTCATACAAAGCCTCAGGGCGACTGGAGTGGGCCAAAATTCCTTTGATATGATGATGTTGGACACTCAGTCATACAAAGCCTACGGGCGACTGGCGTGGGGCCAGAATTCATTTCATTGGAAAAGTAATGGACACCTAGTAAGGTGGGCCAGAGTTTCCAGGTCTTAAATGATATGAAGGCCTAAAGAAAGGCAGTAAAGAAATTGGACACTCAGTCTGCCAAAACAACTAGAGTGGGCCAGAGTATCGAGATCACATATGATCCGGTTACGCCCTAACCACGGGCAAGAGGTTGTTCATGTGAAGCAACGCCACCTCTAAAATCAAAGGGGCTGGAGAGGTTGTCCTCAATAGGACTTCAAGGAATGAAATCACTCTAAAATGAGGTGATACATGTTCCAAACTTGGTTTAAGGGACGTTGTTTGTCAAGCTGGTTTGAGACTAGTCCAACAGGTCTATAATAACTAAGAATGATACAGTATGTCTGTAGCCAAATGAATGATATATTTGTAATCCGTGCATCTATGCCATCATAGATTAAGACACGTTAAATAGAAAGTCATTCAAAAGCTAACGATGTTGAGATTGTTGCCTACTGTCGACATAAACCCTCAAAATGAATGTGAGGTAGACGAAGAGGCAAAATCACCTTTCCAAATTTCGTCAAGGGAATAGCGAAAGAAACACCGCTCCTCTAGAACTTAGTCACACCTACTTGAGTGATTTGAAGTTTATACAAAATAGAGGGGGGAGACAAGTACATTGTGATCTTCATTGATGATGGTACAATGTATGGAATCCTTTGTTTGTTGAAAAGCAAAGATGAAGTTGTTGAAGCTGATAAGCGCTACAAAGCAGAAGTTGAAAATCAACTAAGCCTACGGATTGAGGAATTCGTAGTGATAGAAGGGGAGAATGTGAAGCATCATTCATTAAACGACTGTTCATTACTCACCTCAGTCCAACGGTGTTAGCCAAGCGCAAAGTCGTACGCCCAAATTATGTGGGTGTCTTGGTAAAAGTTGGAATACCAAAATAGGTCAAGTTATACCTAAGACTGTAGATTGCATATCCACTGGATCTGCAAATAACAGTAGTGCTTATCGCCTCTTGGTGTCAAAGAATGCTGAATTCTTTGAAGATAACTTTCCTTGAAAAGGAAAAAGGAGTAATTGCTCAAGGTTAACAAGAACCCGCGAGGGCCTGACTGTCCGGAACTAGACGTTCCGTATCTAGAGGACTCGAAAGTTGCTGGCTATCCGGAACTTAATATTCCAGATCTGCAGAACTCAGGGATTCTAGATGTTGAACCGAGACGGAGCAAAGAATGGGACAAAGACTTGTTCCAATCCTTCTAGCTTGTATGGTTGAGAATGAACCATGGACAATTAACATATAATTGTCATCTCCAAAAGCGCTGCTTTGAAAAGAAGCTACAAAGAGAGAAATAGCTTTCATCATATAGAACCGTACTTGCGCAATGGTTGATCTTCCTCCGGGAAAAGAACATTTGGGTTGTGAAAAAGGATACTCAAAAGTGAGTACAAAGTAGATGGATCTACTGACTAGTTCAAAGCCTCGACTACTTGTACATGTGCTCCCCTGGGAGTAGCTTAACATCATGGGCCATGGCAGTATTGCGTGGCATGGATGTTGAAACAACCTTCCCAACTGGAGAGTTGGAAGAAGAGGATCAAACTTGGTTTGCTGGACTGTTGGGTTTCTTTCAGAACTTTCATTTTGGTCCCTGAAATGTTTACATTTTGGTCCTGGAAGTTTCAAATAAAACAGAAATAATGAATCTGACCACAGAAACATTGACTCTGAAGTTAGAAAGCCAACAGTTGGAGAATCAATAGTCTGAAAGTAAGAGTCATATTGAAACAAAGTCTCGATATGAAAGATATGGGTATCACAGATGACATCTTAGGAATTGGATTTCTAAGACATCTAACGGACTGGTCGATAGTTGACGGTCTCGTTGAAGCCACCAATGAATATGAATCATAGAACTGTTTGGAATCATGGTGCACCCATAGACAAGGAGCGATATGCTCAGGTCACGTGTAGTTCAATGTATTGTACACACTACAACGGACCTGGTATCGGCCTACAAACAGATCAGTTGAACTCAGGTTCACTGATGATTTAATACATGATTAATAGAAATACGTTAAGTCGGATATGACGATATCTGAATTATTCGCTCATCTACGAATTATGGTATTCTGGATGTCCAGTGGTCTGGGAGAACAAAGTGATGCAAACTGGACATCATATATGAAGAACACCAATGCCACAAGTAAATGTGTATGGTGGGTCTTGGAAAATCCTCTAAACAAACTTGCATCGGCTGATTCATGATGGAATCGGAGTTTATCGCTTTATACAAAGCATGAAAGAAGTTGAGTAACTTCATGACTCCATAGAGGACGTCCCTTATTGGGAGAAACCCGTGCCTTCAGCAGTTATACACTGTGGCTAGCCGGTCGGCTTCAGAAAGGACACGGATGACGGCGTCTGGACATATCTGTCAGGATCTGTCGGAGACATAAGACCGTATGGCAGTTTATCATCACGGGTGTCACTTCCTTGTTTACTAACTAAGGGACTACCCGGAGATCAAGTGTTCTGCCTGTCTAGGGGAATGGGCTTAAAACCCAAACAATACGAACCTTTGTGGTGGAAATCCAACCATACTGATTGGAGATCCCAAGAATTTGGTTCAATGGGAAAACTAAGCGGCAAAAGGTTCAGTTGATCGCTTCGGTGGAAGCAAGAAGCACTTCGGATGATGATTTCTGTACGGAAACATGAATCCAAAGTTATTCCCGCGATAGACATTAAAGTGCTACCTGTATGGTGGGTAAATGTTAAGCTTCCAGACCTTTAAATGATCCTCAAACGGTTGAGGTTAAGGTTAGGAAAACTTTTAATGATTCCTAACACTTGTGAAGTGGGGTATAGCGGGATACCTTGTAGGAGATCACCTATTTAAGTGCGAGGATGGCCGCCTCAAATGAACGCACTTAAGAATCCAAGTGTGTCCACAGCCACAACGGATAAAAACGTAAGAATGAAAACGAATAAGAAGAGTTATTGTGTTGTTATCATTATCTAGGCTTACAATAAATATTGACGGTTAAAGACATCACGTTCACCGCGCAGTAAGTAAGTCCAATGGTTTCAACTAGGGAAGGTTCAAAGCGGAAGCTACCTTTTCTGATGCAATATCTTTTCGCTGAAAGATTGCTGAAAGTAGGCACCTTATGCGTGCGCCACAATCTCTCTTTCATAGAGGGGATTGTTGGAAATTTGCCTTTGGCGGGGAGATGCGTCCACCCATCTTTGATGAATTAAACACTAGTGTTTCGCATGTTGCAGGCTTTATCTCTTCACACATGTATAATCTACTAAGTGAGTAGATGACCGTAGGGCCAAGAATCGTCAAATTTCATTGAGAAATGAAAGAGATATTGGTCCACGTATTAAGGTGTTTGAGGCATGGAAATATGGTGTGGGACAAATCTACCACATCGGTGGAAATATGAAGAATTGCTCTCTATATAAGTCTCTAATGTGGTAAAGGGTTTGGGACCCCAAGGGGTATCCCATGTGTTTAAAGGAGGGAGGACCTAGATGTGCTTGGGTTCAAGGCTAAGCCCCCACACGCATCGCCGCCGCCCGCCCATCCCGTCCGGTCTCGGGCTCGTGCTCGGGCTCGGGTCATGGGATGTGCGCTGTGGGCTGTGAGGACTTTCTGATATTATCTTTTTGGACCCCAAATTGCTTAATATTTACAATTTGGTCCCCAGAGTTTCTGGAAATTTGATTTTGCAGTGACGGTACCGTTGGACTGTGTTTTGGAGCATTAACCAGCCATTACTTGGCTGATTAACTCCTCCATTAACATCCCATTACTTGGGCAGTTGAGCAGCCTCCTTCATGACCATAAATCAGCCATACTAGTGGCATTAAAACTGTCATTTACAGCCCTCCTAATGGCCAGTAACAGCCATGTTTTAGGCAGTTGAACAGCCCCTCCTCCATGCTATATATTGAGCCTCCTTTGGCTCAATTCGTGACTGCAAAACAAAAGAAAAAAATAGCACAAAACAGACAGAGAAAAACAGCAATATAGACAGCATATACTGCACAAAATAGTCACAAAATACAGCATAAAACAGTCACGAAATACAGCACAAAACAGTCACAAAAAATAGCAAAAACAATGATGAAAAAACAGTGTTGAAATACACACATATACACAAGATATACACAACAGAGACACACTATATACACAAAGATAAAAGAGAAGAGTAAACATAAACTCTTTCTTCCTTTTCCATATCTTCAGCAAGTCGATTCATATTTGTTTTTCTTCATCAGGCTCAACCTATTGGCTTTGTAGCGTTGAGATTAAAGTGTTGTTTTATCTTGGGAGACTATTGCCCACTAACGTAAAAGCATATATACTGGGCAATCTTGTCTTAAGGACAGAGGGCAATCACTCGACTCAACACACAACGTTGTAACCATCTAGATTTAGTTGTTTCTTGATTTCAGGTTATCAAGATTCAAGACACAATAAGCTTGCGACAGTTTTGAAGATTGGCCTATTTGTTTATCCGTTCGAATACTTGTAATAGTTATTTACTTCCCGTACTGCTTTATAAAGTACAATAGAGTACCAACACCTAGTGCATGGGCAAAAGTGAGAGACTTCAACTCATTTGATGATAGTCCCTAAGACCATTGGCAGGGGTTTTACTTGGACCAATTGTCATACGTACGGTAAAAGAAACTGGGCAGTGGTGAATGCTGAGGAAATCACAATTGGAGGTTTTGATGATGAATTTTGGGTGCTCTGATCACTCCCCTATAAGTATGCTACTTGAAGGGATGATGAGAGTAGACCTAGACCATCTAAGATCCTAGCTGATCGTGATACTTTCTTAAAAGTGGTGGCAGTAAATGATATTGGTCTGATGGTTGGGGTGTGGAAGAAATTGAAAGTTGTAAACAAGCTATGAAGATACTGAATACAATTGAATATCACTGAATGGAGGATAAAATCAAAGCATATTGTTAGAAACTCAGAGTAGACGAGACAACCATAATAACTAGGACAACCACAAGTTATGGTCCTAACTGAAAAAACTATTAAGCAAAACTTGGTAAAGTGGCTCAAGGTTGAAGAGGGTATTATCATGCATAAATCAATGGTGGCAACAATTGAGGGATGAAAACTCTACATATTTCTTTACAAGTTTGAAGAGATGGAATGTACATAACAAAATTAATAGTCAAACCCATGCTTCTGGAGATATAGTAACTAATGCATAGGGTATTACTAAGAAAGTGACAGACCTTTTAAACAACTTTTGGGAACAACTACACATCAACTTCCTATGATAAATCCTATAATGATGAAAGATTGTGTACTACTAACAAGAGACAGACAATTGCAGCTCATTGAACATATTACTAGGCATGGGTTTTTGTTATCCATGAAAGATGTCTATAATGACCTGATAGGTAGTTTTAAGTTCTAGGTCTCTTTTTACCTAAACAACCCTTTCGTATCTTTAAAATGTTATTTTTGACTTGTTAAGATGTGTGGCACAATTCCCGAGGCAATCAGGTGTGTATCAAAGAAGAAATAGTGAAATTTAAAAATGCTAAAGTTAAGAAACGGAAAAGGTTTACCAAAGTCAAGAATGGGGTTAACGATGTCAAATAAGAGTTTCATCGATTTCATGAGGTCTGAAATGTGATTTATGTTAGTCGAATAGTTGGTTTGGGTTCGGGTGTATTTTGGGTCATTGGTTGAGAAACTAGTTAAACTGAGGAAATAGAATTGACCTCAGTTAATATAGGGTCAAGACAAACTATATTGGGTGTTTTGAGTTCGTGAGCAAGTCTGAAATATATTTTATGATTGATATACATATTTAGTTTGTGTTTGGGGGTTTCTAGATAAGTTTTAAGGGTTAAAACCAAAAATTCTGGGACTTGGAGAATTCTGGTTCAGTTGTTAGCTGGTGCGACACACCTGCAGAAATTAGGTCGCACCTGCGAAGAAAAGGTCGTAGAAGCAGCATCGCACCTGCGGGTGGATGTTCACATCTGCGGACCTAGGGACTTTTAGTGAGGCTCGCACCTGCGTGGATATTTCCGCAGCTGCAGAGCTATAGAAGCATGAAATTTTCTGCACTATGGAGGGGCTGATGTTAAACCCTGTACTTTTATGTTACAATGTGTCATAAGTGAATCAATATGAGGTGGGAAAGTTAAGGACCTTTACAAATATAATGATGGGTTAAAACAAGTGTTAAGGAAGTATCGTGAGGGTTGGAGGTTAAGCGAATCGAAGATGTTATAACCCATACTTTTGGGGTAAGACTAGGAGTGCTTACTATTCTAAGATGATCATAATTTAAGGTGTTTAAAGTGTTTAATAGTCATATGTTAGGTTTTGAAGTCAAGCGAGTAGTAAAAAAAAGTTAGCCAAAGTTATTGCAAGTTACGTTCATAAGTTCACCAAAATTTGGGTAGGATGTCACTGAGCTTTTCTCACAATGTACTTGGAGTTACAGGGTGATCCATGCACCACATCAAAGTTCTATGAGTCTAGTTTTCAACTCATTAAACCGTTAATCGATACGATGTCAAGGTAGAGAGATATTTACATTTTTGCAAGACTTTACAGGTAACACATTTGGGACCCACTTGAGGCAGTAGACACTTACAGATCATATATAAGGCGATTCCACATTGTTTTAAGTCATTTTCTCGCACAAACCAGTTCATAAATACTCCCAGCTGCTCTCTAAGATATCCCCAACCATCCAAGAGTGAAATCCAAAGAAAACAACGCAAATCAAACGCCGAAAATCCCATGGTGCTAGTGAGTTTCTTGTTCTTCTTGTGGTTTCTAATTTTAGAGTGGTTCTAGCTCATGTGGGGAGTTTTTTCTAAGTGTTATAAGGTAAGATTATACTCCTCCTTCATATATTTGAGCTTATAGAAGTCGTAGCTAGCTTGTACGGTTTAAAACCCGCGAAATAAAGGTTGGAAATCATAGTTGTGATGTTGTTGCTTGTTGAACTGTTTTGAGGTTGTGCTTGTGATATTTTATGCTTGTTGTTGATATGTATTTTAAAGAAGAAAAGGTTTAAACTGCAGTTTTTTTGGTTATAAGTCGAGCTTGTCGCTCGATGGATCATTTGTATTGATTGACGAGTTAATCATATAATTGTTGGTTGTTTGGGTTGTTATGATAATTAAAGACTTGAGGAATATGAAAGAAACAGGGGAGATACTTCTCGTTTTGTTATAAAATAAGTTTATCATTCGAATTACGATAGTAATATTACTTGTAGTGTGACAATAACGTCATTTTCATTATTGTAGATTGAGGTGCGGAGAGTCGAACTCATTGTGGTTGTTCATTAGGTCATCGCAAGGTATGTAAAGGCTAACCCCTCTCATTTATTTGCATGAATACATATAAGAAATGACTTCTAAATGAACCTTTTAAAAGAAGAGTTATAGATCATATATTTCATCTAGAGCTGTTATTGTTCGTTCATTATACTTGTCCTTTGTAGGGAGTACGTTCCAAGTTCAGTACTTGTCCTTTATAGAAGAATAGTAGATAGTCATATATATAGTACTTACAGATGTTGCATTGATATTGAGATTTCCACTGAGCCTCTTGTGGCCGGGTAGACTTCCACCGAGCCTTTGGTCGGGTAGACTCACACCGAGCCTCTTAAGGTCGGGTAGATACACACCAAGCATTATATATGGCCGAGTATATTAGTGTTGTATTATGCATACAAGTTGAGTCAGAAGCAGGTAAGTATACTTTTAGATAATCTTTGACTCTCAGTAATGTTCAGTGGTTATATATTTCAGTTCAATCTCAGTTTTAGTTATTCAGCTTTTCTTACATGCTCGATACATTATTTCATAATGACGTCCCTTTGATGGGGGGACTGCATTTCATGCATGTAGGTCCTAAGAGACAGAATATTATTTATTGGTTATAGGTTGGCCTTGTCAGCCTAGATTGTTTGTTTGTAGTTAGAATCCATGAGCTACAAATTGGTATGCTCATGGTCAAGTGAGGCACTAGGTGCCGACAATGCCTCCCCAGGTTTGGGGTGTGTGACAAACTTGGTATCAGAGCAGGTCTGTCCTTTGAATTTTACAAGTTGTGTTTAGTAGAGTCTTGTTTATAAGTGGTTGTGCACCATATTGTATAAACAGTAAGCTATAGAGAATTTAGGACTGGTTACCCTTCTTTCTTACTCTAAATTGTGCAATAAAGTTGAGTTATAGGGACTCGATCCTAATTCATGATTGTGATAAATAAATGTGGGGTCCCTATCAGATTATGTGTGCATCAGATGTGCAACTATCATTTTAGAGATTCAAAGTGTGAGCATGTATCTCACCCGTGAAGAAAGAAGGTATTGAAAGCATAAAAAGGTAAAGTATGAGTTTTAGTAGGCAAAAGAAGTAAGGTGAATGAGGTAATAGGTACTTGAATATAGAAGACTGTAAAGAAATTGGCATTTAGACCGAGCAACACAAGCGTTGTTATCCCACTTTTAGCAGTGGTACAATTACAGTGTGTATCATCTAATCCAGCTTATGATTTATAGACGTCACTAGACGTAATATTAAGAGTAAGATTTTGAGATCGAGTGAGGGTTAGAGTAATCCTTAGCATTGGGCAGATTGTTAGAACTGGATGACAGTACTGAAAAGTATTATGAATATGTCTATAGTACCTCTTTAGGTGATATATATGTGATTCACCCAGGAATAGTATAGTCGGATATGAATTTTTGAGTGTTTCAAAGATTCAGGGGCTAGGTATTTGAAGCTTTGTATATAGGATGAGTATTCACCTCAGTATGACTCATGCCCCGGTTAATAAGAAATATTAAGTGACTAGAGGGTAAGTCTGCTAGAAGAGAGAAAATGCTAGAAGAGAAACAATGTCTGGCTGGATTTTACTAGAATAAGATAAGAGTTGAAGATGTTAGTAAGAAATCGGTAGAAAGATAAGTGAAGCGTTATGAAGAAATATGAGAAACGATTAAGGGTTGTGAGCTAAAGTATGGTAGTACGGCAAGGTTCGTAAATAAGTAAAAGAAAAGGCTAGAAATTGAGAGTGTAGAAGTATAAAGAGAGATAAGTTATTATGACTAAGTCTTTATCACAAGAAATGAATTGATGATTTCAATAAAGGATATCAGCAGGTTGATTTAGCTCCCTAGATCAGGAAATACTGATTTTGGGAAGTACCTTAAGCTAAATTGAATGCCAGTTAAAAACTCGAAGGATTTTTGTTAAGTTGGTATTGCGATATTTGCAAAGCGAGAAATTATGCAGTAAGAGAATGAACGACAGAAGAACAACTTTTGAGGTTTATTAAGAAAGAGGCCTCCTTAAGAGCAGCTTCATGAGTAAAACCTAAATTTATCGAGATCGAGCACGTCAGTTGTGAATCTATGTCACTCTATGCATGTAAGTGATTCAGTTGTCCCTAGTAAGAGAGAATTGTTCTAATGCGAGTTATAAGTTATTAAAAGTTCGATGAATTGCAAAAGGTGTTGAGGTAACAATGTGACTTTAAAGGATTAAAACCCTTGAGCGCAAGGTGTTAGCCATTCTCCCAAGAGGGAGATAATACGATAAAGTATCGAAATAGAATCACGTGTTTGTTTAGTGATAGAGTGGTAAGAGGGATTGTGACAAACAAAATCAAAAGGAATAAGATTGTATTTATCCAGACTTTACAGATTTGTCACGACTCTAGAACATTATGTAAATATAAATGCTAAGAAGGGAACAATAACAACCTCCTTGCTAGAGGTGCCAATCGACAATAAGTGCAGCCAGACAATTGAAGATCAAAAATGGTAGTATGAGGTGTAAATAAAGACAAGTACATAGTCCCAAGAGGAGTTACCCGAAACTAATATATGCAAGATAAGTCGAGTTAAATAATCGAAAACTGACTTATGTAAAGCCTAGATATGGCTAGTCAATAGGTTAGACGAGTCGTTAGATGATATAGAATTATACATTGCAGAATGAATGACAGATAAAGTTTAGTATAAAGTAGTTCAAAAGTCAAAAGGATCATAGAGCCTAGAATTTGATGCAAACATTTAAAGGTTGTACTCAGAATTGACACTATCAGAGTAAGGGTAGAAGTGAAAGTAATTAAGAGTGTTGTGGGAAGTTCAAAAGCACTTAAGATCCTACATGGATATATCACACAATGGGCTTACAGCTTAATATGAATAAGAAAAAATTCGTTCTAAAGTGCAATTGATAAGAGATGTTAGTTAAGAGAAGAAGGAGAACTTGCTCCAATTATAGTGATTTAAGGTAGGGATTACAAGAAAATCGGTTTTTAACATTGATTTCTATAGAGTTTTATATGTATCCAATGAGAATGTATGCCAATAACTTATCGCCGACTATGCCTATTGAATAAAGAATCAGAATCAAGAATAATATTTGAGGTTATGTATATAATAGATTCAAGGATTATAGGGACTGAGATAAGCTAATGCATCTGTGATGCATGTGTCAGGATGAACAAGGAAAGGAGATTATTTATGCTAAGAGGTAGTTCAGGAAACCTTAAGAGAACTACCGATCCATGACCTAGAGTCGACAATAGTTATGCACACATTTAAGATATAGGTACATGTTGACATCTTTACAGACCATAAGAATCTCCAGAACATCTTCTAGCATAAGTAGTTGAATTCATGATAAGTTTCCCCTATTAATCATAAAACATCATTTACGATGAGTCATGTTAATACAGAGATACACAAGCCTTCTTAAGAATGTAACAGTCCTTGGGATTGGAATGTATGTAAAGATGCGCCAAGATGATATAGTTGAGCATGATCCTCCTCGAGAGTGAAATGATTCAGAAAGCTAGACTATAACTGAAGAGTATCACATAAGAATGGTAGAAGAGCAAGAACATAGAGTTACTGAAATATTATGATGTGGAGATTCTATACCATCCAGGAAAGGCTAATGTTGAAATCGACACCCTTAGTCATAGATCCATGGGCAGTTTAGCGTACTTAGGGGCTGAAAAAAAAGAGTTAGTCTGACAGTTACATCAGCTAGCTAGTTTGAGAGTCCTACTATTGGACTCAGATGATAGTAGAGTTATCATTCAGAACACAACATTATCATCCTTAGTAGCATATGTGAAAGGGCGATAGTATGAGGATCTTATCTTATTACAATTTAAAAAGAAAGTCTAGCAGAATGAGGTGACAACCTTCGAGGAAGTGTATTGGAGACCCTTCTCAAGTTGTTCTTGTTGATGATGTCCAGGTCACAGAGGACCTATCATATAAGGATCCCATTTGTTATTCTAGATTGGCAGGTCCACAAGTTGAGGACCAAAAACGTGGCTTCCGTGAAGGTATTATGGAGAAATAAGAACGTTGAGGAGATCATGTGGGAAGCCGAATGAGAAATAAAATCCAAGTATCCCCATTTGTTTCAGACAAAAGGATCTTGACTATTCTGATTCGATTATAAGTTCCTTAGTCTATGTTATGTGCTTTTAAACTACCCCCATCCTATGATTGATATTCCGAGTTGAGGCATTATAGCATTTCCAGGAGCAGAATTACTTGTGTATGAGGTAAATTATAGTTTATGATATGATTATTTGACGTTGATGGTTGTGTGAGGCCCAATGAGATATTATTACTTGTTTGTGGCCCTATGAGGCATATGGTATATTTTCTAGCTATTTTACAGGTATGGGATAGTCTTGTCTGTTGAAATTTTCGTAAAAATCTGTAAGAGCTAGTTTCTCCTCTAATACGCCTTTACATTCGAAGACAAATATTCCTAAGAGGGGAAGGATGTTACACCATGTCCTTTCATGTTAGAATGTATTGTAGGTGAATAAATATGAGTCGGAGAAGTTAAGAACCTTTACATAGATAATGATGGGTTAAAACAAGTGTTAAGAAAGTATCATGAGGGTTGGAGGTTTAACGAATCGAAGATGTTACAATTCGTATTTTTGGGGTAAATATAGGATTGATTAATATGCTATGGAGGCCATGTTTTAAAGTGTTTAAAGTGTGTAATAGCCATACGTTAAATTTTGAAGTTAAGCGAATTCTAAAACAAAAGTCGGCAAATGTTATCGCAAGTTATGTTCATAAGTTTACTAAATTTTAGGTCAGATATCACTGAGCTTTCTTCCCAATGTACTTGGATTTATGGGATGATCCTCCCACCATATCAAAGGTCTACTAGTCTACTTTCCTACATATTAAGTTATTTGTTGATACGATGTTGGAGTAGAGAGTTATTCATATTTTTGCGAGACTGCGTAGACAGCCCCTTTGGGACCCACTTGAGGCGGTGAAGAAAAACAAATCATACTTAAGGCGGTTCCACATTGTTTTAAGTATTTTCTAGCCCAAATCAGTTCCCAAATTCCCCAAAATGCTCTATAAAAGATCCCAACCATCCATGAGTGAAATCCAAAAAAACAATGCAAATCAAACGCTGGGAATCCTGTGGTGCTAGTAAGTTTCTTGTTCTTCTTGTGTTTGCTGACTTTATAGTGGTTCATGTGGAGAGTTTTTCTAAGTGTTTTAAGATAAGATTATACTCCTCCTTCATATATTTGAGTTTTTAGAAGTTGTAGCTAGCTTGTACAGTTGAAAACCCGTGAAATAAAGGTCAAAAATCATAGTTGTGATATTGTTGCTTGTTGAACTATTTTGAGGTTGTGCTTATGATATTTCATGGCTGGAAATTGATGAGATAACCTGGGTATGTTGTCGTTGTTGATATGTATTTGAAATAAGAAAAGGTTTAAAGCACAGTTTTGCTAGTTATAAATCGAGCTTGCCGCTCGATGGATCGTTGTTTTTGTTTGATGAGCTAATCATATAATTGATGGTTGTTTGGGTTATTGTGATCATTAAAGACTTGAGGAATACAAAATAACCAAGGGATATGCTGCCCCTTTTGTTATAAAATAAGTTTATCATTCAAAATAATATAGTAGTATTACTTATAGCGTGATGATAGTATCATCTTCATTATTGTAGATTAACATGTGGCGAGTCAAACTCATTGTGGTTGTTGATCGGGTCATTGCAAGGTATGTGAAGGCTATTCCCTCTCCTTTCTTTGAATGAATCCATATAAGAAATGACTTCTAAATGAACCTTTCAAAAGAGGAGTTATAGATCATATCTTCCATCTATTGTTGTTATTATTCGTTCATCATACTTGTCCCTTGTCGGGAGTACGTTCCAAGTTCAGTACTTGTCCTTTATAAAAGAATAGTAGATAGTTGTATATATAGTACTTACAGATGTTGCATTGATATTGACATTGCCACCGAGCCTCTTATGCTGGGTAGACATCTATCGAGCCTCACATGGTAGGTAGACTTCCACCCAGCCTTACATGGCCGGGTAGACTCACATTGAGCCTCTTAAGGCCAGGTAGATACACATTGAACCTTATAAATGGTCAGGTATCTTAGTGTTGTATTACATATATTATTTGAGTCGGAAGCAGGTAAGTACACACTCACATTATCTTTGACTCTCAGTTATGTTCAGTGGTAATATATTTCAGTTCAGTTATTCGATTTGACTTAAATACTTAGTATATTATTTCGTATTGATGTCTCTTTGATGGGGGCGCTGCAATTCATGTCTGCAGGTCCTGAGAGACATACTGTATGTTATCTAGGATTGGGATTCTTCATTATTTTCCTTTCTCTCTTATTTTTAGTTGCTCACAATCTTGTTGAAAATAGCTATTTTAAAGACATATAGACCTACCAAGTAGTTGCGCTAGAGTTCAACTTTATTGGTAAGCTCCACATCATTTGGAGTTACCATATCCGGAGTTTGAGGTTATTATGTACATTACAGACAGTATGGGTAGGCGAAGGCCCTGTCCCGACCATAGTACAATTGTGTTCTCTCTATAGGTTTGTAGATATGTCCTGTATGTTCAGTATGTCAGCATGTTGGCCTTGTCGGCCCTTGTATATGTTATTTTGGGTTTGTTGTTTTGTAGACACTCATAGTGTCCTTGTCAGCCCATATATATGTATATATCTTTTGGGTTGATCTGATGTCAATTGAGATAGTTATCATTTATAGATTATTAAGCGTACAGTCTTGTCGGTCTACGATATTGTTGATTGGTTATAGGTTGGGTTTGTCGGCCCAGATTATTTGTTTGTATTCCAAATACATGAGCTACATATTGGTACGCTTGGGGTCAAGTGAGGTACCGAGTGTCGTCCATGCTTCCCCGGGTTTGGGGCGTGACAACTGGGTAGGTTATAATTCATTTTCTCCAATTCCCTTAGTTTTTGAATCCTTTAAATCATGATTTGGGTTGTAGAAATGGGATTTTAAATCCCTAAGTTGAATATATGAATTTCTTTAAATTGGATGTCGAACTGAAGTTGGATTTGAGTCATCTTTAGGATTTAGACTCTATGGGCTATGGGTAAATAAATATTATTGTGAAATTACAATTTTGCCTTCCGAGTCTCAGGATTGCATTTTTTTGTGATATTTTGGGTCTGAATTAGTAGTATAGCAATATTGATATGATTATGTAGATGTCGTATTTAAACAAATTGAGATTGTTTAGAAGAGCTACGAACGGGCGAGGCTTTATTGTGAGTGTGGGCTTCAAATTAGGCACGTGTGGACCTTACTTGACTCTATTTAAAGTGCATGGTTGGCTAAACTGAACTAATGAAGAGGGAGTAATGATGAATTATAAGGGTCCCGTACTTTTAAGGTGACAAACACTTGTATTGGGTACTCGTGTCATATGTTGGGAAGTTATCTAAATATTGTATTGTAGATGGTCTCGGTCTAAATGACATGTTTTGGGCATTAGCTGATAGCTTAAATTGATTGCGTCATTTTTGAGTGAGATATAGAATCACTTGTTTGATGTTTCTATGATATATGCTTGTCTTACTTGTGACTATGTGTTCTCATCACATTGCAATACTCATCTAAAAGTGGAAAAGAATTAAAGATTAAATCTTTTTACTTTATATCTTTGTTGCTTAGCATTTTCATGACATATTTATGATTTTATATGGTATCTCATGCATATTAAAGTTGAGGATACATATGTGATATTAGATGAGAAATGGTTCCGGGGGGGAGTGATGTAAATGGTAAAGAGCCGAATTGACTAGACACAGGTAATGCGAGTTGAATTGGCTAAAGACAGATAATGTGAGCTGATTTGTCTAAGTGATTGATATTGGAAGCCTAACTGGCAGAGAACCCAATGGTAATGATTTTGGGTGGTGTATGGACCTCACGAGTCCCACATCGGTCAGGTATTTCATATTATGGAGAGGATTTATGCTAGTGATTAAAGGCCTTGCATTGCATCGCATTTGCATATCATTACATTCATTGAATTTCATGCTGATTGACTTGCTTGTATCATTAATTAAAATGTACATTATAGTATTTTTATGAACTAGGGCATAAATCTCAAATTCTAAAGTAATTCGCAGTAATCTCGATGAATGAGGCATGGGGATGATTAAAGACGTTCCCACATGTAGATAAAAACTCTACATACCTTAATCGCTCCAAAACCTGACTTAAAAATTTGGACTTAGAAAGAAGGAACCCAAAGCTTGAACTTTAATTCCTTGAGTTGGGCTTTCTTGAAAACCCTAGGTTAAGAATAATGTATTTCACTTACAATCTATGAGATTGATGTTAGAAACGTGTGGAATCACTTGAAATAGGCTTACCTGATGTAGGAGAATGATAGGAGGAGGAGAACTTTGTGCTATGGCTTGGGGGAATAAAGAATGAAATAAAAAAATTGCAAAATCGGGATTATATATTGTTCAGTTGTCGGGTACTTTTACAGTGACTTTTTACGGTCCGTAAAACAATTACGGTGGGCTTGACAACCCGTAACTCCTACTGTAATCCTTAACAGTGACTTCGATTTCTGGGGTCTGTTTTATGGTGCAATTGACGATCTGTAAATCATTTTATGGCCCATATTTCTGGGCGTAAAATTGAAGAATGTTGTTTTCGTCAAATTTCTAATTCTAACACTTCTCACTGGGTCTTAAGTCTATGAATCATGAAAATTACTTAGTCCAATGGTACGTGGTGTTACGTTGTGCACCTCCCCTAGTTGGCGGATGTACATACCCGAAGTCGAAACTTGAGAACCTTAGTACGAACAACCATATCTGAGCCTGGTAATTACCTCATGAAATACCCAATGTCTCCATACTTTAAAACCCTTACGGAGGGTGGGATGATGAAAAGAACTTGAATGCCCTCCACGACCTAAAGGTCTAAAAGATTAGCCATGCGAAGTCTGTCCTAAACAGAAAGTACTACGCCCAAAATAATCAATCTCGGATGTTGGCATAGCAGAATGAATGCGTTTTCTATACTGAGGATGATAAACCCTCCCTGAGTAACCCTGACCACTAGGCGGAGCACTACCATAACCATCAAAATGACAGGCCCTCTTGCCCTCACGCTGCTTAAACCACTCACGCCAAATCATCTCTAAGTCCCTGGGTATGTCCACCATCTTCTAAAATGAAACCCCAATATCAACAACCTGAGAAATCCCCACACTAATCGAAATGATGAACCCCTTGACAAACTTTTTCACTCTTGCGGCCTCGGTGAGAAGTATCATTAATGCGTGCCTAGCCAAGGCATGAAATCTGGTCCCATACTCGGTAACCGACATACCCTTCTACTGCATATCCTCAAACTCATTCTTCTTGTGTGCACTCTCACTACGGGGGACAAATATGTCCAGAAATACCTGAACAAACAGAGCCCATGAAAGTAGAGGTGACCCGGCGGCCTACTATCAATAAAATATCTCCACCACTACTTGGCAGGGCCAACCATTTGAAACGCACTGTAGTCAACTACGTGGACACCACCAATCCCAAGTTGTGCAACCTCTATGATAACTAGTTATGGAATCATAAGCATCCTCCCTCGAATCACCAGTATAGGCTTCATCATACTGAATCTCCTAAACATATTTTGCTCATCAACTATCATAGCAGGCCTATTAGACAAATGGGGTGCAACACTCGACAAAACCTCACCATCGAAATAGAAAGCTACAATAGAAGCTGGCTGAGCCTCTATAGTCTGAAACCCTAGAGCAAGCATCTGGTCTGAAGTCTGACCTCCAACATGAGTTTGTGAACCATATAGGGTGATAAGAAACATACCCGCCTCAGCCATCCCCTAAAGAAATCCCAACATATAAGCCAAAGTATCCTAAAGTTATAGAGTAGTAACAAAACCAAGTGGTTCCTGTGTTGGCCCATACTCATTAGCATGATCTGGCTTATTCTCATGAACCAACTCTGGATCGCGAGATACTACTCTAGTATGACCCTGAGAAGCTATCGGTGCTCGGCATCTAGCAAATGTCGTAACATGACCTCTACCTCAACCTCATCCCCTGCCTCTACCTCATTTAACGCTCCTGGGAGTGGGTGCAGTTGCGGATATAGGTTCATGAACTCCAGCCACAGATGCATGAGTTCTCACCATCTGTGATAGAATAAGACAACAAGATTAGATTTCAAACTGAGTCAAGTACAATATGATAAGAAATGAAAGAATATAAATTTTCTAAATGTCTTATAGCCTCAAAAATATAGGTACAGATATCATCGTATCGATCCGCAAGACTCTACTAGAAATTCTCTTGTACTCGTGAGACTGGTGAACCTATGGCTCTGATACCAAATTGTCACGACCCAAAATTGATAGTCGTGATGGCGCTATGTTTCCCAACCGATAGGCAAGCCAACCCCAAAACTCAACATAGATATAAGTAGATCAACGAAAAGTAAAGAGACGATGAAAATCCAATACTAAGTCTGTAACAGAAATCCGAGAAACAACAAAATCCTCCTAAGATTTGTGTCACAAGTACAAGAGCTACTACGATACGATACAAGTCTAAAACTGAAATACAATGTCTGAAAATAGCAAAATAAACTGTCAAAATACTAAAATGATAGAATAGTAAATGAGATAGAGGGAGAAGTTGGTCGTGGAAAATCTAGGTGGCTCACCACAACTCCAAATAGCTCTACTCAAACACAAGGTGCTCCACTAGATGTGATCGTACTCAGGATCGAATTTGCATCATAAAAGAGTGCAATAAGTGTAGTATAAGTATGAAACTATGTATACCCAGTATATAGCATAGACCAACAACGAAGAAGTAGTGATAGAATTTATTAAAAATCATCTTTTCAACCTTATCAGTCCATTTTACGCCCAACTAGTCAAATGCATCAAATAGAGAAATATCATGTGTCACGTAGAGTCAAATAGTCAAACAAGCATAAATCAACTAAGAATGAAGGATGTTATGCAATGAAATGCAATGAGGGTCCTTAATACCTAATCCTTTCCATTGTCGTATATACACGACACTTTTCAGTAATCTTTAGGAGTTCGTTACGCATGTGGACTTGCGAGGTTCATATATTTGTTGCGGCGTGCAACCCGATCGAATACCTATTACAGCGTGCAAACCGATCCAAATACCTATTGTGATGTGCAACCCAATACAATACCTCAATCTCACAAATAGATGGATTAGAGCAAATGTATGTATGAATACCCATGCCAGGAAATCGTATCCACAAAATCAATGAAATCACTCAATTCATTCACTTGCACAAGTATATGGGTTCAATGAGATGAGCACAAATAAAAGACCAAGTCAACAATTCAATATCTAATGTCCATATACTTTGGCATTCTCATATTACAATATGTAACTACATAATAATATATTTTCTCATTTATAACACCGGTACTCGTACCAATGCCCGTCACATCATGGGTAGGATACCCCATCTTTCTTCCTTACCCATTGTCTATTCCATTTTTAGTTATTAGTTAGCAAAACGTCTCTTAACGAAGTCTAGAAAGTCTTAACTGACCTCAAATATAAAGTAAAATGTGACACGAACCTCAAGATTTCTCCTTTCCTTCCCGTAAAGCTTCAGAACATTCCCAATTTATCAAATACATGTTATTTGTAAGAAAATGAGTATGTAGATACCCATACCATTGTAGTTATATTTTTGGGTTCAAACGGTTACTCAAAAATCAATACCGAGCCCCCAAGGATAAAATTGGAATTTTTTAAAACAAATTTGGTTTTCCCATAGCCTAAAAGTTAATAATCTAAAAAATTATCAAACTCCAATCTTGAATCGATATTGAATTTCATATTTTCCCTTGAATACCCATTTCCATGAAAAACCACAATTTCAAAGATCAAATCATTGATGGAATTGCTAAGTAATTGATGAAATCACGAGGAAATACTAAATTTATGATTAAAAACTTACCCCGAGTTATGACATGAATATTACCCTTGAAATCACCCAAATTCGAGGTCTCTAGCTCAAGATATGAAATTATGTCTTCATCGCGATTAAGGGACCCACCAATGCGATCGCGAGCCCGTGAACTACCTCCTTCATGATAGCGACCAAGGCCATCATCGTTTAGACCACCCAGCACCAGCTTCACAATCACGAACCCCACCTCGCGATCGCGAAAACCAAAATCAGACACTAGATTTTTCTAGTGTCTCCAAAACTTCGAATCAACACCCGAAACTCATTCGGGACCTCCAGAACACAAACCAAATATGCATTTCAGTCATAAAACATGCTATTGGCCTTCTCGTGCACTCAAAACATCCAAAAGATGTTGTCTTGACCCGATCTTAACCGTAGTCAACTCCAAATATCTCATTTAACTAATTCTCTACAAGTGACCTAAATCACACCCAAACCCCTCAGTACCCGAACAACAGCTCAACTAAGTCATAATTAACATTATGGACTTGATGGAATCCACAAAACTCTCATTCGATCTTGTTAACCCCTGGTATTGACTTTTGTCAAACTTTCTCATTTTCTTAACTTAGAAACTTTCAATTTTACAAATTCTTCTCTGATACTCACCCGGTTGTTTTAGGAACCGTGCCACCCATTTTAGTAAGTTACAAATATCATACCAAAAGAATATGTTGGAAAAAAGAGTCTAAAAGCTCAAAACGACCTGGAGGGTCGTTACAACACCGCGCAATCAAGATAATTTTTTTTGAAGCAACACAAAGGTAGAGTCCTTATTAAAGTTGAAACTAAAAGGAGATTTTTAAAGCATATAGAGAGTTCTTGCCCAAAAACTTCATGAGTTATCACTTAAAATCCAATTTAACAGGGAAAGGGTAAGTGATTCAATGATTTCGCAAGAATTAAAGAGTTTCATTGCTCAGAGGTAGTTATATTAGTGCATTAACAACTTATATATCTCATGCTAGTAAATTAGCCCACTTGTAATATGATATTTCTGTGTGATATTTTATCAAACACCAAATGAGTTTCTTGAAATGTAAGCAAACATAAAAAGCAATTTATTATAGACAAATGTGTCATAAATCAAAGCCTATATAGCATGACTACAAACTACTTCATTTTATCTTGTGTTTTTCAAAGGAACTTGACTTTTATATATAAATAACACCAAATAATTGACTGCAGATACGCAACACAAAATACAACCAAGAAAAGCTCAACATCAATTACAGCACTGTGAATTTTAAACTTAAATTCCTAACACTTTGAAAACTAATATTAAACTGAGAGACTTCGTGAAATATATTTTAAGTAGCATCACTAACCAACTCAAGCAAGTTCCATGGATTTACTTTAAAGGGAACACGAAGTTGTTTCTGCAAGTCAAGCTTTAGTCCATAGCACTTCAAGTTGTTGCTCTAAAGAAACCTAATATGCTCCACACTTTGGTTTGGCCATGTGACAAGCGTCACTTCAAATGCGCTACCCGACTTCGCCATCAAAGAGAATGGAAGAAGAAAAACGCTGGCATTTTCTCAGGATTCAAGGACCAGTGTAATGGTGAAAGTACACCATCATGGAATTTGATAAATCATCTTGCAAAAAATTGAAAATAATATATAGTAAAGACATGTATTAGAAGAAAATCCAAGAAAGGGGTGGGCGGGAGGAGAGGAAGAGTGAGGAAAGGACTATAGGGTTTCTCTTTTGGAGGGAAGATAAAAAGTAAATGCATGCTTTTTTCCGCGTAGTTTCTTATAATGACCACTAAAAGGGCATTTATTCCTGGCAAATTTAAATTTGTCTGTAATTTTTGAGGTTAGGAGATAAATTAAAGGGAAAATAAGTTTATTGCCATTAAATAATGGCGCTAAAAGTAATTTTTGTAGTAGTGAGTAACTCTATAGGAAACTCAAGCAAGGACTGGACAATGCTTGTCTAGTGGAGGCAAATGTATATAAGCAATAAATATTTGAAAAAAAAGACCGTGCAATAGTTCTCTAATGGAAGAGAAGAATCTATGTATGAAAGAAAATGCTACAATGCATGGACCTTAAAGAACATAACATACAGAGGCAAGTGAAGCAAGGAAACTCTTATTGCTGGCTGAACAATTGGACTGGGCTGTGAGCTCTTTATAATACAACTCCTTCAGAATTTAACACTGATTCCTCTATTGTGTTGGTAAGTGCAGGAAGATGGAGGAGATAAGCAGAATTTTAAGCAGTAGAATTGTGTTGAGTAATTGCTGGCTCAATAATAGATAATGAGCTTATAATGATATTTTGATGATTTGACAAACAATGTACCCAATGACAATCAAGAGAGATATAAGGACGTCATTTGAAGAACTATATATCCAAACAGATCTCTAAAGGATTCAGTGAAGCAACCATATCAACAACGAATCTACTTAAATTAACTAATCCTTCTCACACAACATAAGAGACTGTCCAAAAGTAATATCATAAATGACTAGGAGAATTGGTAAGTGTCTGATTCCTATTGTATGAGTGTTCAGAGTTCAATTATATAGAATTCTTATCATAAGTTGATAACATGAAACTAGCATTAAAATAGGAAAGATAATAGCCGACGTGCATACAAGGAAAGAAGATTCAAGTCAAACAAGGTTCAATTTTCGGGTAAAATTAATGAAACTAAAACTTGGTTGGATTCAACAATTAAAAGGCGGTAATTAGTTCTATATAATTACAACACGAACAAGCTTTGTAGCCTAATCACAACCACAATCAGAATTCCAACGTGAGGCATCAAGTGAGTGAACTCAACATCGGAGTCTCGAGCAGAACCAACTACATAGAAATGAGTTTATCAAGATTTATCTTTAGTTCTTTGTAATAGTTAGTTTCATAGTGGTTCCATCTATTTACCTTTACAAGTATTGTGTAATAGGTGTTGCATTGGTAATTGAGTTATAAGAGATCTCTTGATTGGGCATTGTCTTGAGATATATTGTATTAAGAGGGTAGAGGTGGGATTGTTAGGAACAATTCCTTAGGTGTTGCAAGGAACTTTGTAAGCCTTAAACTACTCGAGTTAGTGAAGATGAGAAAAGTCTTATAAGAGATAAGTCTTGATTTTTGCCTCCCTTAAACAAGGAGATTTCAATGTAAGATTCTTGTGTTAATTTTATTATTCTATAATTTACCTTATTGCATAGTTACGCAAAGAATCCATTTCTTTGAGCAAATAGGTGTAGCCCGATTCTAAAAATTGTAATTATGACATAGATGATGAACGAAGGAAATATGATAGCTGATCAATTGCAATTGTGGCTTTAGAGCAAGGAGATATAATAGCCAACTCCTTCTAGGAATTCGGACCCCAGGGGAGAAAGTTGATTAACTATTCACACCTAATTTTTATCCTTCAATAATTTATTTAATTATTCAGGATTCTCGAATCACAGATAGAGTAGAATATACTTTTTACAAGACAATTGATTTTATAAAATTATTTCAGAAATATTTTATATCATTTCACTTGACAAAATATCATCCAGTATATTTATTGTATACCATATCCGATTTCCATATTATTTTAATTATTAATTGTAATTCTTTACAATTAAAGTAAAGATAACTGTGCAATTAATTGTCTTAAAATCCTCAACTTAAAGAAATCAATATTTTACTCCGACAAATTCCAGAAATTGACTAATAGAATAGGAAATTAAACTACTTCTCAATTTCAAAGCGTGTTTTAAACTAAAAGGATTTTTTATTGGTTTAAATTTTTCAAATTTCCAATTAGTGTCAAAATTAGACTTAAATTGAAGCTTGTGACCTAATTAGGCTATAATTGATATTATTGGCTCATCTTTTAATTTACAAAATGGTATATTTACAAAATGATGTGGCCATTATTTATTAAGCTTTGTAAAAACAATCATTGGGCCTTTCCTATTTTAATTTAAATTGATCGAGCGCAGAACTAGCCCACTATCGGCCTTAAGAGAAGCAGACCCCAATTCCCCTCTTCATTTTATGCTTTGATGTTCATGGGAATCCTAGCCACTCATACTTGTCTCTTTCACTTGCCAAGAATGGCGATGCTGAGTACGCTTAGGCTTTAGCACAGTTTATGGTTTGTCCAATTCGGGTAAGGGCATTAATGGCCCTTACCCTTATCCTCTGCATGCCATCTGTAACATCCTGTACTTTCGGATCACGGTTTGCATCGCTAGACGTATGTAAAATCGCTAGGCGTGTGTAAATAGACCCGAGCGTTGGGAAAATTTTGGATCATATTTACGTATGCTAATAAAGAGTTTAGCATATAAAAGGATAAAATCCCGAAATAATTTTGGACGTAAGAAGTGTAACGATAGGAAGCGGAAATAAATTTGGTGCGTGCACAAAAAGGTTATGGATTAGTGTCATATTATAAAATTATGACATTGAGTATAAGAAGGTTTTATAAGTCATCAAAGTTTAAGTGAATTGGGATTACGAAATTAATTGTGTGTGTAATTGATTAATTATGATATTAATTAATAATATGGGAGACAACACTTGGTGACTAATCACCACTAAGGAGTATGTGTCATCCATTAATACGCTCCACCACCAAGATGGACAGATGGGAGATTAATATTAACTCGTGCCATTGCTAAGTGGAGTAGAAATCATGAATCATTGCCAAACCCCTTTTTCTACGAAGTTGAGACAAAACATTTCATCTTAAAGACTTTCAACCCCTTTTTCTGTGCATGAAACAGAAACAAACATGTTACCTCAATTTAAGAAATGCATGCAGACAAGTAGTGAAAAGTAGTACAATGCTTTCATCAGAGATTAAGCGCCTTACGGTTTGCAGGTATAACATTTGGCTATTTTCCTCTTTGTTTACCTGGGCTAAATTAATTTGTAGTTTAGAACAAAACGCCCCCGCTAATTCAAATACGGAATTATTGAAAGGACAATATTTAAGGTATGTTAAGGCAAATTATTTCTTTCTTTTGGCATGTTCCATGTAACAAAATATAACCGTGATATTGTTCCATAATTTATTCTACTCCTGGTAGTTAAGAATATTCGTGTTATTAATTCCTATGCTAAAAGCATGTCTAAAGATGTTTCTAAGTCCTTATTGAGGCATACGGAAAAGATGTTGATTTTCCAATGTTAGCTGAAGGTATAAAGGTATTATGTCATCCGTTGAGATTGGAATATTGTGTTACCATTCATGCATTTTCATTTGCATTCATATATTACCCTGGACCACTTGTTCTATGCACACTGCTATATGGTAAATATTGTATATATGTAGGGGATATGGGGAAAGGGAAAGGCGTTATATACGCACACCACCTGCAGTTGGTACAAACTATCACAAAAGAGCCCTAAGAGGCCACATATTGAGCATGTGTGGTCAAAATGGATGCATGTATAGCTAAGAAGATATGAATGCTTATGTGGCCAATACGATATAACCCGATGCCCACAGAGGCGGTTATGGGAGGATTCCTGTGTGGATATTAGTATACCGCATTTGCATCATGCATACATTCATTAACCATTATATTGTATGATGCCCACATAGGCTATTATGATAAGGAAGATGCCCGATGAGGCTAAGGTTTATGTATAATGCATTGTGCATAACATTTAGGCATATGTATTAGGGCCCTCAGAGGCATTTACTGCTGGTCAGTTGTTTCTTTTTCAGTTGTTGTTATATCCCTGTTATATTATTGTTCATGTCTGACATACTCAGTACATCAGTCGTATTGACGTCCCTTTTGTCGGGGGACGCTGCGTTTCATGCTCGTAGGTTCAGTTAAAGAAGGTGACAGTTCACGCTAGTAGGTTGCTGGTTCAGCTGATGTTGGAGCACTCTATTTGTTTCAGAGTTGCAGTTGGTTGTGGTATAGTATTTTTGGCATCTACATATGGGTATGGCGGGGTCATGTCCCGTCCTTGTGATGTCATGTATTCTTTAGAGGCTTGTAAACATGTGTCATGTGGTTAGTTGTCATGTGTGGCCTTGTCGGCCTTGGTATGGGTATGTATATATGAAAATTGGATTTCTGGTTAAGATTTTCTATAATTTCCTTCGGCTTAGTCCGTAATTAATGATGATTAGATGGTAAATATACGATTAGCGGTACCCGGAGAGTGGGATCCGGGTGTCCATCGCGGCCCTCCGGTTTGGGTCGTGACAAACTTGGTATCAGAGCATGTCTGTCCTAGGAAGTCTACAAGTCGTGTCTAGTAGAGTCTTGTTTATGGGTATGTTGTGCACCATACTTATAAACATGAGGCTATCTGACATTTTAGGGATGGGTTACATTCTTTCACATCATAGATCGTGCAGTAGAGTTGAGTTTTAAGAATTCGAGTTTAACTCATGCCTGTTACGAATTCAGTAATGCCGGTTATCAAAAAGACTTCGGTTAGTTTGTACTCGTAGCCAGTAAATGAGCAATTTCAACCAAGACGGTTGATACGCTAGAAGGGCAGTATTATTGTTAAAATTCGAGATTATGAGAAGTTGTCTCACTCATCTACGGAAGATGGAAGAAACAATGTAAGCGTGGAAAGCAAAATATTTAGTAAGATAAATGAAGTACTAAGCATCGGAACGCAAGAGATTGTAAGGATTTTTTTTGTAGACTTTATCATATTTACGATTACAACAGTACCTTCTTCCAGAAGGATTATGATTAGCAGGGAGATTGAAGATTGGATTGAGTGTAAATACGAGTGTTATGCTGACCATTGAGGATGAGAAGTATGGCACTACGTATGCTAATAAAGTGTTTAGCATATAAAAAGAGAAAATCCCGAAATAATTTTGAACGTAAGAAGTGTAACGACAAGAAGCGGAAATAAATTTGGTGCCTGCACAAAAAGGTTATGGATTAGTGTCATATTAGAAAATTATGACATTGAGTATAAGAAGGTTTTATAAGTCATCAAAATTTAAGTGAATTGGGATTATGAAATTAATTGTGTGTGTAATTGATCAATTATGGGATCAATTAATAATATGGGAGACAACACTTGGTGACTAATCACCACTAAGGAGTATGTGTCATCCATTAATACATTCCACCGCCAAGATGGACATATGGGAGATTAATATTAACTCGTGCCATTGCTAAGTGGAGTAGAAATCATGAATCATTGCCAAACCCCTTTTTCTACAAAGTTGAGACAAAACATTTCATCTTAAAGACTTTCAACCCCTTTTTCTTTGCATGAAACAGAAACAAACATGTTACCTCAATTTAAGAAATGCACGCAGACAAGTAGTGAAAAGTAGTACAATGCTTTCATCAGAGATTAAGCGCCTTACGGTTTGCAGGTGTAACATTTGGCTATTTGCCTTTTTGTTTACCTGGGCTAAATTAATTCATGGATTAGAACAAAACGTCCCCGCTAATTCAAATACGGAATTATCGAAAGGACAATATTCAAGGTATGTTAAGGCAAATTATTTCTTTCTTTTGGCATGTTCCATGTAACGAAATATAATCGTGATATTATTTCATAGTTTATTCTACTCCTGATAGTTAAGAATATTCGTGTTATTAATTCCTATGCTAAAAGCATGTCTAAATATGTTTCTAAGTCCTTATTGAGGCATACAGAAAAGATGTTGATTTTCCAATGTTAGCCGAAGGTATAAAGGTATTATGTTAGCCGAAGGTATAAAGGTATTATGTCATCCGCTGAGATTGGACTATTATGTTACCATTCATGCATTTTTATTTGCATTCATATATTACCCTGGACCACTTGTTTTATGCACACTACTATATGGTAAATATTGTATATATGTAGGGGATATGGGGAAAGGAAAAGGCGTTATATACGCACACCACCTGCAGTTGGTACAGACTATCATAAAAGAGCCCTAAGAGGCCACATATCGAGCCTGTGTGATCAAAATAGATGTCTGTGTGGCTAAGCCGATATGAATGCCTGTGTGGCCAATACGATATAACCCGATGCCCACACAGACGGTTATGGGAGGATTCCTATGTGGACATTAGTATATCGCATTTGCATCATGCATACATTTATTAACCATTATATGGTTTGATGCCCACAATGGCTATTATGATAAGGAAGATGCCCGATGAGGCTAAGGTATATGTATACTGCATTGTGCATAACATTTAGCCATATGTATTAGGGCCCTTAGAGGCATTTACTGCTGGTCAGTTGTTTCTGTTTCAGTTGTTGTTATATCTCTGTTATACTATTGTTCATGCCTGACATACTCAGTACATCAGTCGTACTAACATCCCTTTTATCGGGGGACGCTACGTTTCATGCCCGCAAGTTCAATTAAAGAAGGTGACAGTTCACGCTAGTAGGTTGCTGGTTCAACTGATGTTGGAGCACTCTATTTGTTTCAAAGTTGCAGTTGGTCGTGGTATAGTATTTTTGGCATCTACATATGGGTGTGGAGCGGTCATGTCTCATCCTTGTGATGTTATGTATTCTTTAGAGGCTTATAGACATGTGTCATGTGGTTAGTTGTCATGTGTGGCCTTGTCTACCTTGGTATGGGTATGTATATATGAAAATTGGATTTCTGGTTAAGATTTTCTATAATTTCCTTCGGCCTAGTCCGTAATTAATGATGATTAGGTGGTAAATGTACGATTCGCGGTACCCGACGGGTGGGATCCGGGTGTCTATCGCGGCTCTCCGGTTTGGGTCGTGACACCATCGTATCCCACCATCCCAAGGTGAGGCAGCCCATCTCCCTTTGTTGCTTTTTCTTCTACGATTAATTATCTTTGTCTCATTTGTGTTAGAATTCGACAATTTAATTGGTTGAGAATTCTTTGGGAGGGAAATTTCCCCCCAATTTTTATTCTCTCACATCGATTCTACTTGGGTCTGCTAGGGTTCTACAAACTCTATAAATTGAGATGCATCTC
This sequence comes from Anisodus acutangulus, assembly GCA_029783415.1. Classification (NCBI taxonomy): domain Eukaryota; kingdom Viridiplantae; phylum Streptophyta; class Magnoliopsida; order Solanales; family Solanaceae; genus Anisodus; species Anisodus acutangulus. The sequence continues at coordinate 37,202,747 of CM056506.1, read as the reverse complement.
TTCATTGTGAAGGGTGAGAAACTTGAATATATGGCTTTCATATTTGAGAGCCATTTTCAAGCTAAAATCGATTAGCTTGCTTAGTTTGGGGTTCAAGCCCTTCGGTGGAACCACACCTATTTTAACTAGTCAATCACAACTAAAACCCTTTTCCATATGTGTTTGCAAGTATCGAAGGTTTGAGAGAGAAGAATCAAGCTCCCCTTTCGATCCTAGGCTGCCTCCACACAAGATAATCCTTTTTTTCTTTTAATTCCTTGTTTAATTTGTGCTCTATGATCAAATATTATGTGTTATGAAGTTAACTAGTGGCTCATTTGATATTCAATACTGTTTATGGCTTGTTCTAGCTTGATTAGGCCTAATTTGGTTCATAATATAAACATGTTTGCCTTTGGATAACTATTAATGGTCAAATAATGTTTTGGAGTTGATATGCATCTATGAGCATGTCTTTAGGATCATAAAATGTGTAATTAATATATGGATTAGTTAAGTTGTAGAATGACTTGATTTCAATTGCCAATCTAGCATATAATCATTTCTAAGTAGTTTATGGTATGCTAATCAGCCTATTGAATGAACTATGGTCATTATAACTTTTTACCTAGGTGTGCTTAGTAATACTGTTAGGGTCTCTGCATGGTATGGGGGTTATGAGTAGGTCTATGTACATTTAGAAGCATGTCTAGTAAGTTTGTGAAACATGTTTGATAATTTGTTGAGTGGTATGATGCACGTTCACTAGTTTAGTGACAGTGTTTTGACTGATATTAGTTTGAAGTAGTTATTTCTATCAAATGCATATTTAAGAACCCTTGTAACCAATAACAAGAACTATGCTTTCTTTATGATGCCTTTTGTGTTAGTTTAAAATGAATCTGTCTGTGAGTTGTTAGTCATGACCTTAAATCTGTATTAGGAAGAGCTTAAGAGTAACAATTGATTATTAAGAGAGCTAAATAATTTGTAGGACCTTATGTTGAGCTTGTTTTGCATTTCTGTTGTTGTTTAAGGACATGTCAAAACATGTATAGGTTGGAAATGATTTGAAATGGTTGTTGGCTATTGATTCTTGGGGAATAGGTTCTGTTCAAGATTTTGAGTTATATCATATCTAGGTTTAAGGTCAAATGTTCACTAAGTTTTTTCTAGCTCATCTTTGGATATCATGCTATTTCGGGGACCTTTCTATTTTTAAAAAATGAACATGCTGGATTCTTAGCATTTGTTAAACTTATATGCATTTGGCCTGTGTCCATTTCTGCTAAACTAAACTTCGGATAGATATAAATATGATCTTTGGAGGGTGGTCTAGCTCTGTGCATAAATCTTTTGGCTCAAAGGCATCTGTTTGGTGCTGATTATTTGAGTTCAGAACCCATATTGTGTACTTTGATTCATAAATTGTTGACATGATAAGACTGTCCACTCTCAAAGTGTCTAGTTGTGTTCCAAAAACTAAGTAATAATTTGTATGCTGCATTAAATCTTGTTGTACCTACTTTGTTCATATAGGCTAGCTTCGTGTCATACACAATTATGCCATGTCTTCGTTTATACCTATCTCAGGGTATTATAGCTAGTAATGTCAAACTGATTGGCTCTTTATGCCTGTTGGGACCTTGCCTTATTTATTTGAAATCATGTTGTATGCTCTGGATCTTATGCTTAATTTCTATTAGATCATGATCATGCCTTGTATTTGTTTGTGTTAACCCAAGGCCTACTGAGTAGTCTGTATGTACCATGTCTCAAATTTAGAGAAGTATAGGAACTAAAATAATGTTTTGTGCTTGTACCTGTGTGTGGGGTGAATTCTTGTCTCGTGTTCCTGTTGATTAGGACTAGACCACTCAATTAAATATTTCGTTGAAAATGAGGTTTTGAATATGAGCTTTTGTGTCTCATGGTGTTTGTTGTCTGTTTTAGCTCACATATCTATATTAATCTCATGCTAATTTAAGGATAATATGTTCACTTGCTAATATTTGTACTAAGTGTAATGTGCATCCGTTTTATTGAGAAGGGGGTCACAAATACTTTAGCCTAGACTTGAAGATGAATACCAGGCTCTAAGAACTTAGGAGGATGTGGAAGTTGTGTCAATCTGTTAAGATACTTTGTCTTCATATTCTTGCATATCTCTGTTTGAAACTGAACCACGGTATATTTGAGTCATGTATGCTATGTTACCTTGTCATTCACATGAGCATGATGTGGTTGTCAATTTGGTAAAGTTTGATTTAAAAGAGGAAAGAGACATATGCCATATTATTTTACTACCTCAAATGTCCTGAATAGCTCATTTGCTTTATGCATTGTATGTCTTAGGTTCAATATGTCTTGGTACTACCTCTAGTCTTTTTGTGTTGCCTTAGCATAAATGGGATAATTAGGCATACTTTCCTTATCCCCAGAACATGTTTGTGTTTAAGCTTAAGCTCAGGAATTACAAAGACTGCATGTTTAAGTATGGCCATGCCCAATCGTTTGTTCACGTGAACCTTAACTGATCGTCATCTAAATGTATGTTTCTACCTCTTTTAATTAATGTATGGCGTATGTGTGTTTAATTTAAAGTTACTTGTACTTTATTTAGATAATTTCAGGTACATTCTAACTTAGACCTTATTTTCCCCCTTCTCCTTCCTACCTTCCGCATTAGGATGGGCCTCATCATTTTGTTCAGCTGGTTGGGCCAAGTATTTATTTGTCGAGTCCGATTGCTTGTAGTTGCGCATTGAATCCCAGCAATGGGTGAAAATAGTTAACTGGTGGGCTTCGATAGGCCCACCAGCCTAAACTCATTCTCCTTTCCATTCCATATTTTATATGTATTGTTTGTATAAATAAAATACTTGATATATATATATATATATATTGGAACCTTTATGATTACGACTTAGGATAGGCAAACGATACGTACATCGTGTAGCTAGAAATGCCAAAATTGATTTCAAAAAGACACAAAAGATTTTTTGAATGTTTCTCATTGGACTTCGAAATGATTTTAAGAGCTAAATTCGAACAAAAAAATCGGACTATTTACAACAAACTAGACTGTACGTTTCTTTAAAAATTCTGGACTTTGCCTAAAATACCAAACGGGTTTTTTGAGTAGAAATGTTTTTAACAAATTTGGATTCTAAAAACTTGTCTTCAAAAGTTGGTGTAAATTTTTATCTCTTTGGGGTGTTTTAGGCTGAGCCCAACTAAAGTGATTATTTTTTAAAGGAAAATTAAAACCTTGAGAACTTGAGTTGATGTTTTGGGTTTTGGGAGAAGTTGTATGTTACGGTTTGACCTTTTGGAAAATAGCATGTAAAAGGAAAAATCTATTTCTATTCTTTTAAAACTTTAAACATGTCACTTCCGAATGAATTATATTCTTTTGAACATATCATATTTTCATAAAATGTATAAGGAATCTTTGGTAAACCATTAGACTAAAAATCAGTAGAAGTTTTACTCAATTTAAGTTTTGAGTATACTTTTAGTCTGAAAATGGATTGACGCAGTTACCCCTATACGAACCATTTTAGGCAGAATTTAACTCCTTGGTTTTCAAAATCTTTTGAATTTGAGATAAAATGACTGACATGAAATTTTACGAAAAGTAAACATTTTTGAGCAATTTATATCTTTAAACATGCTATAGAACCCGAAGGTCAACCGTATTCTATGGATCCTTAATATCGGAGTGTCTAACACCTTCCACGGGGATCACCAGAACCCTTACATTGACTCTGGTTTAAAAGGATTTTTTACGGAAGTTTCTTAATAAACCTCTTTAACTTGGTTTTTTTAAATTTACCTATAAATTAGGTGGTGACTCTAAAAATAATTATTCGACTTATAGCTCCAACAACCTCTTAGTAGCTTTTAGGCCTCCCCGTAGAAGTGAACCGTAATAGACGGTGACTTCGCTGGGGATAAACCTAGGCTCTAACCATAAGGGTTCCAATACAACATGTTTTAACTGATATAAATTGCTTATGTGTTTAAAATTCTGCAAATTATAATTGTCATTCATGCATCTCATTATTCCGCCAAATGGCATTCACATACATTTGCATCAGTGTACAAAGATGATTATGCAGTTTAACAATCATCCTCTAGTAAAAAACCAAAATCATTTCTTTGGAACACGTTGAAGACGGAGTTGGTTTACGATCGTCCAACAGTTGACAACGGTTCATCCTGAGTAGTCCGCTCGAGTCCCTTAATCATTTGCTAAATCACTCTAGTTTGCATAGGATAGAGCGAAGCCAAATCCCTACTAAACTAGTGCATGCTTACCTAGACGGGTTCAGATATTTTAGATGTATCTGGACCCACTAGGCTGACTAACTCATGTCTTGACGGTCTATGACCCGATATTTACTGCATCCAACTACTTTCTATATGGAACATTTATTGTGCCTTATGTGATAAACCATTGTCCTTGGGGGGGGGGGGGAATTAATCGTGCTCTGTTTTGTAGATGCATACCTCAAGTTCGACATGGTTTTAGATGCACCTGAGATGCTGAGATTTTGGTGATCGTGGCTAGATGCCCCACAACAAAGAGAAGTAACGAACTGTCTAGGCACCTACCCTTACATATGACCATGAAAGGAAATAGGGAACTGTTAGAAGTCCTTACCGTATTGGGATTGTGATAGAATGATGTTTATTCGGAGATTTCGAGATGACCCCGACCTTAGATGAGATCCGGGATTTCATAGATAGCAATGGGATATTTAGGAGAAGGAAGAATAAACTCGATCACAACCTTCTAGTACCCTACAAGCCTTCTCCCGATGAGATAATGAAGTTATTATCCCTAGCTAGTGCCAATTGGATATTTGGCCGAACCGTAGCCTTTAGGGATCTCCACAGCAGATTTGGGTCCAAACGGGGATATCTAGAACACTCCATCGAGTTCCAGTCTTATGCTAATTGGGAAGTCACTTGACCCTTAGCCTTTTCCATATGCCTTCGAGGAACCATGGTCTTTCCCAAAGATCTGCACCAAGCCATAGATACCCGTGTCATTTATGTTACCCATACTATTTCTCATGGCATAACCTCAAACAGGGAAACCAAATACTTTGATCTAGTCCCTATCATCCTAGACGACATATACCGAGCTTTAGGTTAATGTCGAAACCTACGTAGGTATTTCCAAGGGTGCAACCTACTAGTGCAACAGTGGATTATCAAACACCTTAACAAAACCGAGAGTCCTTCATACCTAGACCCAGAATGTAGAAAAAATGACCTCCAAGCCACTTGTCCAAATTTCGGGAACCAAACCAAAGAGGGGTAGGCCTTTATCTTTTCGAGACTCCGAGAGGATAACATGCAGTGAGACTTCCTGACTTTATATCTGAGACCATTGTAGTGAGAGGTAGAAAATGCCCTTTCCTACCACTTATGGGGATCCGGAGAATTTGCCACTATGTACCTATTAGGGTCCTAAGACAGTTCAGTAGGAGACAAGTGATACCCCAAGTAGGAAACATGAGGTAGTATATGGTCGACTACGAGGAAGATAGGATCCAAAGGTTTGCCGACATCATCAAATAGTGGAATGGTCGAGTGATATATGGTCCAGGCACTCTAGCCAATGATATGTTCTGCCCAAGTTGTGACAAAGACTAGTAGAGTGGTTGAGAGCATATTTGCAAGGTACACTCACTCCGGGGCCCAACTGCTATCAGTGTAGTCATGACAGGGATTCAAAGGCCAAGATCAAGGTACGCTGCATTCAGAGACAGGCAGATGACTGAGATTCCAAGTACTTAGAGAAGATGGAGCATGACCAGACTGTCATAACTAGTTTGACTGAGGAGTTAGACTTCACTCAAGAGTTCTTAGAGGACTTGGATGCTCAGATGAGGAGAGATATGGATGAGATTGCACCTATGACCTTCACAGAGAAAGGGTTTTGGGTTGATTCACTGCTGATGTCTACACATCTCCAGATTCATACCGCCCTTCGAAAGACCAAGAAAGCTTGGACAGACAGAGCTTCATCATCCTCCACTGGAGGCCATTTCTGCTGATTTCATTTTCTACTTTATAGCACCTTGTCGACTTTATCATATTCCGTAATTCCATTGGAGAAGATTATTATTATTAATGAAATATGATTAAGGGGGCAATGGTTTAAATCAACATATGGCACATTTATGTTTTAAAACAATTAGAAAGCCTTGGAGCAATGAGGTTTAGGAACGCGAATATTACAATTGCTAATTATATGTGACTATGCGATATAACTGCTTATATGCTTTCGTGTGTTCTGTCTGAACTCTTGATTGGTTCCACAATCCCGACACTAACACAAAAGAAAGACATAGGAAATACCAAAACTAAATTAAAATTTGCACCTCCTTTAAAGGTTGATTTGTTACCAATGGATATTCCAGACAGCCAAAGTGCCACATCACAAGTTGTCGACTTGGTTAGCGATGAAGACACTAAAGAATTACTTCGGATAAAGATTCGCAAGATCGAGAAGAAGATTGACTTGGCCAGGTCCAAAAAGAAAGAGGTCGACCAGATTTGGTACGAAACCTTCCAGAAGAAACTATCGAGCGGAAGCATCACTGCCAAAACCTCCCCAACGAGGTCAAAGAAATGATTAATGACTACATCCCGCTGTTCAAAATGCTGAAGCAAGAGTTTGAGTTGCCTGAGAAAGATCATGTGCCATACGTAGGGGAATCTAGTGGGCCACCTGAAGGAGTTATCTCGAATGCAGATGAAACTATCAACTACTATGAGATTCCACAAGGGTCGTCCCATACATAATCTCCCATCTGGTGGGCGATTGCCCTCAAAGACCGCACTTCGCCTTTCAGGGTCGCACCTAGGCCAGTGCGAAACATCAAAGTGTATGAAAGATTGCAAGCTACCGAAGCATCGAGTTTCAGTCTCGACTTTTTCCCAACCTGAGCGCCCATCTATGCTCACAAAAGGTACCTATTCCACAATAATCAACCTGGCCACACCATAGATACATGACTGGCCTTTAAAAGGAAAATCATAAGATTGATTGACGAAAAGGTTATCCATAACTTTTGGGGCCCACATTCCATACTGGTTTACGATTCTATTATGACTGGTGAAGGAATCAACATTGACGCCTAAGTTTGGTGCTACAACTTCACTATCTTTGAAGACTCATACATAAGCCTCTTCTCTACCCTAGCTAGCACCGACAAGGTTTGTCCGATCAAGTCTACCTGGAAACCCTCCGCCAGTACTTCAAGGAGGAAATCTGTTTGTACTACTTGAGGGCACCGGGACATCACATCGAAGAATGCGAGGCTTTCAAGTTTGAGCTGGAGCATCTAGTCAACACCGGTCAAATCTGGGTAGTTCTACCCCATCGCTACTAAGAAAGTCATTGGGAGAATGCCCAGTCGTAAGGACGATGAGCCGCCATGGATTCAGGGAGAAGTCATTTTTAGGTAATTTAGGCGTCCCTCTTTTATTTTTAATCAAAGGTTATCCCTCCCCTTTTTTTGTAAAAGAAACTATGTCCGACCTAATGTCCCAATGGGGATACGTAAGAAGCCCTTATTGGGCATGGTCTAGGAAACCATTTGAGTAGAACGAAATTAGGGATAATTTCTATAAAACCCGAACTATGGAAGGACCTGATTTCTCGCAGAGGGATACTTAGGCAGTCTATATAAGACTCTGCCCCTATATTACATAAATTACAATCCCCCCTATTGGAAGAATTTTGCTCTCGACAACCTCACGGTGGCAAATTAACCATAAGACTTTCAAACCAAAATCCTCAAAACCGAAAATAGCCAGAATGACCAAAATACCCCTGGAATGAAAAATTGATCAAGAGTACGGATCAAACGCATGAGTCTGTGCTTTCTGTGCGACTTATCTGTGATATCTTATATTATTATTTTCCACTAACGTTACTAACAATATTTGCCTTTGAGTTTTTCTTTTCTTAAAGAGGGGGTTGATCTATGTTGTATCACACTGACATACTTCACAAGATCAAAAGTTGCAACAACATTCCTTAACAAGCAGAACCAAGCAAAAATAACTGGTACTCTGAAAGATGCGCGTAACAAAGATATTTTGGTCATAAAGGACCCCACACCTCAGGACCTTCAGAATCCGTCACATCACAAAGATGTGATAAATTTATTATTTCAAAAGATCTCCGATCTCCAGGAATAGGTCACAAAGAATGAGGTTATCAACGCTGCCAAAGAGGCGGCTACTGAAATAAAAAGGCCTCCACCGCCTTTTCCATTTATGAGCTCGTCAATACCCGAGCACTTCTTAGCCACTAACGGCCATATTGGTACCTCGTACCAAACCTCACCACCAGCAAATGCAACCCATTTACCCGGGACTTCCCGCTCAGTGCCTTCATATCAGGCACCACCCAAACACCCAAATACCGCTACTCATCAAACACCCAGGACTATGGGCACTCCTAAAAACCGTCAAGCACATCCCGAAGTATCTTTCAACACCCCAATCACTCTCATTAACTCTTCACCCGAGCTTAACCATTATAAAGAAATGGAAAAGGCGTGGAGGGATAAATAGGATATAAGGGATAGGGAAGTGGAGCAGAAAATGGTGGACCTGCTCGAGAAATCCTACAGAGGCCCCCGTAAAGCAATAGGCCTAAGTTACGATAATCTATGCATGCATCTGGACCTAGACTCGCATGAAGGTTTTAAGGTGCTGGAGTTTGAACTATTAAACGAGACAAGGAATCTGAAGGCTCATTTGAGAGCGTATTATGACCAACTGGTAGGGATTAAGAGAAACCAGGCTCTAATCATGAGATTGTTTAGCCGGAGCCTCATAGGAGAAGCGTCTGAATGGTTCACAACCTAGGACATACACCGATGGGACACCTGAGAAGGCATGGCAGAGGCCTTCATAGAAAGATTTCACTTTAATATAGAGACTGTGTTTGATCTTTACTACCTAGGAAAGGTCAAGAAGAAATCTATCGAGAACTACAAGGAATATGTGAGTAGATAGAGGGCCGAAACCGCCCGAGTACAGCCTCCGATGAGTGAGGAAGAAGGTATCCATTTTCATCCTATCACAAGAATCTGATATTTATGACTGCATGCTATCCATAGCTAGAGGCCATTCTTCGAACTAGTAAAAATGGGAGAAGTGTTAGAGAATGGCCTCAAGTCAGGCAGAATTGTCAGCATAGCCAACAAGGCCAGTCAACATAGCACTATCAGAGCTATAAGGAAGAAGAAGGAGTACGTGGAAAATATCTCTCACGCACCCATCCCAAGAAGCCAAAAGAAATAAGGATCATAATATTTCTTCTACATATATCAGTCTCCACCTCCGAGCAATTATATGTCTTTTCTATACAGGCATGTGTTGATATACTACACGCAACCCAACTATCAAACACCAGCTCCATCCTACCAAGCTCCACAACTAAATTACCAAACACCAATACCTGTTTACCAAGATCTACAACTAAATTATCAAATGCCCGCACCTGCTTATCAAGAGCCTCAAAGCCATCAGAATCACTGAAACTACCCGCCTCCGTCTATATATGATTTTCCATGTCTGAATTTTTAAAAGAAGCCTCGATAGATGTTTACTCCGCTTATCAAAACACAAACCAAGTTGTTCGAAAGACTGAATGCTATTGGAATTATTCAAGTTATTTCGCCGAAACCTGTTAATCCTGGGAGTCATCTTCTTCGAGCCGACCAGACTTGAGCATACCACTCAAAAGGGAGAGGACATAATATAGAAGACTGTATCAATCTGAAATATAATATACATGACTTGATCAATAAAAGAGAGATCATATTGGATGACAACGCCAATCATAAACACCAATCATCTGCCCAATCATGGCACTAACTATATTCATATGATCGAGCAAGAAGAAGATTAGGTCATATGCAAACCACTAATCCAAGGGACTGTTGAAAGCCTGGAATAAACGGTCGCCTCTCTCACTCTACAAGAGCGGCCATAATTCAAAGTATTAATGTCGGTACTAGTCGTAGCTCTGGTATCACAAGAGATAGTCTGATCCCCGAGGAAAGAATTTGTCATCCAAGCAGCAGTAGCTCATGGAATGACGAGATTACGGAAATGCTACACTCCCAAGAACTGCCGCAAGGAGCCTCCCAAAAAGAAATGAACCAAAGAAGGCACATCACTAAGGGAGAGGTAGAGGGCTTTCGGCGTAGAATACAGCCAAAAGAATATTCAATTATTGAACACTTAAAGAATGTCAGCCAATATATCGATAATGGCACTACTCTTGAGTTCATTACAACATCGATAGGCCCTGATGAGAGTATTGGACGAAGCACACGTCCAAGCAGCAAAACTTTGGCTGATATGGTAGGCCACTCATTGGGGCTCACCAGATTTCCTTCACTCCAGATGAGTTAAAAAAGAAGAGACAACCCACAACCAAGCTCTCTACATAACTGTCAAATGTAGGGACAAGGTCATAACTCGAGTATTAGTCGACAATAGAGTCGGTCTCAACATATGTCCCAAATATACACTCAAGTAGCTCTATTATGATATTAGAAAAATACGCCAGAGTCGTACCATCGTCAGAGCCTTCGATGGAGCCCAATGTGATCCTATTCGTAAAATAGACATGAACATCCAAATGGGGCCTGCCAAATTCACTATCGAGTTCTAAGTCATGGCAATCACTGCCAACTACAATTTGCTATTGGGTAGGCCTTAGATTCACATGGCCGGAGCAGTATCGTCGTCTCTCCACCAATCATTGAAGTTTGTGTGGGAGAACCATGAGGTGGTAAAACATGGAGCAGGTAGCATTCATAACTACCCCAATAATTCCAGATATGAAAATTTTGGACCTCCTTTAAAGGTTGATTTGCTACCAATAGATACTCCATACAGCCAAAGTACCATATCACAAGTTGTCGACTTGTTAGCGACGAAGAAACTAAAGAATCACTTCGGATAAGGATTGAGAAGAAGATTGACTTGGCCAGGTAAAAAAAAGAGATCGACCAGATTCTAGACTTGGTGGAAAACCTTCTAGAAAAAACTACCGAGTGAAAGCATCACTGCTAAAACCTTCTCAACGAGGTCAAAAAAATGGTTAATGACTACATCCCGTTGTTCAAAAGAAAGAAGCAAAAGTCTGAGTTGCCAAAGAAAGATTTGGTGCCATACGCTGGGAATTAAGTGGGCTACCTGAAGGAGTTACCCCAAATGCAGACGAAGTTGTCAACTATTATGGGGTGCCACAAGGGTCATATTGTACATCATCTTCTATTTGGTGGGCTATTGCCCTCAAAGCCTGCACTTTGCCTTCCAAGGTCGCACCTAGGCAGTTCAAAACATTGAGGTGTATGAAAGATTACAAGTTGTCAGAGCATCGTGTTTCAGTCCCGACATCCTTCCAACCTGTGTGCCCATCTATGCTCACAAAAGGTGCCCCTTTCCATAAGAATCTACCTGGACACACCATAGAGTGCATGTCTTAGGGTATTATAGCTAGTAATGCATGTTGGGACCTTGCGTTGTTTATTTGAAATCATGTTCTATGCTCTGGATCTTAGGCTTTGTTTCTATTAGCTCATGATGATGCCTTGTATTTATTTTTGTTAACCCAAGGCCTATTGAGTAGTCTGTATGTACCATGTCTTAAATTTAGAGAATCTAGGAACTAAAATAATGTTTTGTGCTTGTACCTGTGTGTGGGGTGAATTCTTGTCCCATGTTTCTGTTGATTAGGACTAGACCACTCAGTTAAACATTTGGTTGAAAATGAGGTTTTGAATATGAGCTTTTATGTCTCATGGTGTTTGTTGTCTGTTTTAGCTCACATATCTATATTAATCTCATGCTAATTTAAGGATAATATGTTCACTTGCTAATATTTGTGTTAAGTGTAATGTGCATCCATTTTATTGAGAAGGGGGTCACAATACTTTATCCTAGACTTGAAGATGAATACCAGACTCTAAGAACTTAGGAGGATGTGGAAGTTGTGTCAAAATGTTAAGATACTTTGTCTTCATATTCTTGCATATCTCTGTTTGAAACTGAACCAATGTATATTTGAGTCATATATGCTATGTTACCTTGTCTTTCACATGAGCATGCTATGGCTGTCAACTTGGTAAAGTTTGATTTAAAAATGGAAAGAAACATATACCCTATTATTTTACTAACTCAAAAGGTCCTGAATAGCTCATTTGCTTTATACATAGTTTGTCTTTGGTTCAGTATGTCTTGGAACTCCCTCTAATCTTCTTGTGTTGCCTTAGCATAAATGGGATAATTATGCATACTTTCCTTATTCCAGAACATACTTGTGTTTAATCTTAAGCTCAGGAATTGCCAAGACTGCATATTTGATTTATTATCTGCCTAAGTCATGGATGTTTGGTTTATGAGAAAGGGTTGATTAGAAATAAGGACATATGTACATGATATATGGTTTTGATTAGGCTCTCCTTAATTTAAGTGATTTATATTGAGGGACTAGGAATATAAATGGTGAGTATGCATGGATGTATACAGCCTATGTATACTAGGTATATCTAGTATACCAAGTATATAAGGCAAGTAGACCTCTATGTATACCACTTAGGAAGTTAAGTATGCCACTGATTGTTGGGCCTGGCCTATTTGTGTTGATTCTTCCTATTTCCTTCTTTAAATTATGAAGACTGGGCTAGGCCCATCTTTCTATATGCCTTTTCTGTGTGTTGTCAACAAATCTCTAAAATTGGCAAAGCCCAGTTCAGTGTTTTCTTTTTGAAATTTGTTCAAGTATGGGCCATGCCCAGTCGTTTATTCACATGAACCTTAACTGGCCATCATTTAAATGTATGTTTCTACCTCTTTTAATTAATGTATGGCGTATGTGTGTTTAATTTAAAGTTACGCGTACTTTATTTAGATAATTTCGGGTACGTTATAAGTTAGACATTTTTTTTCCCCTTCTCCTTCCTACCATCTGCACAAGGATGGGCCCTCATGGGACTCGTCATTTTCTTCAGCCAGTTGGGCCAAGTATTTATTCATTGAGTCCAATTGCTTGTAGCTGCGCATTGAAGGCCCGTCTATGGATGAAAATAGCTAACTGATGGGCTTCGGTAGACCCACCAGCCTAAACTCATTCTCATTTCCATTCCATATTTTATATGTATTATTTGTATAAGTAAAATACTTGATATATATTGGAACCTTTATGATTACGACTTAGGATATGCAAATGATACGTACATCGTTTAGCTAGAAATGCCAAAATTAATTTCAAAAAGACAAAAGATTTTTTGGTTGTTTCTCTTTGGACTTTGAAATGATTTTAAGAGCTTAATCGAACAAAAATCGGACTGTTTTCAATAAACTGGACTGTACATTTCTTTAAAAAATCTAGACTTTGCCTGAAATACCAAACAGTCTATTTTGAGTAGAAAACAGAACTGATGTTTTTAACAAATTTGGATTCTAAAAACTTGTGTTTCAAAAGTTGGTGTAAATTTGCCATCTCTTTGGGTTGTTTTAGGTTGAGCCCAACTAAAGTGATTCTGTTTTAAAGGAAAATTAAAACCTTGAGAACTTGAGTTGATGTATTGGATTTTGGGAGAAGTTGTATGATACGGTTTGACCTTTTGGGAAATAGCATGTAAAAGGGAAAACCTATTTCTATTCTTTTAAAACTTTAAGTATGTCATTTCCAAATGAATTATATTCTTTTGAACTTAAAAGATTTTCATAAAATGTATAAGAAATCTTTGGCAAACCATTGGACTAAAAATCAGTAGAAGTTCTACTCAAATTAAATTTTGAGTGTACTTTTAGTCTGAAAATGGATTGACAAAATTGCCCCTACACGAACCATTTTAGGTGAAATTTAACTCATTGGTTTTCAAAATCTTTTGAGTTTGAGACAAAATGACTCACATGAAATTTTGCGAAAAGTAAATATTTTTGAGGATTTATATCTTTAAACATGCAATAAAACCTGAAGGTCAACTGTATTCTACGGATCCTTCATACCGGGGTGTCTAACACCTTCCTCGAGGGATCACTAGAACTCATATCTTGACTCTAGTTTAAAAAGTTTTTTTCACGGGCTTTTCTGAATAAACCCTTTTAACTTAGTTTTCCTAATTTACCTATAAATTAGGTGGTGACTCTAAAAACAATTATCCAACTTAGAACACCAATAACCTCTTAGTAATTTTTATGCCTCCGTATAAAAGTGAACTTTAACAGTGACAAATTGAATGAACCTTATTTAAGGGTAAGATCATGCAAAGGATTAGAAGAATAAATAGAAATTGGAGAAGCAACTTATGTCTTATTGTTCAAATTAAGTAGAACATGGAGCATATTTTTATCACTAATATTATTTTATGTTTTATCGGTATTCAACAGATATGGATAACTTTGGTGATATTTCTGTAATGACGCGTTTGGTTGTTTTGAACTTTTGGACTTATTTTTCCAAGAATACCTTCCTGTGGCTTTAACTTAGTATTTATGATTTGCTGGAAAGGGTGGCATGGCTTCCGAAGCAATAGGGTGAGTTTTGGATCAAGTTTAGCAAGATTGGAAGCTCTTAAGTTAAAAAAAAAAGTTTCACCAAAAATTGACTTTTGGGTAAATGCGTCTTTTTCAAAGTTTTGTCAATTCTGTTATGTACGGAATGTGGTTTATGACTTAGTCGAGTCATTGGTACGGTTCTTGAGAGGTTCGGATGTGATTAAGGTGGTTGATTGAGAAACTAGCTTTTGAGATGGGTTGGAGTTGACCACGGTCGACATCGGGTCAAGACGGATCCATTTGGGTGTTTTGAGAGTTCGAGTAGCTTCGCATGATCATTTGTGACTTATAGGAACTTTCAAAATTGGATTTGGATTCTGGGAAAAATTCCCGGTATCAGGTGTGCGCCGGAGCAGACTTCCGGGGGCTGAAACGGAAATGAATGTGTATTAAAAATGAAATTGTATTCATTTCATATTTTGGGCATAACTTGAGTTCTAGAGCTCCGATTGAGGTAATATTTGCGGATTTATTCTTATCGGGGTAAGTATCCAACCTTTATTTTGACATTTCTTCAAGTTTATTTTTGTTGATTATCGATTTTATCCGTGTTTAGCTGGGGGAATTTGGGATTTTTGAATCCTAGGGCTGAGAAGCGATAAACCTTTGATTTGAGGGTAAATTCATGGATGAAATTAGTTGATTTTATGGATTTATAACCTATGGGCTATGCGTAACTCGATTTTACAATGAAATTATAGTTTTGACCTTCGGGGCTCGGGATTAGATTTTTGGGTCCATTTTTGGGCTTCGAAATAAAGTATAGCAATAAGGGTATCATTGGATTCACCTAACTCCGTAGATTACTAATTGGAATAGATTGAACTTTGGTGCGTTTGGACACGATGGAGCTTCCAGAAGGCTTATTCTTCACGCGGACAGAGCTTGGAGCCGTGCGTGAGCTTTGGGACTTCATAATAAGGCAAGTTAATACTGTCTAGACTCTAGTGTAGCATTTATATATTGGTATGTTAATAATGTATTAATGGGAGTAAAAGGGAATTGGGGTCTCGTATTAGTGAGGTGACGAGCACTAATACGAGTACCGGTGAACTTAATTAGGTAATTAATGAATTAGTTTGATATAGCTGAAAGAGTTTATGTGTTTAGCCTTCGGACCACGGGCGTGGTTCATAATTCCGCTTAGGTTGGTGTGTTTGCTAATTATTTGGACTCGTATCCATAATTGATTATTATATATTTGATTGAACTTGTCATGGATTCATCACTCTACATCTCGTCTATATACTCGAAAAGAAACTGATAAATACTGATTGTATTGATTATGTTGATTGCTTAGGGTGCAGATATCCATATCATTCATACATATTATATTTGGCATTGAACTGATTGAGATATTGCTGAGAGAGGCTTGGGAAGCCGGTCATTAGATATGATATATGATACGAGAGTGATTATAGATGATGACACTACAACCACAAAGTTGGGGTTTGATGGGAAATTCCGGATGATTATGGAACTAGGGCCACAAAGCTGGGATCGGATGGGTATATAGACCTCGTGAGTTCCCCATGGGTCACATGATAGCTACTGCAACGTGTGTATACCGGATACCTTTGGCCATTGCATACATACATACATATTATCTGCATTGCATTGCATTCATATTCTTAATATGTATTTATTGTTGTGTGTACTCGGTGTTGATTTCTGGTAGACTTTATAATCATGTGACTTTTAAGGATAGAAATATTGGCACCTTGTAGCTTATTCTTGATGTAAGATGGATAAGATATAGAGATAGGATCTCTACATTTTCCTTAGTATAAGGACTAAAAGATTGAGCCTATAAAGGTAAACTTATTGATTTAGGTAAGAGATTGAATTTAATCTTGATATTGATTGCGCCTCAATTCATAAAAGGGTTGGACCCTTATGGGTATTTTTTATTCTAATTAATTGAATGATGTAATCTAGAGGATTTAGATACTCGCTTGGGTGTAGGTTGGAACCTTATGGCTATATCTATCATAATTGAGGTAAAATTAGAAACTTTATTAAGTTATGTGAAGAGCAATGGACTTTATGACTCAGTGTGATTGTATAATCTTTACTTAAATGCTTGAATTACTTCGAAACTATATAATTTGACTATCCAAGCAAGAAGAGAAGTGTTGGGAGTATCATCCCTCGCCACCGCTATAGTTAGGGTCGATCGATGATGCTGCTAGGTACACATGCTTCCCATACTCACTCTACACTTGTTGCACTCTATGTATAGGTACTGACCCGGACTCCAGTAGAAGAGCTTAGATGCGGTGCTTGGAGATCTTTCTTGGGAGCCCAAGGTGAGCGCAAACACTATCCCGATACTGGAACTCTCCCTCTTATTATTTTACCTTTATGTCCTTTAAATTTTAGACAATGATTTGTATATCATTACAGACTTGTATTCCAGTTAGTAGCTCTATACTCATGACAACCAGATTTTGGGGTTTCTTTCAAGGTTTATGTATTAAGTCTTAAGATTAGACAAGACTTATGTTGTTTCCTTCATTTTTCTGCATTTGCTTTATAATATTGAGTTTTGGATGTTAGTGGTTCTCCTACGGGTTAGGGTAGGTGCCCTCACGACATAATGGAATTTTAGATCATGACAAATTGATATCAGAGCACTAGGTTCATTGGTCTCATAAGTACAAGAGTGGTGTCTAGTAGAGTCTTGAGGATTAGTACGAAGAGCTCCGTACCTATCTTCGAGAACTATAGGACATTTAGGAAACTTTCAGTCTTTCATTCCTTGTCGTGTGTATGCGATTCAGTCTAAGGCCTAAACTTTTTCATTTCAATCTCTCACCAACGGTGAGGACATGTTCTCAGATTCGCCCATAAGCAGTTGGATGTGACATCGCGTGGTATAGTATGAGATGTTTCACCATGATAATAATGCAAGATTGAGTCCAAATTGGAGCTATGATTTGAAGATTCGGTTGAGCGAGGTTGTGATTCAGATAATTTAATTTAGTGATATCCTTAGAAATAGGAGCGATGGTACGAATGAGTGCATGATCTCCACATTCTTCCACAGTTAGTTACTCAAATGTCTAAAAGGTGTATTTATGGTATTAAAGATGATGTGGAAAGGTTCAGAGATTTGATATGTATGGTTAATGAAGTAACTAAGTAATAATCTATACAAGTTTGAGGACTGCACTTGAGGAGGTTTGATATATCGCGGATTCTTTATTTGAGGTGTGATTGATGTGAGAATACTTCAATGTCGTCCAGATTTATTATGACAGTCTTATGACGCATGTGTATCAGTGACCAATAAACGATTCAGTAATGGGAGTGTACATATGTTGATATATTAAAGAAAAGCTTAGACTTGGGAGGATCGACGGGTCATATAAAAGAATAGAGACCATGGTAAGGATGCGAAGAGTATTTGATAAAAGACAAAGACGTGAAAGGTGATCCTTGGTGATGAGGTCAGGGGTGGTAAGACTTGCTATGAGGTTCGTATGAAAAGTTTTCTTTCCATCCCATGGGGTTGAATTGTACTGAAGAGAATTCGAATTGTTCAAACTTGGTAGCAAAATATTAAAATGGTAAAGTATTCATCTAATAGGAGTGCGGAGCATGCTAAGTCTATTAATTCATGGGTGTATGAAAGGCCAAGTGGAGTACGACTGGATGGCGTTGTGGGGGGTAGAGTAAGACGAGTGGTATGTGAACTCTCTACGTAATTGGCTAATTAGGATGGATCTTGCGATGGACAAGTGTGAAGATGTATTACTTAAAGAGTTACCGGTGGTTGCACTTAATTATGGACAAGGAATGTGGGCATTGTATTATTGCTTAGGGCTACATAAGTTTTCATAGATGATAGTGATGCGATTTTTCAAAATTGAAAAAATGATAAGGATAACTACATGATTTATTAAAGGCATTCTAATTTGACGAGACAAGGCAAGAGATGGTTTTTTTTTGCAGGCATCGGTTAAGGACCCTTGAGTGAGGTGTCAGTTGATAAGGATATTTAAAGTGGTAGATCAATGGTAGATGTTAACTGACTTGAGTTTTGAAGTACATTTCAGAAATTGAAGTAAGGATCAATGATAACAGTTGAAACTAAGAAAAGCGAATTCACTATGGTACCTTGTGTATTGATATTTGGTTGATGGACTTGTAAGCCAAAGTAGAAGAAGAATTCTTCAATTAAGGGATCATAGGAAAGGATGTTGGCATGGAATCATATGAGAGTGTTAGTAGAACTTTGTGAATAGTAAGTGAGATTGCCCTGCAGGTCCATAACCTGCAGTGACGGTTTGGATTTTTTACGTCGGTGATAATGGATCTTGTTAGGGTAACAGAGGTTGATCAGTATTTCTGGTGGGAGAAGGTTTCATGAAGGATTGTTTATATGATGCGTATGATTTAGATAAGTATCCAATTTTGAGATTCGAGTAAGGCAAGGAAAACTTTCGGTTGTTCAAGTTTGGAATTTACGACCATCTCCAGGATTTACTCAACTATTTTACAAGATTTACGATATACCGATACACTCTTAAGTGGGTTTGAGTGATTTTCGATTGATAGCGGTGAATGTGATTTTTGATAGAATATGGAAACTGAGAATTATGATAAAGATATGTTTGGTTTGAAGCAACAAGATTATTTAAGTCTAGTATGAATTAGGGTAGGATTATATCACATTATTAACTATGCTTAAAGAAAGTCTATGAAATTTGACTAAGTATTATGGCGAAGTGCCATGGGGTTTTGCGATTGATGACTGTGAGGTACGGGTTTCAAATGACTGACGTGATAAGGTTGATGGAAAGATGACTTGCATTATACCAAAGTTGTTAATTTCGTATCATTCTTGAATGAATGAGCCAGAGTTTATTAATAAGAGAGAAACTTGAAATCTCTGAAGTGTGAAGGTTAAAGTCATATTTTCGAAGCGAAGCTGTGTTTGTGATAGTAGATTATGTCAAAGTATTACAGTTGGATAACATAGTTGAGTACATTAAGTATTAATAGCGTGAGAGTATTTGTGTGTGGTAAGGCACATGGATTGCAGGAATTGACACTTTTGAATTTGCTAAAAGCATAAAAAAGGTATTACAATCAAAGATGCAATGGGTATGCAGGGGGAGTATGAGGCTCCAAGCCTTGCATCGAAGTATTCGAAGTAGTGAACGAGTTAAGTGAAAGCGCAAAGAGGAAGATTTAATGTATTTAGACTCTATGGAGTTCTGTCAGATTTTCGTATCAGTTGTGGATTAAGAACAAGAAGATTTAAATTATAAGGTGTAGTTCCTCAGTACTAAGTTGATGATGTATGTAGGGTTCAGCTTTTAAAGTCATGGATGACTATTGGTGACATTCGAGGAGTTTTGTACTTTGCACCAGATCGAGATCATTCACGTATCGCGAGATGCCTTATAGTTACCTTGTCATGATTTATGGCTAGTCAATTAATCCATTTTGAAGGATTTGATAGATTTACAATTCCTAAAGAGATATGACAGAGTTATCGAGCTTTATTTGGAGTTTGCAAGTTGATTTGATGATATCTTGTTGATCGCAACCATTTGGACAGTTCTAATGGTCTATGCGGGTACTTGGTTATGGCTTGGGAAGGTACAAATGGATATGAGAAATCTTGGGATAATCAGATGATTTTCTATAATTTTGGCAAATCAAGATAGTCACTAGGATAATGTGCATATTATGATATTTGAAGGTTTAAGAGTAATTGGATGATTAGAGTTATCTCAATAGTTTTAGCTCGATAAAACAAAACTAACGGACTTGAAATTAGTGCAATTGGCCTCGGATAAGGTCAGTTTTTGGATGGAAAGGTTGAGAATTGGATCAGAACAAGCATATTCTTTCTGACGAGAGAGAGATTCATGATTTAAACTCACGGTGTATGACGACTTGTTTTTATGAATTCTTAGTACTAAAGATGACTTTGGATGATATGAAACAAAGATAAGTGGAATTGGAGTAATTGACCGGTACAAGCTTGATAATGGGGTGTGGCTACAACTAAAGGACTGGAGTGTTCATAATGGAATTCATGGAATCAATCAATTGTGTTCAGAGGTGTGATTAGAATAAAAGTTAAGAGATTTGAGTAGAATCAGTTCAAATATAAGAAAATCAGTCGTGGAAGAAATTTTGGGTTTCTAAACTAAGTCAAGGAAAGTTCTGACTAGTAAAGCGGACAAGTAGTGCTATCAGCGTGATTCTTGCATGTGAAGTCTTTCATGAGGTTTATGATGGAGGTTCTTCGGCTACTCGACAACTTTGGTACTTTATTTACCGTTCAAGGAAGAACGTGTGTTTAATTGGTAGATGATGTAATGACCCGTTTGGTCATTTGGAACTTTTGGACTTGTTTTCCCAATAATACCTTCTTGTAGCTTTAACTAAGTATTTATGACTTGCGGGAATGGGTGGCACGGTTTCCCAAGGCAATCAGGTGAGTTTCAGATCAAGTTTAGCAAGATTGGAAGCGCTTAAGTTAAAGAAAAGAAGAAGTTTGACCAAAAGTTGACTTTTGGCTAGATGCATCTTTTTCGAAGTTTCATCAATTCTGTTAGGTCTGGAATGTGGTTTATGACTTAGTTAAGTCATTGGTTCGGTTCCCGAGAGGTTCGGATGTGATTAAAGTGGTTGGTTGAGAAACTAGCTTTTGAGATAGGTTAGAGTTGACCACGATCGACATCGGGTCAAGACAGATTCCTTTGGATGTTTTGATAGTTCGAGCAACTTCGTATGATCATTTGTGACTTGTAGGAACTTTCGGAATTGAATTTGGATTTTATTTGGTCAAGTTTATGTGTTTGATTCATTGGCATACGTCGCTCGCTTTTGACGCTTCAATGTACCATTATATTAATTTGATGTTGGAGTTGAGTTTTTATTATTAGAATAGATGCGTATCAAAATTTATGATCCGTAATAACTTAAATCGTTGAATTCTGACATCGTATGAGGTGGTTATGCCCATTTTAGTTTCGGAAAAAGTTATTGGTTTCTGGTGTGCGCCGGAACGGACATCCGGGCGCTGAAGCAGAAAGGACTGTGTATTAAAAATCAAACTGCGTTCATTTCATATTTTGGGAATAACATGAGCTCTAGAGCTCCATTTGAGGTGGTTTCTGCGGCTTTGTTCTCATCTAAACAAAGGGGGGGGGGGTAAGTATCCAACCTTTATTTTGACATTTCTTCAAGTTTATTTTCGTTGGTTATCGATTTTATCCGTATTTGGTTGGGAGAATTTGGGGGTTTTGAACCCTAGAGTTGAGAAGTAATAAACCTTTGATTTGAGGGTCAATTCATGGATGAAATTAGTTGATTTTATGGATTTATAACCTATGGTCTATGGGTAACTTGATTTTAAAATGAAATTACAATTTTGTCATTCGGGGCTCGAGATTAGATTTTTGGGTCCATTTTTGGGGTTTGAAATAAAGTATAGCAATATGGGTATCATTGGATTCGCCTAACTCCGTAGATTACTAATTTGACTAGATTGAACTTCTGTGAGTTTGCCCACGATGGAGCTTCCGGAAGGCTTATTCTTCGCGCGGACAGAGCTTGGAGTCGTGCATGAGCTTTGAGACTTCATAATAAGGCAAGTTGAGACTTTATAGACTCTAGTGTAGCGTTTATGTGTTGGTATGCTAATAATGTATTAATGGGAGTAATGGAGAATTGGAGGTCCCGTATTAGTGAGGTGACGAGCACTAATACAGATACCGGTGAACTTAATTGAGTAATTAATGAACTAGTTTGATATAGCTAAATGAGTTTATGTGTTTAGCCTTCGGGCCAGCGTTGTGCATAAATCCGCTTAGGTTGGTATGTTTGCTTATTATTTGGGCTCGTAGCCATGCTTGATTATTATATTTTTTATTGAACTTGTCATGCATTCATCACTCCATATCTCGTCTAAATACTTGAAAAGAAACTGATAAATATTGATTATATTAATTATGTTGATTGCATGGGGTACACATATCCATAACATTCATACATATTATATTTGGCATTGAACTGATTGAGATATTGCTGAGAGAGGCTTGAGAAGCCGGTCATTGGATATGGTACATGATACGAGAGTGATTATAGATGATGACACTACAGCCACAGAGTTGGAGTTTGTTGGGAAGTTCCGGATGATTATGCTACTAGAGCCACAAAGCTGGGATCGGATGGGTATATGGACCTCGTGAGTTCCCCATGGGTCACGTGATAGCTACTGCAACGTGTGTATATCGGATACCTTTGGCCATTGCATACATACATATATATTATCTGCATTGCATTGCATTCATATTCTTGATATGTAATTATTGTTGTGTGTACTAGGTGTTGATTTCTGGTAGACTTTATGATCATGTGACTTTTAAGGAGAGAAATATTGGCACCTTGTAGCTTATTCTTGATGTAAGATGGATAAGATATAGAGATAGGATCTCTACGTTTTCCTTAGTATAAGAACTAAAAGATTGAGCCTATAAAGGTAAACTTATTGATTTGGGTAAGAGATTGAATCTTGATAATGATTGAGCCTTAATTCGATAAAGGGTTGGACCTTTATGAGTAAAACTTATTCTAATTAATGAAATGATGTAATCTTGAGGATTTAGATGCATGCTTGGGTGTAGGTTGGAACCTTATGGCTATATCTATCCTAATTGAGGTAAAATTAGAAACTTCATTAAGTTCTGTGAAGAGCAATGAACTTTATGACTCAATGTGATTGTAAAATCTTTACTTACATGCTTGAATTATTTAGAAACTGTATAATTTGACAAACCAAGTCAGAAGAGAAGTATTGGGAGTACCAACCTTCGCCACCGCTATAGTTAGGGTCGGTCGATGATATTGATGGGTACACGTGCTTCCCGTACTTACTCTACACTTGCTGCACTCTATATGCAGGTACTGATTCGGACGCTAGCGGAGGAGCTTAGACGATGTGCTTGGAGATCTTTCTTGGGAGTCCAGGGTGAGCCGCATACACTATCTAGACATTGAAACTCTCCTTATTGTTACTTTACCTTATGTCCTTTATATTTTAGACAATAATTTGTATATCATTTCAGGCTTGTATTCTAGTTAGTTGCCATGTACTCATGACAATAAGATTTTGGGGTTTCTTTCAAGGTTTATGTATTAAGTCCTAACATTAGACCAGACTTATGTTGTTTCCTTCATTTTCCGCATTTGCTTTATAATATTAAATTTTGGACGTTAGTGGTTCGCCTACGGGTTAGGATGAGTGCTCTTACGGCACAATGACATTTTGGGTCGTGACGATTTCAATGTGTGGTATTAGTATTTTTAAATGCTCAATCTATTGAGAGATCACGGAAGGCTAAAACCATTGGAGATAACATAGACTTTGCTACTGCACTACTAACACTATGAATATGAGGGAATATTGATAATTGTAAGTGGATACTGAAAGATAAAACAAAAGCCAAACGACACAAACTATTGATACAAAGACAATGTGTGATACCTTACATATGCGTAGCCTAGTAGAAGTGATTCATTGTGTGATATTAGCATCTTTCGGTGTTCAATTTATTGAACTACTGCTACTGGGAAACCAAATGCACACAATAAGGTATATATCAATTTCAACAAAGAGAGAGCTCCTATCCACTGAGTAAGTAAATAACTATCAAGAACGAAGTAATCTAGCAGGAGACAAATGATGAGATTATTAAGGTTGGGAAAGGATCAAAGTGTGATTTTGAACAAGCACAAGTCAAAGGACACAAATAATAAGAAAGTTAGTGATGTAATTCTCCGAGTTAATAAAGAACCAATAGATCAGGATCTTGATCTTGAAGTAATTTGATGGGCAGAATTTAAGAAACAGTCGTATTTAAGGTTATAAGTCTTAGATTTAAGTGATTAAAAAACAAGAAGACGATCTGAACTATGGGAATAACTATTTACTCGTTTTAAACAAATAAATATTGAGGGAGAAACGATGGAAAGAAAGTCAGAATTGTGGGAGTGGAAAAGAACAAATTTTAATGAAGAAACATGTTCTTGAATAATCAAGAACCTATAAAGTTTTTAAGTCACCACTTGAAATCAATCTACGTGATAGAAAAAAATACCACACGCTATTGGAAACAAGATAAAGACTACCACCACTATGCTTGGAACAAAAAACAAGGATAAAGAACAAGAAATAGAGAAAGTAACTCTACTGCAAACTAGGACAAAAGCTAAAAAACGGGATTCTTCTACTACATGTCATGTGAACCCTTTATATAGGCATAAGGTCTCCTCTTCAATGACTATAAATCCCTATTCTACTCTAGAAAGTAAATATCTAAAAACAAGGAAAGTAAAATCCATATTTATAAGAAAAAGAATAAAGAAAATTAGAATCCTACTAGAACTAGGATAAATAAATCAAGAAACAAGAAACCTATTTAGAAAGGATTCAAGAAACAAGAATTCCGTTTTTGGAAGAAATTAATCTTTAAACTTGAACTTCTTGATTTTTTTTACTCTTGAATTTCAATCTTGTATTTTTTGATTTTTTTGATGTTTTATGAATACAAGAGGATGATATCGGGTTCACAACAAAAGATGATATCTGAAAGAAGCAGAAAAGAGAAAATTCAACCAAATGAGCATGGTTATAACATAATAGACAGAAAAGTCAGGTTCAGAAGACAAAGCAGTAACAAGACATGGGAGAAGAAAGACTAGACATAAAACACAAGCTTCAAACAACACTTAATACAGGAGCATCAAGAAAATCATATCCAGGACAAAATAAGATTAACATACAGCACCATGTTGATGTATTACATCAAGTGTGATACAATTTTTTTTAGTAATTGCAAGTTCTAATATTGCGCATTATTATATTTTAAGGATGCTGATTTTGTTTTCTTACTGATATAATAAAATAGCCTCTAAGCAGCCAGTTTAGTGGCTTTATTGTAAGAAAAAATATTAACTTGTCTAGAGAAAAAACAAAAAAAAAGTGCTAATGAATTTTAAGGTGGTAAATATTTTACTTCAAACAAAAATAGAGGGTTAATATTGTAATTGAGTTTTTTTGGACAAATTTAAGGGGCAATATATATTTTTCTTAAAGAAAAACCGTGTAAGCAAGACACTTATTTATTTAGGCAATTTTAACATAGTTTGAGATGAGAAAGTGTAGTAATCTCAGTGCGAATTGATAAGTGATAAGGTGATTGGATATAAACGCACTAACATTCAAATCCCGTTGGTCATCTTTCCCTTCGCAAAGAGAAAGGGTAGTAATCTCTCTTTTTCTTCCTTTTACCACCCTCATCATCACACACACACAGAGGCTGCATAAACCCCATTTTCCTCTTTTTTTTTTTCTCCATTCATCATCCCTCAATAATATATACATACACCAATACATACAGAAACAACCAAAGTAAGTTCTTAACCAAAGATGAAACACAGCCGCAACCACCATCTATCGTCCGCCATCGAAACGGCGGTTTCTTCATCATCAGCTGAGCAATCTCAGCCGTCGGTTGCGCCACCTTCTATGACGTCATCATCGGAGAAACCAACGGCGCCGGTGGAGGAGGTAGCTGCTTCTCGTGACGTCAGCGCAGGGGCGGCGGTGGCGGAGTTTGTGACTGTTGAGCGGCGGAGTGGTTACGGCGCCGTTTGCAAATGGGCGATAGCGAATTTTACAAGAGTAAAAGCGAGGTCGTTATGGAGCAAGTACTTTGAAGTCGGCGGTTTCGATTGCCGTTTGTTAGTTTACCCTAAAGGTGACTCACAGGCATTGCCAGGTTATATTTCTGTATACCTTCAAATTATGGACCCTCGCAATACGACGTCGTCTAAATGGGACTGTTTCGCTAGTTACCGTCTTGCCATTGAGAACCCTAGTGATTCCTCAAAGTCTATTCATCGTGATTCATGGCATCGATTTTCTTCGAAAAAGAAATCTCATGGCTGGTGTGATTTTACTCCTTCCAATTCCATATTAGACCCTAAATTAGGGTTTTTATTCAACAATGATTGCATTCTTATCATTGCAGATATACTTATACTTAATGAATCCATTAGCTTTTCACGTGATAACAACGAATTGCAGTCGAACTCTGTATCCAATGTAGTGGTTACTGGTTCCTCTGGAGATGTTCTGAGTGGGAAGTTTACTTGGAAGGTTCATAATTTTAGCTTGTTTAAAGAAATGATAAAAACTCAGAAAATTATGAGCCCGGTTTTTCCAGCTGGGGAGTGTAATTTGAGGATTAGTGTGTATCAAAGCACGGTAAATGGGGTTGAGTATTTGTCTATGTGTTTAGAGAGTAAGGATACGGAGAAGACATCGACTTCGGATAGAAGTTGTTGGTGCTTGTTTAGAATGTCAGTGTTGAATCAGAAGCCGGGTTTGAATCACATGCATCGGGATTCTTATGGAAGGTTTGCTGCTGATAATAAGAACGGGGATAACACGAGCTTGGGATGGAACGATTATATGAAAATGGTGGATTTTATGGGTTCCGATTCAGGGTTCTTGGTAGATGACACTGCTGTTTTTAGCACTTCGTTTCATGTTATTAAAGAGCTTAGTAGCTTTTCGAAGACTGGGGGACTGATTGGGCTGAGGAATGGGAGTGGTTCCAGGAAATCTGATGGTCACATGGGGAAGTTTACATGGAGGATTGAGAACTTTACAAGGTTGAAGGACATTTTAAAGAAAAGGAAGATTACTGGGCTTTGCATAAAAAGCAGGAGGTTTCCGATTGGAAACAGGGATTGTCGGCTGATTGTTTACCCCAGAGGTATGCCTTATGCTGCCTACAGTAATCTCATCACATATGAAAAATATGTTTCGGTATGCTCACAGCTGCTTTTATTGCCTTTTTAGTATGGTGTTAGTTGGTGAGGCTTGGTTTCAGTACATAAACAAGTTCCTTCAATATTTTTCTATGGTAAATCTGATATCAAGGCTCCATGGAGATTAGAGAAATGTGTTCATGTATCATGTATGTACTTATCTGATCATGCAAAGTTCTTGCTTCCAGCATAAATGATCCTTTCAGTCATAATTTATGTGTCGTGCTGCTTGTGTTCATACACTCTCAATTGCTTCTGCTGTTTTGTGATGAGCATGTAAATTCTTGAAGCACTACCAGTACTTGTTCTTCAAAATATTCTAGTCATGTAGCTTCCTTTTATATCTTCACACATTTAGCCTTTTCGTTGGAACTAAATGAGCTTAATTGAGATGCTTGTCTACTGTTTCTATCACATGACTGATGTGTGCTACATTTATCCACGGTATCAGGGCAGTCTCAGCCACCATGCCACCTTTCAGTGTTTCTTGAAGTTACAGATTCAAGGAATAGTAACAGTGATTGGAGTTGTTTTGTGAGCCATCGGTTGTCTGTTGTGAACCAAAAAATGGAGGAGAAGTCTGTCAGCAAGGAATCTCAGAACCGGTACTCTAAAGCTGCAAAAGACTGGGGTTGGCGTGAATTTGTGACTCTCACTAGTCTCTTTGATCAAGATTCTGGATTTCTCGTTCAGGATGCGGTCGTGTTTTCTGCAGAAGTCCTCATCTTGAAGGAGTCATCCATCATTCAAGAATTGATAGTTGAGGATATTGAGCCAGCAAATGCTGGTTCTCAGCTGGACGAAGCCGGGAAAAAAAGTTCTTTTACGTGGAAGGTGGAGAACTTCTTGTCCTTCAAGGAGATAATGGAAACACGGAAAATATTTAGCAAATATTTTCAAGCAGGTGGATGTGAGCTTCGTATTGGTGAGTCATTTTCCGCGTAAACCCCTTTGTTTAAATTTTTAACATTGTCTGTATGCCATGGTTTTGATAACTGGCAATCTTGCTTCTTGTTTTACACTGCAGGTGTATATGAATCTTTTGATACTATATGCATATATCTGGAGAGCGATCAGTCTATTGGCAGTGACCCGGAGAAGAATTTTTGGGTTAAATACAGGATGGCTATTCTGAACCAGAAAAGTCATTCTAAAACTGTATGGAAGGAGTCTTCCATTTGCACTAAAACTTGGAATAATTCTGTTCTTCAATTTATGAAGGTCTCAGATGTGTTGGAATCAGATGCTGGGTTTCTTGTACGTGATACAGTTGTCTTTGTCTGTGAAATTTTGGACTGCTGTCCTTGGTTTGACTTTGCTGACCTAGAGGTTAGTGATCACTCTTTTTTTCTACATAGCCATTTATGAGGTATCTGCAACTTCTCTCTCTCTCTCTGTCTGCTTCTACTCTGTGTGACCATAAAATTTCCGTCACCTTCATTGGCATTTGTTCCATTCTTCCACCAAGGGATCTATATTCATGAACAACAATCAGCTCATTTATTTAGTTAACAGTAAAATATGTGCCTCTATGGTGGAAGTTTTTGAGTCTTTAGTATGCCACGAGGCAACATGCAACTTATTCTGCTCCCTCTTTATATGAGCTACAGAGAAATGCTAATGTTACATTTTTGGTGTGAGATATTTGCATTTTGCTAATGATTTACAGGAAATAACAATATGAAAATTTCTCATTCTGCTAACAATATGAAAATTTCTCATTCTGCTCCTTCATTAGTTCATTATATGAGCAGCAGAGAAGAATTGGAAGTAGACCGATAAAAAAAGAAATAATTGGAAACAGTGCACCTCAGAGATAGGATATTTTTCAGCTTACTAATAAATTATAGATGTACATCTGGGTACTTTTTTGAGAATGTCTTTACTTGTATTAGGATTGAGGTTTCAGATTGAAACTTTTTCTCTGTTCTCTTTCCTATCTCCCTACTCTTGTTATTCTTCCTTTTTATTTTTCTCTTTTTGCGTTGTTTTGCATTTCCTTTCAAGTTTTCAGATTTCTCTCACAAAAAGTAGATGGTGCTTATATTCTTAGATTTAAAATGGAGAAAGAAAGATTCAATTGTCAAATGTCATGCATTCGTGTTCAATATTCAATATTATTTTTTGTAGAATGTTCTTCAGAATTGGTCTTACTAGCACTGAAGCTTGGACTTGAACCTGGGTAGGTGGTTTTTCTTTTCCTAATATAACCATCTGGTCAGACTAATCTAGATTCCCCTTAAAAGGGAATGTGCTGTCTACCATGGGTTTCCCTATTCTCAGGGCACGGAATATGACAGTTCAATACAACACAATTATGGATATACTTCAGATGCCCGTTACCCGAAAAATGAAACTTCCACCGTCCCATAAACAATGCGCAATTGCAATTTGCGAGTCAATGAGCTTTTATTTGATTTTGTTATTTTGAACACTTGTTCCATTTTTCTAACCATAAAATTGTGATTTATAACACTTTTTATGCAATTTTAAGAGATTACGATGTCACGCTCGTCATTCTTTTTGGGCTAATGGGAGTAATGTTTTGTGTTCTTACCAATAAAAGAAAAGCCATGGACATTCTATTTCGCTAATGTGTATGCAATAACATTATATCTATGTACCAAAGTACTTGCCTGATATTATTTTGCTCTATAGTTTGTACTATGCAACTTAAACAGAAACCGTATACATGCACCAGACCTCCCCAACCTTTAATAAAAAAGAAAAAAAAGAAGAAACACATTCAAGAATAGTTTAACCCTTGTCTACAAAAACATTACTCACTCTGACTAGCAGGACTAATACAATAGAATATGAGTATAGTATATATACTGATATATCTATATTAGCATGTAGAGAAATGCATAAGATACTTTTACCTTATCAAAAAAAAAAAAAGAAATGCATAAGATAACAGTTTGAAGAGTACAAAAAATTGTCAGATTAAAAGTGTCGCACAACAGTCTTTCCAAAATTAGGTCTATTTCTAGACTCAAATATGAACAAATTCTTTGCCTTCTTTTTGGGGTAAACTGGAAAATGTGTATGAGGTAGTCAATCTGATAGATTCCTCAGCTCCCGGCATGATTAGTCAAGGAGTTAAGTTTTGCATCTTTTACTGCATTTAGCTGCACTATCTTAGTGCTGGTGCAATTACAATAAAGCTTTATTATCTTTTTAAAAAAGAATAATATAAAGTGGTATTAATTGGATTCATTTAAATTCTTATTTATTGATATCTTTTGATTTAAGAAAATAAATCAAGTTTTTTTTTGTGGAAAAATTAACCAATTTTTTCTTTGGGACGGACTGAAAAGGAGAGTAGGTCAATTTTTCGGGAAGAAATAAGTATCAGTGCCTTTATGGCTTGCTTGCACTACGTTTTATTGTTGAAGTTTGGTGTAGTGCAGGCTGTATGCTTCCCTTCACGTAAGTGGCACCTCAGTGTAGTCACCAAGACACTGAGGTGTGTGCTTAGTTGCTGATATGCTTGTACTGAGGAGGGTGCCGCTACACATAATATAGCTAGCAGAGAGATGTGTCTATTGTAAATGTAGACATGGTAGTGATTATGAATAGGAAATAAGAAATTTAGTTTTAATAAAAATGGTCAATTTTAATTGGGAATTGAAAATTTGGAATGAAGTAATTTCTTGATGTGATAGTTTTTTTCTATTCATTTATTGAAGTTATTTGTGTTTATAGCTATTTTTGTTGCATTACATTTATGTATCTTTAATTTTTCTCTTCATTTGCATGTTTCTTCACTAAAGTGCGTTGTTCATTGCTTTTTGCGCCTACAGCGCTAGCAGATTTTGCTACTTTCCTATGCATTTCGCTTTCGACATCACTGACGAGTATTATAAGTTCTTATTAATCAACTCAAGTTCTTATTAATCGTGTTTTTGGTTATCTTAGACTTAAAATATTGATGGCAATGGGATGGTTGGGTTGCCGGTATTTGCAGGTACCTTTTATACCTGCATGCATAATTGGTTACATTTTTGTTTATCTTTCTTTGTTAGAAGCATTTTGAGATTCGAAGGAGTATTTGTGGAGGAATCTGTAATAAAGATTAACACAATACAATGAAAACTTGGAGAAAATTCACTTGTGTTTGTGGTTCAACAGTATGTGGGGAGGGTGTAACATTCTTTTCTAGGTGTTGATGTGAGATTATTATATAAGACTGTCTTGCAGAGCAAATTGGCTGATGTTACTAAATTGTCATCCCAAACAATGGAGAATAATAGTCTATCCAACCTTGATTCAACCTCTGAAGTTTTAGCGCTCACCTAAATGAAATTACCACCACAGAGGCGGGGGTCAATAAGCTCGAATTCTTGTATAAAATCATAGACCTCTTGCATTTCTGAAGTGACTCTTGTGCTAGTTCTCCCCAGGTATCCAGTGACATTAAAATCCCCTGCTACAGCCCAAGGAAGTTGTCAAAGTCCTCTAACTGTTGCAAGTTCAAACTAGAGCTCTCTTCTGTAGATCTTCTGGTGGGCAGAATAAGAACCTATCCAACCTTGATGCAGCCTCTGAATTGTCAGCTCTCACTCAAGTGAAATTACCACCACAGAGGCGGGGGTCAATAAGCTCGAATTCTTGTGTATAATCGGAGACCTCTTGCATTGCTGAAGTGATTCTCGTGCTATCTTCTCCCCACGAATCCAGTGACATTGAAATCCTCTTCTACAGTCCAAGGAAGTTGTCAAAGTCCTCTAACTGCTGAAAGTTCAAACTAGTGCTCTCTTTTATAGATCTTTTGGTGCGAAGATGAAATTACCCGCATAAACCCATTACCCGTGCTTGAAAGTTGTAAAGAAATGGAGTAGTCACCCATCACACAAGCAATTTCATCCCATTGACGTTTATCCCATAAAATTAACACCGCTCCTGCTGTTCATTGCTTTCAAAGGATCTGTAATCCAATCATCTTTTTTTTGAGACTTGTAACAGTTAATCTGTATATCCACAGGTATACTACATCACAATATGTAGTCCCCGTCCATAAAGGTTACATTTTACAATATTGATCTCTACTACTTTCTGTTCTTAGTAGAGATCTAAAACATCAAAATTATCTTATGTCTGACCTAAAACTTCCTGTTTACACCAAAAATAAAAAAGAGATAAGCAGTTCATCTTGAACTTCTGTAAATTGTTCTGCTTGTTCTCAAAACATCTCTGATAACAAGCAGAACAATCATCTGTTGACTTTCCAATCATCTGTCGGGCCAAATGTGCCTTACTGTCTGAACTTTCCACCTTTGAACTTTAGTGACTTGAAAGCAGTATGTATCAGCTTTGTATTTACCAGCGATTTATGATTCCTCCTTTCTTGCTGCTATTCAAACACCACACATTTCAACAAATATTTTGACTTTCATCTCACTACCAGTTTGTATAACCCAGCCTGAGTTTTCTCATCCTAATCCTCAATTCAACAACATACACAGTGAAATCCCACATAGTGGGGTTTGAACAAAGCAATAGATTCATCTTCACAAAAGATCCACCCTCTCTTACTCACCCAACTTGAGAATATTTGTCTGGACCCATTTAGATGCACTATCTAGCATCACAGAGGGGCTCACTGGCTCTGAAGTTGTTGCATGTCAGTGATTTCATCTATCCATGGTAAGCCAAGAAGTTTTTGAGAATAACACAATGGGCTTTTCTGCTTCAACGATCTCGATGTTATTGCGTAATCCCTAGTTTTTAAACCCATCAAATGTAGAAAATCTTTCTAGACTTCTAGGACATTCCATGTTTAGCAGAAGTTCAGAGTTATCAGTATTGCTCGACTATGAACTGATCATAATAGAGCTGGTGGAAGGAGTTGAAGCTGTTGGTGGATTGGTTTGATTAATTTTCTTTGTGAATGGTTCTATTTGAGCTCTTCAAATTTAAAACACCACGACCCAATACTAACCCGACAAAGGTTCCTCTATAATTATCAGATTCAGTGAACCGTTAGTTGCAGGCCCAAAATTTGATCCAACTTCTCTGTGTGAGTCCCACGTCCCACCCTTGACCTCATTTCAAAATTTAAAATTTCTTCTCTACTCATGTGCCTCCCATGTGTCACCTCAACAAAGCCCTTCTATGCGCGTGACATTTCCAGTTCTTTTACAACACCCACATCTCCTTCGCCGACTACCAAGCCCCCTTCCCTGCCTCATCCTTATCGGGAAAATCTTTTCATTGCTGTGTCTGTATCTTCTTCTGTAAATGGATGCCACTTCTCCCGTAAATAGACGCCTCAACAACATCTGTGCATTCTTCCTTAATCCCTACTGGAATCGTTTGCGCATCTCTTTCATCCTTGCCCATTTCTGATGATCTCTTGTTTGATTGTCACGATCGAGCCCTACAAACCCTCCACACCTGTTTTTGACTTGTCTGAACATATTTGCAGTCTAGAGATGGGCATGAAACTTATTCAAATGAATCCATTTTGTCTCATTGGAGTCATACTAGGTGAATAACTAAAACGATTTTTTAGCCTCACTCTCCACTTTACCTCTACCCCTCCCATCATTATTTTGGCGGCTGGCGGTTGGCGGTTTCCATTTCTGAAGGAAACTCCAATTGACATTTTCCGTTGCTCATCTCCACTACACTGAGCTCTTTGCCGACATTTTATAGCTTCTTCTTGCCCCATGGTTTGAATATGGAGTATTGAATTGTGGTCTGAAGTGCCTTCAACGGTGGCTATTACTGTGCACTGTCAACATTTAATGATATGTCTGGTTCATTCCACTTATGAACTTTGGCCACATTTGCAAATGACTAGTAAAGTTCAGGCATACTATCGAGTTTATTGCTTCCCTCATCATCAAATCTGCGAATCCTTCCGTCAAGAGCAACCTTAGCAAAGTTCTCCTTAGAACTAGGGACTATTATCTAGCATTTCGTTCTATCCTGCACTGCAACTATTTTTAAGAAGTGACCTTAGGTGTTGGAAGTTTTGATAGATGTTGTATTCATGTGCCTGCCAAAGCTTGCACCATTTTTTGCAAATTTCTCCTACACCTTCGGAGGCCAACCTCATAAATTGACAGATCCACATAAGTTTGACTAATGTGTCTCGGTTGAGCTTGTTGAGGGGGGCTTGTCTAGTGCGGTTTATCTCTCCAGTGTAGTTTGTGAGCGGGGTTTACCCTGTGCACACTCGAAGGGAGTTCCTTTGTCAACAAAAAGTTTTGACTAATGTTAATGCTAGTCATGAATCCCCCTTTCTTTCAACCTATCAATACTAGTTGGCCGGAGCATCTTCCATTGTATCAAATGACTTCATGTCTACAACGTATAAAAAGTTTGGATCCATGATTACTAGTTGGACCTACACCATAACTTTTGTGGTTTTTCTCTTCCCTATCCATAAATCTTCCTGCACTAAAAAAAATAGTGATTACCTTCTGGAAATGGATAATATAGGCCATTTGATCAATTATGTTTCATGAATAGAATTGTGTTTCACTTTGATTACACTTTTAGATGTAAGCATGCCAGGAGAACTGAAGCGGGGTTTTTGAAATGGAGGCTTGCATCCGGTGTCTTGTGTGATTAGAATGTGCCACCAAGACTTAAAGATAAGTTTTATAGAGTGGTTGTCTGACCAGTTATGTTGTATAGAGCGGAGTATTGGCTGGTTAAGAACTCGCACTTCTAGAAGATTAAAGTAGCAAAAATGAGGATGTTGAGATAGATGTGTGGGTATACTAGAGAGAGGGGATTAGGAAAGAAGATATCCGGGACAAAGTGAGAGTGGCCTCCGTGGTGGACAAGATGAGGGGGTGGGGTTGAGATAGTTCGGGCATGTGAGGAGGAGTTGCACAGATGCCCTATTGAGGAGGTGTGATTGGTTGGCTATGGTGGGTAGGAGGAGAGGGAGAGGTAGAGGGAGAGGTAGGCCGGAGAAGTATTGGTGAGAGGTGATTAGACATGACATGGGTACACATGGTACCCCTGGAGCTTACCAAGGACATGACTCTAGATAGGAGGATATGTAAGTCGATGAAATTAGGGTAGAAGGTTAGTAGATAGTCGAACTTTGTCTAGTTTCCCTTATAAGTATTCTCATTATTACTCTCCTATTATCTTATTCTTCGATTTGATTATTACATGTTTCCTTTACTTCGGTTACAATATTATTTGTTGTTATTCTCTTCTCCTTTATTTTTTGCATGTCTTCTTCACTATTGTATTTCATATTCATATTTGATTTTGATATGCTTTACTTGAGCCGAGGGTGCGTCGGAAACAACCTCTCTACCTTCGCAAGGTAGGGGTAAGGCTGCGTACACACCACCCTCCCCCGTCCCCACTTGTGGGATTATACTGGGAATGTTGTTGATTTTCAAAACAGAACCCAAATTAAAACAGTTTACTCTCTACTATTTAACCCATAATCTAGATACATTTTCATATATAATGATAAACTACTAAATTAGAGCATAAAAAATTACCTCTCTGAGCCCACAAACTCAATAAATATCAGATTTGAGTAGTAGAGTTCTTATGGTGAATCTATGAGATAATAAAAAATATTGATGGTTAGAGTCGTAAACTTAAGTAATCCATGGATTAAAGTGATCAATCCTAACTCACCGCAGTGATTATTTACTCCATTGTATGTCCCAAAGTCTCCTCACTCCTTGCTCTAGAGAAAGCTTCTGCTGAAGAAAAAATTCTGCTATTAGTTCACTGTATTCTGCTTCTTCAGAATCTATGTTTTGTTTTTTTCTGCTTCTTTTCTTTTATCAAATGACCAGACAACCCCTCCTATTAGTTGGGGCATTGCATGTGGCTTGGTCTGGCAGTGTTTAATTGCATGTTTCTACATCTCTTCCCATGAATAGTAGTTGCTAGTAGAATATTTATTTCTATGATCTTAGTTTCTCTATCTTTTTTCTTTAATTTTTTCAAGGTGTTGGATTCGGAGGATGATCAAGATGCTCTGACAACTGACCCTGATGAACTCATTGACTCGGAAGATAGTGAAGGGATCAGTGATGAAGAAGATATCTTCAGAAATCTTCTCTCTGGAGCAGGGTTTCACCTCACATATGGGGGTAATCCATCTCAACCGCAGGTCACTCTAAGGGAGAAACTCCTTATGGATGCCGGTGCAATAGCTGGGTTCTTGACGGGTCTTCGTGTGTATCTTGATGACCCTGCTAAAGTAAAGCGTCTACTCCTTCCTACTAATATATCTGGCTGTAGTGATGGAAAGAAGGTAAATAAGAATGAAAAATCCTCCCCCAGCTTGATGAACTTGCTGATGGGGGTAAAAGTGTTGCAGCAAGCGATCATTGATTTACTGTTGGATATTATGGTTGAATGTTGCCAACCTTCAGAAGGAAGTTCGAGTAGTGGGTCATCTGAAGTGAATCCTAAAGCTTTTCCAGATGGCAATGGAGCAGGTAGTCAATTGGGGTCTGATAGAGCTAATGGTGCAAATGAACCTTTGCAACTTTACGCCCATGATAGACTGGATACGGTGACGGACGAGAGCATGAACTCATCTGCTGTTCAGAGCTCAGATATAGATGGGATTAATGCACCTGAAAGGGCTTTCAACGGGAAGCCTATGCATCCGCCGGAAACATCTGCTGGTGGTTCCTTTGAAAATCCCTCTCTTCGTACTAAGGTACAACTGCTATCTTCCTATTGAAGTTTTCTGGTTTGATATGTCTGAGTATAGACCATTCAAAGAATCTTTAATTTCAGACCAAATGGCCAGAGCAGTCCGAGGAGCTTCTTGGACTGATAGTGAACTCCCTAAGAGCACTTGATGGAGCTGTTCCACAAGGTTGTCCTGAGCCAAGGAGGAGGCCACAGTCAGCCCAAAAGATAGCCCTTGTATTGGATAAAGCTCCAAAGCATCTACAGCCGGACCTAGTTGCTTTGGTTCCAAAATTGGTTGAACATTCAGAACATCCGCTTGCTGCTTATGCGCTTCTAGAACGACTTCAGAAGCCAGATGCTGAACCTGCATTAATGATTCCAGTAAGATAATCTTAACTATCTTTCATTTCTTCCAATCATACATGAAAAATTATGTACCTTCACATTATTGCTATCACGTATACATTTAGCATTCAGCTCTTATGAAGTGGCAATTTTCGCGATCTGATGGCTTTTAAGTATTAATCTCTCAGGTCTTTGGTGCCCTCGGGCAGTTGGAGTGTAGCAGTGATGTGTGGGAACGTGTCCTTTTCCAATCATTGGATCTTTTAGAAGATTCTATTGATGAACCTCTTGCAGCAACTGTTGACTTCATATTCAAGGCTGCCCTTCATTGTCAACATCTTCCAGAAGCAGTATGCATAAAATTTGGGATTATATTTTTTGATCTTATTTTGCACCCTTCTACAAGTGTTATATTTTGATTTCTCTGCAGGTCAGAGCCGTACGTATCCGGCTGAAAAAACTAGGCAGTGAGGTCTCCCCATGCGTTCTTGATTATTTGAGCCGAACTGTAAATAGCTGTGCAGATGTTGCTGAAGCTATTCTAAGAGATATTGATTGCGAGAATGATTCTGGTGACAATTGCTCGGCTATACCATGTGGAATTTTCTTATTTGGTGAAAGTTGTCATACTTCTGAAAGACCACTTGAAGTGGATGAGCAAGCTTTCCTTTCTACTCAACATTTTTCCGATATTTATATACTTATTGATATGTTATCAATTCCATGTCTTGCCATTGAAGCTTCCCAAACATTTGAGAGAACTGTAGCTCGAGGGGCCATTGTGGCTCAGTCTGTAGCCATGGTCTTGGAAAGACGTTTTGCTCGGAGATTAAATTTGACCTCTCAATATGTTGAAAATTTTCCGCACACTGACGTGATTGTGGAAGGGGAAACCATTGAGCAATTGACAGCCCAGCGAGATGATTTTACATCAATTCTTGGTCTTGCTGAGACATTGTCACTCTCTAGAGATCCCCGTGTAAAAGGTTTTGTAAAGTTGCTTTACACCATATTGTTTAAGTGGTATTCTGATGAGTCTTACCGATTGAGGATACTCAAGAGGCTTGTTGATCGTGCTACCAGTTCAAGGGAAAGTGCTTGTGAACTAGATCTAGATTTGGAGATATTGATAATCTTGATATGTGAGGAGCAGGAAATTGTTAGACCAGTCCTAAGCATGATGATGGAGGTTGCTGAACTTGCCAATGTTGATCGTGCTGCACTTTGGCATCAATTGTGTGCTATTGAAGATGAAATTATGCGCATTCGCGAGGAAAGGAAAGTGGAAAATGTCAATATGGCTAAAGAGAAAGCTATCATGTCCCAAAAGCTTAACGAATCGGAGACTACTAATAACCGTCTCAAGGTATCTTGGTCATTATTTCTTTCTTTTTTGGGATTCTATTTTTGAAGAATGCTTGCTTGCAAAAATATCTCATTCTTTTTCTGGTGATTTTGATTTGACAAACCTTGAACATCAGTCTGAAATGAGGGTTGAGATGGATCGTTTTGCTCGGGAAAGAAAGGAACTAACAGAACATATACAAGAAGTTGAGAGTCAACTTGATTGGCTACGGTCTGAGCGGGATGAGAAAATTGCTAAGCTCACTGCAGAGAAAAGAGCTATTCAAGATCGGTTGCATGATGCCGAGGCACAACTTTCCCAACTGAAATCACGGAAACGTGATGAATTAAAGGTCTGCATTCCATCATTAATTGGCATGTATTATTGTGTACGTTGAACCTTTGAGTTTGTTATATAGCTTCGTTCAGTTTTTGCCATGATTTCCACTGATGACATTAATATTCTTCTATCTTATCTTTTTTGCGACCTCTTTATATTTTTTGCTTTATCTGCTGAAAGCTCCTTTTCTGCCTATTGATCATTACCAATTGAGTTGTGAGTTCTGGTCATTTTATTAGCAAATTTATATTTCCTAAAAGAGTTCAAATTTTCTTTATAGCTTGACATTCGTGGTGTCATTCAACCAGACTTTTTATCTACAAAAGTCAATTTCTTATAAAAGATTAAGGGTCCGATGTTACATGTTTCTTTTAGTGCCTTGTGGCACAACTTACCTTAGTTAGAACCAGTTTTTGGTCTTGCCAGTTTCTTAGGTAGACTCTGAATCAGACCATGTGGCGTTCTTATTAGGTTTCTCAATCTTGATTTTGGTGCTCTTTTAATCTCATAGCGTTAAGTTGCACCCAGACCTCAAAAGTCAAACCATGTAGCCAAATAGCTTATACTAATAGTTAATTATGCCAATAACCTTTCATGGTCAATCAAATGATAACCTTTCATTCGTCCCAATTTGTTTGACACTCTTTCACCTTTTTGTCCATCCCAAAAAGATCAACACCTTTTTACATTTAGATGCTAATTAATTGTTCTATTCCCATTTTTCTGTTAACATAACTTGTTATAGAGGTCCTACTGAATACAAAAATAATATTTACAAGGTTTTCTTACTAGTATCAGGCCAGTTTGCGCACCTCGACTATTCTATTGGATATCTGCTACCTACTGGGTAATTCAACCCACTGTGGTTTAGGCAAATGGGAAGAATCACCAAATGTTTGTCTTTGCTAGGATTAGAACCCGTCTCCAATGTTTGCAACCACTTCATTGATCAATAGAGACCATACCCCCCGGGTGTGCAGCTTTTGCAAGGGTTCTTTTGGTATTATAGCCATATTTGCCTTATGGTTTCTTTTTTCTTAGACTCCATAAGTAGTC
This sequence comes from Anisodus acutangulus, assembly GCA_029783415.1. NCBI lineage: Eukaryota > Viridiplantae > Streptophyta > Magnoliopsida > Solanales > Solanaceae > Anisodus > Anisodus acutangulus. The sequence goes on along the minus strand of CM056506.1, from coordinate 37,162,552 downwards.
AAACAATTCAAGATAATGGATTATTGCTTTTGTGCAAGCAAATAAATTTTTTTTTGCGTAGAATCCAGCTATTTGATTATGTTTTATTATCTTCAAAGAGTGCCTCCAGAGTCACTTTTTTGGAACTGCTGAAAGGTTCAATCTTGTTCTTGAAGGATTGGAAATATTCAAAGACTTCTGGTGGTCTGTGCTTGTAAGAGTTGCAGATGGAAGCTCTTGTGTGTTAAATCTGTTATGCGTTTGTTTCGTTTTGTTTTCCTTTGCGGTTCTCCAAATGGATTCGCATATCACATGTTTTTCTCGTTCCTTGAATGTAAACAATCAATCTTGCAGAGAGTGATGAAGGAGAAAAATGCTCTTGCGGAAAGATTAAAGAATGCTGAAGCTGCATGGAAAAGATTTGATGAGGAATTGAAACGTTATGCCACAGAGAAAGTGACCAGAGAAGAATTCCGAAAATCACTTGAGGATGAAGTACGCCGGTTGACCCAAACAGTTGGGAAAACGGAAGGGGAGAAACGTGAAAAGGAGGAGCAGGTTGCTCGCTGTGAAGCTTTTATTGATGGAATGGAGTCCAAGCTGGAGGCTTGCGAGGTTTTTGCTCTTGATATTTCTTGTCCTATTTCTTGATGTCTGGTCTTCTGCCTTGATTATGGTGGTGGTTTAAATCTTTTTTGTTGTGAAAAGTAAGATAAAAGGATCTTTCCTTGCTTGGTCGAATATCACAAAAATTTTAAAAATGAAAATAGATATACTCCCTTTTTCCCAATTTATATGACACACTTTCCTTTTTAGTCGATCCCAAAAAGAATGACATATCTCCTTATTTGGAAATAATTTAACTTTAAACTTTACCTTTTACGCTTAACGAGATGATTTATAACCACACAAATATTTTTGGTTTGTTTTAGACCACAAGATTCAAAAGTCTTCATTTATTTCTTAAAACTCCGTGCACAGTCAAACTCATCATATAAATTGGATGTAGTATTAGGCAAAGCAGCCATCATAGTATTTATTTTAACTCCTGCCGGATAAAGGATGGAAATCTGATCATTTGTATAAGTATATTTTTCTATCTTCTGTGTTATAAAGAGGGTAGATCATTTTTCTTGTAGAGCTGCATGCACATAAATTACTGGTAGGGTTGTCCAGTTCTATCCGTTTTCTATTAGTTATCTTTCTTTTCTCTTTGCTTTTTCATGTAAGATAAAGAAAGCTTTTATTTTGTTATATACGTAAAAAAAGAAGGGAAAAGAAGATATGATAGGAATGGATTGCATGATTATTCTCTCAAGCATGTTGGGGTTTAAATAATGTTTGCAAGTAAACCTGGAAAGTACGCAAGTAATCCTTGAAAAAGGAAACTAATTAATAATAGTTCCTTTTCCTATTTACACAATTATAGGATTCTAAACCTTTCCTATATATGCAAGGAACGAGTTCTTAACATCCCCCCTCAAGTTGGAGCTTACATACTGTATACTCCTAACTGGCCACAAAGTGATTTTGTAAGATTGTCTTATAATTAATAATTTGAGTTATCGAAATCTGTCACAATGCACCCCGATTCAATATTTTGTCCAATAAACAATGACAATATACTTTTATATGCTTCATTCTTTAATGAACAGTGAACCTGAAGCAATGTGTTTTGCTACTTGATTTTCACATTTCAATTTCATGGATAATAGAATGAGGTGTTTGATCCTTGTATTTGGTGTAGGTAGGATTCTGGTTCTATTTGTCTGAGCCACCAACTTTCTTTTTCTTGGAATAAGAAAAAGAAGATTTTATTTTTTGCTTTTGTGTGAGGTTAAGAAAAAGAAGATTTAATTTCTTGAAAGGAAATGGTCTTTTCTTTTTTATTAAATGGATAAAGAACTTTTGGACAAGAGAACTTTTTTAGCATAAAACGAATTAGAGGAAGAACAGTTGCCAGTTTTAAAAAAAAGAATTAGAGGAAGAAGTATTAGAAGAGGGGGAGAATTTTCAGAGTAGCTAGAAAGAATTTTGCGAGTAGGGAGTCAAACCCTTTCTATGAGAAAAGAATTCTCAAGGTTGGGAGAACGATAGGGACTCAAACCCTAGGCTCTATAGAAACTCAAGATCATAGGTGGGCGGCAGTCGTGTAGAAAGTAGCAGCGCTGGTAGCCTAAGAGATAGTGGCAGTATAACGGTTGCTCAAGAGATGAACGATACTTGAACAGAGAGAACACTGATAGCCGGAGAGAATAGCTGTGCTACACACCGAAAGAAAGAAGAGACGAAGAAAGTATCGGCCAGGCAAGCGATCCACATAGGCCGGCACCACTCGTCTGTAGTGGGAGCTTTTTAAGTATTTACCAAGATCTTAGATGCTCTGGTACAATGATAAGACAATGGACCTTAGGCCTAACTAATCTAACAAATCTTGAAAACTAACTCATTGAGGTATTAAGGTGAAGACTATCCAAGACCATATAAGGAGATCAAGTACACCACCCGCACGCCTACGACTTTGACATTTGAAGCGTGAATACTATAACATGGGGCCCAACATCGGGTAAACCAAGAATTGGGAGGTCTGGCTCTTATACCATGTAAAAAAGGAGAAAAGAAGAGATGTTGGGAATGAATTACTTGATTATCCCGTGGAATTAGTCGAGGTGCGTGCAAGCTGGCCCAGACACCAGGGTTATTAAAAAAAATTGCTTGATTATTCCCTCAAACCTGTTGGGCTTTAAATAGTGTTTACAAGTAATCCTGGAAAGGAAAGGAAAGTATCCAAGTAATCCTAAAAAAGTTAAAAGGAAAGTAATTATTAATATTTTTTTTTGAGATGGTAACAAGCTGTATTAAGTTCAAAAGGGGCCAGTGAATACCATAGTTACAAGGATGTTAAATAAAAGCCGCACAGAAATTTAACTAGCAACTAAAGTGACTAAGAATTGTATGAGAGTCTGTGTCATCTATGTACTTCTCTTTACACCAAAAATGCAAAAGTCGAATACAATTAAGCTTTACTTCTGGATAGGGTTGCTTTTGTTTTCAAAACATCTTGAATTCCTTTCACTCCAGATAGTCCACCATATGCAGCCTGGGATCATACTCCAACTCTTTCTTTGAGCTTTAGTTCCTTCTCTTCTGTTCCAACTAGGTAGCATATATAGTGTATTCGTTAAAACTAGAAATTATTAATGATTCGTATTCCTATTTACACAATTATAGGGGTTCTAAATGTTTCCTATAAATTCAAGGAATGGGATCTTGCTTTATTAATAATTTCCTAACTCTTAACAATATATCTGAGTATAACTATCAAAATGGGCTTGGCTGTGAGGTCGGCACATCCCATAACTTGGGTGAGGTTGAGCTCGGATTTTTGTGGCCAATTTAAACTGAGCTTTCCAGCCCAAGCTCCAATTAGCTTGCTGGCCTCATTTTCTCATTTTTTTCATTACCTTTCTGCTATTGAAATGTGTATTCAACATTCTTGGAAATTTTCACCTGCTTTTGTGAAAAATTAAGAAGCTTTATACTGTTTGGAATTCCTTTTCAAATAGGTGGTAGATATCTGAACTTTTCCCCTGACAGATTGTCAATATATGCCTCAATCCCAAAAGATAAGATAGCTCATGAGGTGAGCACTGTCTAAGACCTTATAGTATGCCATCCACAATCCATGTGGGACTCTTCACTTGTCTTATTCATACTGAACCTTTTCCTTGACAGACTGCCATTGTACCTGTGTTCAAATGAATATGGCGAACACGTCGTATTCATTTATGTATTTCTGAAGTTCGTAGAGCATGAGTTGCTAAGTTCCTGTCCAAAAAATAAAATATCTTGTTCATTCTTTTTTCCTTTTGGTTGTAGCAATGGAAGTACAAAAAGAGAAAAATCCTTGAGTGGCATTACTGGTGGCAACTAACAAACTTCTATAGAATTTTTTTGAATGAAAAAGTTGAAAGGCTAGCCCACGGCCTGCTATGGGCTAGCATTTTGAGAGTACTTTCACATGAAAGGCAGGATTGGGTTAGGCTGTTGAGTTCTGTATCCTGCTAGGGCTGGTTCAGGTGTTTATATAAGAGTACTGAATTTTTGTTGTTAGTTTCTTGGATGTGCCTTTCTTACTTTCACTTTCTCTCAGAGGTCGCACAAGAGTGTAAAAGCTAGCAAGCTGCGGATCTTTTTTAATTCGTTCTGTTCTTTTCTTTTATTTTTTAGAAACTCTAAAGAAGTAGAAGTCTAAATAGGAAAAATTAAAAATGCCTAGCAACTTTTTTCTATGGATATTTGGATACAAGGCTAATTCTGATAATTTGACGATTTAATCTTTTTCCCTTAGTTTTTTCGGCTTTATTGTCCTCTTTCTTCCACATCATTAGTGATCATTGTTACTCTACAAATTTGGCTCAATTTGGCTTCTTTGTATTTCTGTGGAACTTACTGTGATAGGCATTAGGTATCAAAACTGATTCTTTTATTTTGTTGCTTCATTTTCAGCAATACATCCGTCAGCTTGAAGCATCACTTCAGGAAGAAATGTCTCGGCATGCCCCACTGTATGGAGCTGGCTTGGAAGCTTTATCGATGAATGAGTTGGAGACATTGTCACGGATTCATGAAGAAGGACTCAGACAGATCCATGCCATCCAACAGCGCAATGGAAGTCCAGCTAGTAGTCCTCTAGCAAGCCCCCATAACCTTCCACCCACTCATGCGTTGTTTCCTGCTGCTCCTCCAATGGCTGGACTGCCCCCATCCCTTGTTCCAAATGGTGTTGGGATCCACAGCAATGGGCATGTAAATGGTTCGATTGGGCCCTGGTTCAATCATTCTTGAATCTAGGTCTAGGACGACCCTTGTTATGATCAAGGTGTTAAGTTGTCTCATCTTCGAGCCTTGGAGCTTGGTCGGGGAGCAATGTGTAGGCAGTCGGTTGGTCATCTTTTTTCTATTTCCAAGTTCTCTTGGCATAGGCTCGTAGCAATCGGGTAAAAAAAAGGCAGTAATCCAATAGCACCAACAGTTCAAATGACACATTCATGGTTTTAACTTTTTCGTCAAATCAATTAAAATGCATTAGAAAGTTTTGATTACAGTTTGTCTCGTATTCTCAGAAACTCAATGATCCTCATTCGCGTCTCACAGTTACTTTAACTTTCCTAACGGGCTAATTATCAAAATAATTGAAAAAAGTCCTGGCAGATGCCCTTGTTATATTTAATTTGCATACCATTATAGGGTTTTGGTCTTACGGTTGACCTCCTTTCCTTTTGTGCTCCTGAGCAGATATGGTCTATGATCACATTGCATTTTCCTTCGCCCATCTCAACTTTCCTGATTGTACGATTTGGGTTGATCCGTTTACTGAAGTTTTCCATTAATATGTCTAAGGTGCTGTTTGGCCATGATCAAATCGGGTTGATTTGAGGTTGAAATTTTGTTTGGGCATACAAATTTGGATCTCAAAAGTTAATATTTCTCATAAACATGAAAATCCCCCACTTTGTGGAAACTATCATAATTTCTCCGGTTCTTACTATCTTACCGAATAAGTAAATCATAGTCTATAAATAAGGTATCTATATGAATATTCAAGGTGTTGCATTAATAAATCACATATCTCCATGTTCCTTTTATTGATAAATGCTTGCAATTATGTGTAAATTTTTAGAAAGACATAATTTTACGGAACGGTTCAATAAATCAACAATAGTAGTAACTAGTTATTCTTTATTATAATTTTGAATGAATATTTTTTCACGTTGAGCATTAGTTTTCTTTTTTTTGCAAACTTTAAAATTATGAGTCTAATTTTACAAAATATAAATTTATGAGTCTAGGTTTAAATTTAAGTTTGAAATAACAAACTCGAAATTGAAATTCTACTTTTAGTAGGTTTGGGATTTGAGATCAATATTTTAAATTAAGGTTGAAGTTTTGTTCGAATATCATAAACAAATACTGATATGTTCGTGGAGAGAGATTCTTATTGATACAAATAAGTAAAAGTAAATAATTAACGAAGTAACAAGGAGAGATTCTTTCTGATTCTCCTGGATCAAATGAAGAATATTATTAAAGAACAATGATGAACAATTTTGTTCTCAAAGAACAATTGAAAAGTTATGAGTAATTAGGTGAAAAATCATATAATACAAATCGTGGAAAAGTGTGGGACTTTATAGGATTGTGTAACGATCCGTTCGGTCGTTATGAACCTTCCCCCCATTTTCCTGTTATACCTCTCCTTCGAGCATTCGCTAATGACGTTGTTAGTAGGAATCGTGAGTCAAATAACTTCCATGGATTGGAAAGAAGATTAATCGCAACGAAGAGTTGTTGAGAAGAGCATTTTCGCCTTGGCGAAATCGTATCCGCCCCAGCGGACAAGGAGCACCGGGCAATGTGTCAAGTACCTTCGCCCCATCGGCACCTTTCTCTGCCGTAGCGAGTCCGCGCCAGCGGAATTGTGTTTGCCACGGCGGAAGTGCTTGCAGTCATATGATTTAATGGCCCTAAAATAGCTCACTTTCCCCAAATGTTGTAACTCGAGTTGGGGGCTGCCCTAAAGAGATTTTTCTGCATTCTTGGCCTAAGATCTTCATGGGAGGTAAACCCACCTTCCCTTTATGATAGTTTTCCACGGTACTAGTGTTGTGGGTATAACTTGTAGTGGGAGAAGTAAATTGAAGGTTCTTTTATAATTAAAATGATGGGAACAAGAGTTCATGAGGTAAAAGGAATGAGTAAAAGCCGATTTCTTCTAAATAAGTAGATGTGTGGATTAAATAATTGAGTGGTAAGGTTTAATTTGACTATAGAAAACCTCTTCTTAAATTGGGGAAAGAACCTAGAGTTGTATAAATGGAGTTTCTATGGTATTATGTAATTGAAGGTCTAAATGAAGTTGTCTTTCAAATTAACTCCGGGTTATGACTAATAATCACGTTTAGAAGCTTTTTGAGACAACAAGGAATGAATTTTGACATCATGGAATCGGGGTGAAGGTTAGGTATTTTACATTTGGTGAGGGATTTAATCCTTGTATGTGCTTGCTTGATATTAATATGTAGGATTTACATGTTAGACTACGCTCGCTACGAGAAGCCCGAAGAGTTGGAACTACATATTGAGGATCGACCGTTCGTGGCTCCTGTTTGGCACCGAGGTAGGCTATGGTTTCTTTATTGTAGACTCCGATAGAAGTACGTAGTAGTTATAAGTATTAAGGGGTATTGAGCGAGTAGGAGGTCCCACTCAGCCGATTATGATAAACGTCTGTGGGTACCTGTGTATAACTGTAAATAGGGGTGATTTGGGGAATCGACCTTAAGTCGATTTCAACTGCTGCTTTATTTGGGCTTGTCGCCACTACTTGGGCTTGTCACCACTACTTGACTTGTTGTGCTTATTCATCACACGTTTTTCCCTCCCGGGAGACCCCATGTGCACACAGAGTTTATGTGTGTGTTAGGCTTGTTGCCGTGTCCTTATGATATTGAAACATGTGTGGTGGGCTTATAGACAGGTTGTTATGCTATTCTGATTTGACTGATTATACATTTATCACTCCACATCTCGTCTGAACACTCGAACATAACTGATAAATACTGATAATTTGATTTTGCTGATCGCATGGTGTATTCATATTCATCTCATTCATACATTAAATATACTTGACATTGGATTACTGAAAAATCGCTGAGAATGGCTTGGAAAGTCGGATTAAGAGATATGATATATGGTTATGAGAGTGATGACTAATATGACACTTCAACCCTCGTGCTGGTATTCGATGGGATCGGATGGGTATATGGACCTATGAGTCCCCTATGGGTCACGTGACAGCTACTGCAGCAACGTGTGTGTACCAGGTGCATATAGCACCTGCATTCATACATACACAATTTGCATTGCATTTCATTCTTACTCTTGTTGGTGGTTCCGTGTTATGTGTACTCAGTGTTAATGTCTAGTAGACTTGATAAACTCTTGGTTATTGCTGGAATAAGTACTGGGTGTGGAAAAAATCCTCTAAAATAGAAATGCGTAAGGGTAAGATGGGTAAGGTTGGTATGTGTCCCTGTCTGCCCCTTTTGTAAATTGTTTGTACCGAATGATAGTATTTAGTAAACTTGTTGCATGTTCATCGTGATGTAATGATATGTGTGCTAAATGCATGAATGCCTAAATATCACTGTTTAGAAGTATAATACGTGCATTCTTGACTTGTGTAGGGGGAAAGATCATTGGAAGGGTTATCGACTAGCATGACCCTCATCATAATGCTCGTCTTCCGCGAGAAGGGGATTCTTGTAGTGCAAATGGTTGAATAAGCTCTTAATACCTCTCCACATCTTCACGTGAAGCTTTCCCCTGGACTTGTTCCTCTTTTTCACCATGGTCCTTGGCCAAACCCTTGTACGCCGTCTCTAAAGTACCAACCGAGGTCTGAAGGGCCATCTGTGCCTCAAAATATTGTTTCATCTCCTTTAGGGAGAAGTAGTCGGTTGAGACACCCAAAGAACTAGTCCCGATAGAAGGCATAGGAAGCCCAACAACCAAGTCTCTTATTTCTTGCAACAGAGAACCCATGACACCAAGTTGACCCTGCGACTGAGTCCCATCATCGATATCACCACTCACATTCAAGTCAACCTTCCTCTTCTTACTCTTCACCAGTGTACCCGCCACTGACACCTTTAGAGGGGGGAATAGCCCTTCAGGATCGATCAAGTCATCATCAGGCTTATCTGACACATTTTCCCTCAGGCATAACTTAGTAATCAAGGAAGGAAACACCAGGCTTGGTCCTCCCTTAATCAGGTAATCCTTCCACTCGGAAATGATATGGTGGCGTACGTTCACCGGGACACCATCCAGTATGCAAGCTATCATCAGATCCCGAATGTACGAAACGTCAGATTTGTTACTAGAAGGCCACACCCTGCTGACGATGATACTCTGCCACCACTTAGCCTCAGCAGTGAAATATTTGTTAGCGATCCCTGATTTCTTGTGGGTCCAGATGATCTTGTTCATGTGCTTCTCAGCCACCAGATGTGACACCAACCACTCACCATTACCACAATCTTCTTTGGCACTCATATGTTTCAGTGGGTGGTTCGGAAACCCATAAAATTCATTAATCACCTCGGCCCCGATTTGCACTACCCTGCCCCGAATCCTTATCTCCGGATTTGGCTCCGACAATCTCACCCGCTTCAGGTTGGCATAGAACTCTCTTACCCAGTCTTCAGTGGCCTTGCAAGGGGCTTGAGCAAAGCATCTCCGGCCTATCTGCATCAATCGGTTATAAAAGTCTGGAAGAAGCTCTTCCACACCAGTCAGGTCTATGCCCCTCTCTTTCAACAACTTTTTATCCCTCAGATCTGCATAGTATCGGTTCTAACAGTCTCTGGACATAAACTGGACATAATCATAATAAGTCCATAGTTTTAGGCAATGTTGTCTATTGATTTCAAACTATTTTCTCCAAATATACCTGCATTTATTCAATTTTATTTTAGTTTGGCGATAGAGTCATATACATCATGTTATTATTTTTCTAACGAGCCAAAACACCAATAAAATTCAACCCGAGTAGGCCGGTGCGAAGCTACTATTTTAGCACTGCCACTGTGCTATTTTCGCTTCAGCGGAATGGCCTTCCGCTGGAGCGAAGCCTCCCCAGCGAGGAAAATGTTCGCTTTAGCAAAACCCTGTGTCTCCAATCATTTCGCTTCAGCAAAGCCTTTTGCGCCTTAGCGGATCCGCTCTAGCGGAGGGTCATCCGTCGGAACGAGATCGTCATCTCAGACCCCTCCACTGGAAAATTCAGTGATTTCATCCCGATTTTGGCTGGAAAATCCCTCCCTTTAGTTCATGTGTGTCTATACATGAAGTGTAGAACCCTTTTACGCCATTATTTTACCCGATATGTAAAACTACACTTGTGACAACCCCCACCCAATAATTTTCCACAAGTTTGATGAAGTTATCTACTCACTACTATACTTCTACCATAGCATAAGAAGCTATAGTGTGTAGTGTGAAGTTTTAGAAACTTACTAAGAGGTGAACTTGAGTAGTGCGAGATGTGAGAGAGTTCTGAGTGCCATAGTGTGCGTGCCGCTGTCGGGTTGACTTCGGCGTGTCGGAAGAAGAGTGGGGCAGAGGGTATGGGGAGTTGTGGGTGAGAGAAAGAGGAATTTTTTTGTGTGGGTAGGGTTTGTAAGAATGTTTTCACTAAGGTAGTTTAGGAGGGGGAGGTTTGTAAGTGGGTTTAGGAGTTGAGAGTTGAGGATTGTAATGGGAAAAGTGGGGGGGGGGGTCGATATATTTTTGGGAAAACTTTTTGAATTATGTGTCTTCTGCCACGACAAACCCTTTTTCTGCCCCAGCGAGTCCGCATGAGCGGGTGACTGTGTCTCTCCAGCAAGGTTTACCTCTTTCCTAGTTATCCGCTTCGGCGAACCCATTTTTGCGGGTGCGAGAGCGCTTCAACGAATGAATATTTTGCTGCAGTGGAGTCCCCTTATCTAAGTTTACAGTGTGTGCGTTGTTTTTCGGAAGCAATATTTCTCTTGGTGAGTATTTGGCCTCATCTGTTTGTATGACAATTTCCTTCTCAGACATTATATAACTCTTACGAAGCGTCAGGTTCTCGCTATTCTTTCATGCCGTGAATTCTTGTACGAAAGTGATTAAATGAGCCTATGTGGTCAAATAATGTTACGAATTTAGTAGTACCAATTATAATGACGTATGGTGACCTGCGGTAGTGTAACTGAAGGCATAATGCTATACCGTGAATCCCCGAAGTCAAAATTTCCCGTGCAAATATTCTCTCCCCATAACATGGTTAGAATGAGTAGTTTCCATCGAACAATCCAAAGTGTCGGTAACGAGAGTTGTGCTATAGACAAGAGTTGGTAACGAGGGGTCCTAGCTGTGTTTGCATGATGTTGTTTCCTATCCTTGATGTGCGAAATTGATAAGAACCCTTGTGGGACCAGGTCCTGAGCCTTATACATTGTACATGCCACTTTTTGTTGTTTTCGTTATAGGACGAACGTTTGTTTAATTGGTATTTGATGTAACGATTCGTTCAGTTGTTATGAACCTTCCGCCCATTTTCCTGTTATACTTCTTCTCCGGGCATTCACTGATATTGTTAGTAGGAATCGTGAGTCAAGTAACTTCCACGGATTGGAAAGAAGATTGATCGCAATAAAGAGTTGCTGAGAAGAGCCTTTCCGCTTCGGCAAATCGTGTTTGCCCCAGCGGACAAGGAGTTTCCACTCCAACGGAGCCTTGTTTCGCCCCGACGCTAGGCGAGGTGTGGAGTACCTTCGCCCCATCGGCCCCTTTCTCTGCCGTAGCGAGTCCGCACCAGCGGAATTGTGTTCACCGCGGCGGAAGTGCTTGCAGTCATATGATTTAAATGCCCTAAAAATAGCTCACTTTCCCTAAATGTTGTAACTCGAGGGCTGCCCTAGAGAGAATTTCCTGCATTCTTGGCCTAAGATCTTCATGGGAGGTAAACCCATCTTCCCTTTATGATAGTTTTCCATGGTACTAGTGTTATGGGTATAACTTGTAATGGGAGAAGTAAATTGAAGGTTCTTTGATAGTTAAATGATGGGAACAAGAGTTCATGAGGTAAAAGGAATGTGTAAAAGCTAATTTCATCTAAATAAGTAGATGTGTGGAATAAATGATTGAGTGGTAAGGTTTAATTTGACTATAGAAAACCTCTTCTTAAATTGGGGAAAGAACCTAGGGTTGTAAAAATGGAGTTTCTATGGTATTATGTAATTGAAGGTCTAAGTGAAGATGTCTTTCAAATTAACTTCGGGTTATGACTAATAATCACGTTTAGAAGTTTTATGAGACAACAAAGAATGAATTTTGACATCATGGGCCCGGGGTGAAGGTTAGGTAGTTTACGTTTGGTTAGGGATTTTGTCATGACCCAAACTGGAGGGTCATGACGGGCACCCAGACCTTATTTGTCGGGTACAACTAATTCTACATTTAACATCTAACCATAATTAATCATGGGCTACAAGAGTCGTCACCAAATAACCCGCTGACACATAGAAATGATAAACTGGAAATGAGCTACTTAAAATATTACGAACAGAAGAACTCAACCTATGCATATATACATACTAAGGCCGACACGGCCATACACGACTACCATACACAGGACATCTATTTACAAGCCTCTAAAGAGTACATGACATTGTAAGGTCAGGACAGGGGCCCGCTATACCCCTATGCATATCACGAATATCGTACCACGACTAGACCGCCACTCACAAAGGAAGTTCTCCAATATCCGCTGAGTCAGCAACCTACTAATGCGGACCGTCGCCTCGCCTACCTGAGCCTACGAGCATGAAACGCAGCATCCCCCGATAAAATGGACGTCAGTACGACTAATGTACCGAGTATGTCAGGCATGAAGAATAGCATAACAGAGACATGAAAGTAACATGAGACGAGAAAGAATCAACCTATACCGAATTACCTCTGAGGGCCATAATATGCATAAGTATCATACCTGTACAGAATGCCTCTGAAGGCCATAATATGCCTAAATGTCATGCACAATGCGGTCATACATATACATATGCGTATATAACGCCATCAAGCCTCTATGGGCATTCCATCATATCATATCGGCCTCTGTGGGCATAATCATCATCGTATATATGTACCAGCTGCAGGTGGTGGTGCGTATATAACGCCTTCCCTTTTCCCATCCCCATACATATATAATACATACATATAGTAGAGTATATAACTCATTTGAGGTCAAGGGTAATACATGAATATAATGCATGAATGATATGATAATAAGACACCATAAGTTTGTCGGAGTGATGTAATGTCGCTTCACCTCTAATTAACATTATGAATACTAACATCTTTTTCATATACATCAATAAGGATTTAGGAACATATTTAGACATGTTTTGAACATAGAAATGAATAACATGAACATCCTTAATTACTAAGAGTAAAATCATTTACGGGAGAGTATTACGTTGACGTTTCATACTTAGAACATGCCAAAAGAAAGAAAATATTTGCCTTAATATACCTTGAATTTTGACCTTTTTAATAAACACAATGGAATTCAACCTTCCTTCATGGGCAAATCTTAGATGTCAAGAACCAACCATCCTTCCAACTTAATTCACTACGAAGTAATCTTTGATTTGCTATGAAGCTTAGAGAAGAGGAAATCAATATAGGCTACTACCATTGGAAAAGAATTGCTCAATAAGTGAGCTACAAAGTTGTACCAGATCGTTACATTCATGGAAAAACAGGCAATATGCCCTTTTATTCGTTCTATATCACTTAGAGAAAATATTCAAATTTTTTCCTTATATAAAAGTGATATACACCATCCAATTTCGTGAAAATAAATGCTTATTATACACTTAGTGGACCAGTACGTGGAAGGCCACATATACATCTTACATATATCTATATATCAAATTGGATTGTCATCTTCCGTGGTTGCCGTGTGGAAATATGGGGTGGAAACTTATCCCATGCTAATCAATTCCTTGTTCTCGAATCACTTAATTAGTAAATCACTTTTTAACACACTTCATGTACTTAGTTGTATGATCATGTGGTATAGTACTAGTCCATAGCCTCTTTAACACACACCAAATATTATTTTCATTTCCCGTCGTCCTACTTATCAAGTCCTAAATTATTTCGGGACCGCATCCTTTTATATACTAAGCTCTTTATTTGCATATGTGAATATGACATAAATCCTCCAAGGCTCGGGTCTACTTGCATACATCTAGCTGCTCAAACCGTCGTCCAAAAGTATGGGGTACTACAGATTTAATCCTTGTATGTGCTTTCTTGATAAACGTAGGATTTATGTGTTAGACTATGTTCGCTACGAAAAGCCTGAAGAGTTGGAACCGCACATTGAGGATCGACCATTCGTGGCTCTTGCTCGGCACTGAGGTAGGCTACAGTTTCCTTTGTTATACACTCCTATAGAAGTACATAGTAGTTATAAGTATTAAGGGGTATTGGGCATGTTGGGGGGTCCCATTCAACCGATTATGATGAACGTCTGAGTGGGTACTAGTGTATAAATATGAATAGGGGTGATTTTGGGAATCGACCTTAAGTTGATTCCGACTGCTGCTTTATTTGAGCTTGTCTCCACTACTTGGGCTTGTCACCACTACTTGATTTGTTGTGCTTATTCATCACACGGTTTCCCTCCTGGGAGACCCCATGTGCACTCAGAGTTTATATATGTGTTAGGCTTGTTGTCGTGTCCTTATGATATTGAAACATGTGTGGTGGGATTATGTCCAAGTTGTTATGATATTCTGATTTGACTAGTTATGCATTCATCACTTCACATCTCGTCTGAACACTTGAAAATTGATAATCTGATTTTGCTGATCGCATGATGTATTCATATTCATCTGATTCATACATTATATATACTTGGCATTGGATTTCTGATAAATCACTGCGAATGTCTTGGGAAGTCAAATTAAGAGATATGGTATATGGTTATGAGAGTGACGACTGATATGACACTTCAGCCCTCGTGCTAGTATCCGATGGGATCAGATGGGTATAGGGACCTCATGAGTCCCCCATGGGTCACATGACAACTACTGCAGCAACGTGTGTGTACCAGGTACATGTAGCACCTGCATTCATACGTACACAATTTGCATTGCATTTCATTCTTACTCTTGTTGGTGGTTCCGTGTTATGTGTACTCAGTGTTAATGTCTAGTAGACTTGATGAACTCTTGGTTATTGCTGGAATAAGTACTGGATGTAGAAAAAATCCTCTAAAAAAGAAATGCGTAAGGGTAAGGTTGGTATGTCTGCCCCTTTTGTAAATTGTTTGTACCGAATGATAGTATTTAGTATACTTGTTACATGTTCATCGTGATGTAATGATATGTGTGATAAATTCATGAATGCCTAAATATCATTGTTTGGAAGTATAGTACGTGCATTCTTGACTTGTGTAGGGGGAAAGATCATTATGAGGGTTATCGGCCAGCATGACCATAAAAACAAGGTGTCGTAATTTAACTAAAAGGTTAAGACTAATAAATAATTAACTAGGGAATGGTAAATAACATACCTAACAGACTGGGTCAGTTATAGGATTAAACGACATTACATCCGGGGTAGAGAGTTGGATCTTTGAGTGCCAAGGTAAGAGTCGTTATGTGTTAAATGCCTTATATGTGATTTACTAAAAATGATACTTGAGTGTTGAGTAGACCATATATCTTTAGATCATGACTTAAATGGATGGACGGATTAGATAACTAGCATGTTAATTGTATTATCACCTATTGTAGATTCAACTTGATGCTTATACATGTTACGTGACTTCCGTCGTTGTCGATCTATGATGCCTACGGGGGTACGTTGTGTACTCATGCTACACTTGATGCATCTTTTACGTAGATGTAGGTATTCTGTCTATTCAGGTTGCAGCTTAGAGGACGGGAGTGTGAGGCAGGTCATCCTTCCGGTAGTCTTGGTCTTCATCTAGTCAAGTCGCCCCCTATCATCTAGGGCAGCATTATTTTATTATGTCATTATTATATCTTAGAGTCCTTGTACTAGTGACACCAGGTTTTGGGGTATAAATGGTTGTATTCTATAAAGATTTGTAATGTTTTAAATTTCCTTGGTATAAAGGTATTCTTTTCGTATTTCCGCACTCTGAATTTAATATCCTTTCATGATATGAGGTTGGTGGTTCTCCTACGGTTAGTGTAGGTGCCCTCACAACACAATGGGTTTTTGGATCATGAAAAATTGCTAACCGTGACTATTTTCCATGATTGGCGGTTTCATCCATTACATGGCTCGGATCATAGGAGATTAAATGAAATCCTTAGAATCTAGGAGCCTAACAGTTATTTAAGTTATCCTCTCTCCAAGCACTATGAACCTTTTAGTATAGATCATTTCAGATCTCTGTTGTTTGGTACTAATGAAGAACATTCGGGTGGTAACTCTTGATGGTCTAACTATAAGATGGTTGAATTGGTATTGGACCATTTAATGATCCATTGTAGTCTTCACTACTCTTGCAACATGCTTGGTCAAACAATTTTTTCTTCTGTCATATTTTCACCAACACATATAGTTTTACTACTTTGCAAATAGATATAAGTAATTGTCCTGGAAGTGGAAAACATTTAGGTGGAAACATGTGTCTAGCTGTTATCCTCATGATCAAACATAAAAACTAGATGTAGTTGCCACCATGATCACTTAATCTGAACTGGGAACAACAATTTCAAATTTGTGTCAGAGAAACACAACGCATCTAGGATAGATGAGTTGTCATTGTTTACCCAAACAATGATTATTTTCTCGCCTATAACTATCCTTATTTTCTATTCTTATTCTCTGCAACTTAAACATTCAAGCACCTTTGTTATTTTTAGTTTACCTCATTTATACTTTTGCTTTCGACTTAACCTACCCTCTTTGTCAATTCAAAAATCACTAAGAGTCGTTGTCCATTTACCTCTACCAAAGGGATAATAAAGGTAGAGCCTATTGCACGACGAAGGAGAAAGGCAAGTCCTCTACGTGAGAGACATCATTCGAGGGCCTAGAGTTTGATAAGGGTCCTAACTCAGAGATAATTGTTTCTAAAATCATATCCAAGGTGTTGGAATTTTCTTATCATTTTTGGCTCTAGGGAAGACCACCAAATAGACCAGTGATCGGAATAAACCCGTGGCAAATTTCCCCCCATATCTTTCATTTGTCTGTGCTGACTGTAAGTGGAAGGAAGGATGAATGCATGTCTACTACGCTCCTGGAGGTAGGAATTTTACCGACTAGCGTGCTGACTGCTCGTACGATACACTTACCCTTTCACCATCAGGTTTAACCTCTCATTAGATGTGGTTGTTGATGAGCTATGCAGAAAATATCAAATTTTCTTAGCTATAGGACTTCAAGTATAGAGGCCAGTTGCATGCTTAAGGTATCTAGTAGATGTGCTCGACCAACCATTCAATCTCTGGCACCTCTATTTCGAAGTTCTATCGAGGTAGAATAATGATGATGACGTCAAGGGCAAGCTGGCCCTTATCTCGAGTATTGACGATGACTATGACCATGGTGGCATGAGAGATTTGTCATCATCCCAAATTAGGAACTTCTACAGCTAGGAAAATCACAATTTTCCCTCAATATGGAAAATCTATTGTAAGTAATTATTTCTAACTTAAATATGTTTTTAGCGTGCCTCATCTCATATCATCTTTCCTTTTGACTTACAGTTCTAAAGGTGACCTCCTATAGAAATGGAAGGCATCAAGGACTGGGTTGGGAGGATTTTAGATATCTTTACCAGGCCCTCGATGACCTAGAATGCTATAGCTGCTGACCAGGATAGAGGGTTAAGAACAACAGTAATCATATGACTTATTCATGTGCATTAATGGAATTGTCATCCCAGATCTTTGTGATCCCATTTTTTGTGTTTATGTAGGACTATTAAGCAGAAAAACCAGTGATAATTCCAGGTTCGAGATCTTTCTTTTTTTGGGTCAGCTCAACAAAAGATCCGAAACTTGATCGCCTAAATACGTCACCCACATGGGGTTTTTGCCACAATCCCAAAGGAAGGGGCTCACATTCCTAACGGTCCGCTAGTCCTTCCAAAAAGAGGAGAAAAGTTGGAAAGGAGGTGGAGGCACCTGGGGAAGGTAGGAGCAGTCCTCAAGCCACTCTCTTAATTGTCTGCCATCGGTCGGCCGACGAGCTAGAGACAAACGTCCATATTCCTTGTCTAGATGAAGTTGTATAGGTAGAAGATGACTAGAGTAGGGTCCTGGCCAGTATCGTGACTTCCATTATTTCGGCTGAATCTTTGCCCATGGTGGAGAGGGATGAACAAGTTGCTCCTAAAGCTCTAATAGATGCCCATGGCTTCGTGGGATATGACGTGGTGGTTGCTTCCAAAATACTAGATTTATAGGCCAGTCCTTCAACCAACGCTCCTGATCGGGTTATCATGGTTATGATACCTGGTGAGGTCGATCTTCTAAGGAGTTCAGGTAATGCTGCCCAGTACCTGAAGCTCGACTGGTGCAATGTGTGGGAGCTGTATTCTTAGATGGTCTGCTCGACTCTCTAAGTAAGGTTTTAAGTAAGTTCTTAGATTTTCTTTGATTTTTTGGAAATGACTGCCCTAACTTCTTTGGATTCTTTGCTTTTGTATAGCAACCTAATCTCCATGGAGGCCCGAAAAATGGTACAAAAGTAAACAACTTAGGTCACCCAACTTTCCTAGGCTAACAACCAACTTAAGTGTAACACCCTGTACTTTTGGCTACGGTATGACTCATAAGATGAGGCTAAAATGGAACTAATATGCGGAGTGTATTAAGGGTTTTGAAACCTAATCAAGGCATAAGAAGAGTCGTAGGACAAAATAAAGTCGGAAGTTACCTTACGAAGCATGTTTTCAAGTGAGTTTCCACAAGGCCTCACTTTAAGCGAGAATATAAAAAAATATATAGGGAATTTTGGAAAACGTGACATGAAAGTTGCAGTCCTTTAAAATACATTTCAATCCATATATGGTGGAGTTCAAACAAAAATCTATACAAAAAATTATGACCATTTTACTAAAAGGACGCAGAGCAGTCCGCTAGACCGAAATGCCTAGCAGATGGCATTATGCAGCCACATTTGCGTCACATTTTTGGACGCATTTTTGGATGCATTTTGACCCAAAATTTGCCAGGTATTTTTTTGAGATGCGTTTCGAAATGCTCCAACATTTGGAAAAATGCTCCAGATTTTGGCGAAATGCTCTAGCATTTCGCGATATGCGGTGCAGAACGCTAGAGCAGAACGACTCCACCTATAAAAACCCCAAAATGTGAAATTTCTAAAATCATTCATTCTGCTCATTTTTTGCCTCCTTTTTAGGAGAAAAGACCCTAGAGCAGGTGATTTCTTCCTCAAACCCCAACTATTATTCCATCATACAAATAAGGATTAACACCCATATGCGGATTATTAACAAGATTCTACTCTACAATCTTAGGGTTTTCAAGAAAATCATTCTCAAGGTTTCAAGTTCAAATTCTTGGATTTATTCTTCCAAGATCAGACATTTTCTTCAAGTCTTGGATCAATTATGGTATGTATGGCTTCTATCCACGTGTGGGAACATCATTATTTTTCCCCACGCCACGTCAATTCATGAAATCCTATTTCTCCTCAGAGTTAGAGAATTATGTATTAGTTTATGATAAACCTCAGATACATGTCAGTTAATTATATATATATGTATTGCCAAACTCAGATTATTCCATTCTATGGATTTTTACATGTTTTCATGTCTCAGGAAGTAAATACATATATTCCAATAGATTTTCATGAAAAAACTATGTTGTGTATACATGTTATAAACTATATTATGAAACATGTTTCGAAAATGGGCGCAGATGCCACTTATATTTATGTTCATGTTTTTGGGAGAAACACAGATCTACCGAGAAGGTTTAAACACATGAATCTACGTATGCCAACGTTGGATAAGGATCGCTCTGCCAAATTAGGACGATTCCTTCATGCTTATTGATTGGATTCATTCATGTCATGTTCATGTCTCTTACCCCAATAAGGTATGAGATGACTTAGCTGATCGGGCAGAGATCAGATGCCACATGCTTACATGGTGGTTACATGTCAATTGTACTAATGCTCTTCCAAAGATATATACTTAAAATGATTTACTCTTGTTACAACATTTTCATGTCAGATCATGATCATGTTCATATTCTGTACAACTTACAGTTACATTTTTAATTATAGCTTATGGCTACAGTTTCAGTTTTGTATTACCTCATATATCCAGGTTATTGATTTGGTTGCCCATTTCTTGAGCACCCAACTTACTATTCTTTCATTTAGTTGCTTTACATATAAGTACAATTCCCGTGTAATTACGTCCCTATTTCCTAGGGCCTGCATTTCACGATACATGCATTGATTTACATGATGACAAATCTGCTCGTTAAGAATTCATCGTATTAGCTATTTGGTGAGCCCACTTCCTTTGGGGCGTTGTTTCTACTTTTCAGTAGTCATGTCATATTAGACAGTCAGGTATGTTGGGGGCCTTGTCCCAACAACAATTCAGTATTTCAGACTCATGTCAGAGGTTTTATAGACTAACCAGTCATGTCATGTTGGGTATTCAGTTATGTTCAGCCTTGTGGGTTACACTATCATGTTTTCAGACTATTTCCTCACATATGTTTTAAAACAATAATTTTAGTATTACTATGATATCACATGTTTTATTCATACTATTCATGTTTTAACTTATATTCCACATCAGTACATGTCCCATGTTGATTCAGCAAGCCATGTGATTCACTCAATCACATGCAGTTAGGTCGTGTTATGTCTAGGCCCAGGTTTGGGACGTGACAAAGTTTAGTATAAGAGCTCTAGGTTCAAGTGTCTTAGAGAGTCTATGAAACTGTGTCTAGTGGAGTTTCCTTTATATGTGTGTGTCAACCACATATATAAATGGTTAGCTACCAAGACATTTAAGATTGTCTCACCTTTTTCCACTCTAGATCATGCCATGAAACTTAAAGTAGTAAGTAACATTGTCTGCTCATCGAATTCCGTACGTATTGAATGCGCGAGCGATGAGCAGGAAATTCAAGGTGCAAGTGAGGATGTTACCTACTGCGAAATGATTGTGAAGTGTCTAATAGTAATGAAGGAGACTTGAGATGATATTAAAATGGGGAATAAAGTTCATGTAGCCTGAGAAGGGGATGTCATATGATAGATCGGAAGTTGAATAATAATGAAGTACAAGAAACAAGAATGAGAAATTGTAGAAAGAGAAAAGGGGAGAAATCAACAAAAGAGATAAGTCCGCAGGAAACTTTAATCATAGAAGATCTTAGGGAGGTGGAGGTAGACATTTTTTAACAAAAGGTCATCAGGGCCCGCTCCATCTGCAACCAGTGCACCAGTCCCGAGGTCTAGATATGATTAGAAAGGTCAAGTTTAGCAAGAAACATAATTTCGGAGCACCAGGCTCTCAGTCACAGGCAGTGTGGCCACAGAGGTAAGAGACACCAATGGTGTGTTGTTCGGGCATAAACTAATTACCATGGTTTTGAACAAAAAGGTGCCTAAGGATAAATTCCCTATGATTCTAAAGTGTTATGATTTTTGAAGAAATATATTTCTTGTATGACCCATGCATATGAATAGAAGAGACGGCGTACAACATGAGAACAAAGAGCAGGGGATGTTGAATTTTAGGGAATAATTTCAATTTGTTCAAGTTATTTAGATCAGAACTAGAAAGTACTACGTTGGTGAGTTACTACAAGAAGTAGATATTATTACGAGATAAGAAGATGTGACAGACTCCTCTTAGATTATGTGATTAAATGTTTACCATGGATATGTATAGTCTAATATGATTTTGATGTGTACAAAAAGTTTGGGGTTAGGTATTTCAATTTTTCATTTAAGACATACAATTTTTTTCCTATGTTTGATCCATGTCTATAGTTTAAAAAAAGTATACGATCGTAGAATATGGCTGGATGATAAGGATTGTTAGAAATAACGTTATGCTTTACTTTAGTATTCAGAGCAAAACCAGAGAACATGATTCTAGCATGTGTTAGTAGAAGAATAGTAAGTAAGTTTTGAGTAGATGCGGTAAACTAGTAATTTCAGCAGAGCTAACAGAGGTACATTTTGATTTCTTTAGTTAGTTAACACTAGTGATGAGGTAACAGTTTGAATACCGGGGATTTGTGTTAGAACCTAAAGGATTTAGGTTAAATTTGATGTATAGTGAAAAGTGGCAGGAGAAATGAGCTAAGCAGTAAGAGAGCAAACTATAGAAGAATAAACTTTTAGAGTTATAAAAAAAGAGCCTCCCTAAGATTAACAGTGTGAGCAGAGTTACATCGTTAAGATAGAATATGCCAGTTAGAAGTACATTAGTTCCTAGTCCATGTAAGTAATTTAGCTTTTCTTAGTAAATAAGATTACTCTGAAGTGAGTCGAAAGATAATTCGTCAGCGACATAAAGTGCAATAAATTATAGAAGATAAGGAAAGTTGGTCAGATCCCGACAAAGAAGAAGGATCCGCAAGTATAAGACCTTAACATTTAACCTATGGGAGAGATGTGTACATCATCAATAAGTCTAGTTGAATATATGAAAACCCGAAGGGTTAGCATGAGATATAAAGAACCTCAGTTTAGTAATGAGGGAATAATGAGATAGTTTTCATAAGGAATGTGCCTCAAATGTATAATAAACACGAAGTAAGTAGAATGGTCATCGCACGATTTGTGTCAAGATCAGTTATTGTCGATTAAGCAATCATAGAAAAGGTTTAAGATCATGACAAGTTATGTGTTATGAGGATAGTGTCACTGCACGAGACTCTAATCTTCACGATGTTAGTCAAAGATTTAGCGCACATCTATATTATGAACATTTCATCTCAAATAGAAATCAAGTATGGGATGTTTACCTTATGTTGAGTCAGACGATAGAATTATGGTGAGAGAAGTTAATCGTTTAGCAGACCTAGGAGTTCAACTTTGGACCCTGAAAATAGTAGAGTTGTTGTACGGAATAGAGCCAAATCCTCGTTAGTAGCTTATCAGAAAAGGAAAATAGTTTAATGATTCCTATCTATTGCAGCTAAATGAAGGGAGTCAGATGTATAAATCCATGGCTTTCGAACAAGGGGAAGATGATGGTACTCTGAGGTACCAAGGAGAAATTATGTGTCCCAGTGCTAGATTGACGCAAATAGAGGATTATGGTAGAGGTGCACAGTTTCAGATGTTCTACCTACCCAAGCTCCACAAATGTATCATGACCTTAAAGAGGTTTATTGGTGGAATGACATAAAGAAGAATGTAGCCTATTTCGTGGCTAAGTTTTAAAATTGGAAACTAGTGAAAGTCGATCCAGCAGAAGATTATCGAGTTATCTATTCAGCAATGTTCCAGATTCCATGGAAATCCAGTGTCCATTAGAGCAGATCGAGGTGCCTAGTTCAAAATGAACTTTTTGTTTTAAAGTCTTTCCTGAAGGTATTGAGTACCAGTATATATTTTCATCCTCAAACAGATGGTCAAGCAGAGCACACTATTCAGGAACTTGAGGATTTGTTTAGGGCATGTGTTCTAGTTGTTAAAGGTAATTGTTGTAACGGCCTGTTAGGTTGTTTTGATTATTTTTCTTATTTTACCGTAATAACCCTTTTCCCTAGCCTTGTTATGGTGTTTGATATGCGGGGATGGGTGGCGTGATCCCCAAGGCAATCAGATGAGAATAACAGAAGAAACTCTAAGCTTTGAGCTTTGAAAGTTTCTTGTTTGAAAAGTTTGACTTGGAGTTGACTTTTGAGTAGATGCATCCAGAATCAAATTTTGTTGATTCCATTAGCTCCGGAACATGATTTGGAACTTAGGTGGATGGTCTGAATAGGTCCCGAGTGTTTTGAGTGAATTTCAGGTAAGTTTCTGAAATTTAAAAAGTCTTAAGAAATAAGTTAAAAAGTTAGGCCTAGTAAAGTTTTCATAGGGGGCCTCGTTATGTTTTGTTTTCAGCACACGTTAAGCACTGCTACTGATGTACACTGAAAACCTTAAACATGGCTTGACGGTAAATGACTCAGGCTATTACACTAGCGGCGACAACTGTTTTCGTGACACATGCTAATGGAATTCAACAGCGGCTTCCACCTTTGACCTTTGGAAGCTTCATCCCCTCTCAATTTCAGTCAATTCAACAGGGGGTTGAGGCGACAGGGATAGATGAAGCTGCTCTCTCACTGGTCTTACCACCGATTACGAAGGGCCAAAAAACATATAGGACTTATGCACCTTGCAGACTCCAATTCTCTTCTATTGGAACAAGCACAACTCCAGCAGCGGCACCTACTGAATCTCCTCTAGAGGTTAAGCCATTTGTCCATAATCATCATTTTTAGATGGGTAAGCCTCTATCCTATGTTGCTTCCTGTTATGCGAGATGGTAGTATCCATTGTTGAAGAAGATATAAGGGAGCCAGAAGATTATTGGAGATCAACTTTAATTGGATATGTGCTGGGGGATAACCTTTTTGAGAAATCCATGAACAACTATGTCACTACTGTTTAGGGATTTGTTTCTAAACCACAAATTCTACATCATGAGAAGGGTTATTTCATGTTTAGATTTGATACGATTAGAGAGAGAGAGAGAGAGAGATCTGGTTATGGAGGTAGGTACGTATACTTTCCATAACAAGCCTCTCATCCTGAAGAAATGAGATATTGATTTTACTTTTGATCCAGACTGCCTCACTACTATTCCATGATAGGTTAAATTCCCTTGTCTTCTTGTATGCTACTGGTCAACTGAGGTATTGAGTAAGTTGGCTAGTATTGTAGGAAAGCCTCTATATAATGATAATATGACTCCTGATTTTGATAAAATTTCCTATGCCAGAATGCTCACTGAAACCGATATATCACACCTACCACATGACTCAATTGAAATTGATGTTCCATCTAGTGAGATCCATCAATCTGTCACTTATGATTGGAGGCCTATATTCTGTATGAATTGCCTGAAATTTAGAAATAACAAAGAAGCTTGTTGGGGAAATGACCAGCACCAGAAGCAGGCTGCAGATGATGTATTTGAGAAAGTGCCCAAGCGGAAAAGGAAAAGGAAGGCTATTGTCCAGAATTGGCTACACAAACCTCAGCCTAATGTAGTAGGTGCTACTAATGTGGTTAATCTTGGTGTGGTGACTGCAATATGTCCACTTGCAAATGCCATAGTGGAGGCTACAAATTCAATTATGCAAGGTTGCCAAGCTCCTAGGACTGAGTCTGGCCCTACAAGTGAACCAGGAGAAGTTGCTGTTGTAGCTTATCCAGGATCAGTGTAGGGAATCCATTATGGGACTAGACATGATCAGCCAAGTACCTCAGGGGTCAAACCTGAAGGTGCAATGCAGCAGTTCAACCCTCCATGATTATATGCACTTGGAACATCAAAGGGTTGAATAAGCCCTCAAAACAGAAAGAGCTGAAACTCTTTCTGGGAAAGAATAAAGTGGATGTAATGGGGGTATAGAGACTAGGGACACAGAAAGAAATTAAAAAAATATCATTCAAAAAATTGTTGAAGGGTGGAACTACTGTTATAACTATCTTGAGGCTTATAATGGTAGGGTATGGATTATGTGGAAGACTGATATACAAGTTTAAGTGCTGGTAGTCCATGAACAATATATTCATTATGATGTGGAAAATATAGCTCAACAGTTCTCCACACTACTAACAGTGGTGTATGCAAAGAATGATCTTCAACCGAGGCAGGCATTATGGGATTCACTTAAAAATTAGGGAACCAAATCCAATCCTCATGGCTGCTTACTGATGACAGGATTGGACAGCCAGTGACTCAAATTGAAATTCAGGGATTTCAAGACCTTGTGAATAGTCAGCAACTTACTCCTCTGCCATCTACTGGTTGGCAGTTCACTGGACAAACAAGCAAGATCTTACTAGGAGAGTTTATAGTAAGATTGATTGGGCTCTTGGTAATTTTTATTGGTTGCAACAATTTGGACATGTGCAATCTGATTTTCTAAATCCTGGGGGCTCTGATCAATCCCCTATACTTATACAGTGCCATCAACAAACTATTTCACATCCTAAGCCTTTTAAATTCTATGTAAATGTCATGGATCACCCTTATTTTACAGATGTACTTCATGGTGTGTGGCAGCAGTAACAGGGTACTCATGCTATGAATGAAGTTTGGAGGAAGCTCAAAGTACTGAACACAAATCTTAGAGGGATTAATACTTACATGTCATCTTATAACCAAAAATTTGATCAAGCTAGACAGTCCTTAGAGATTTGTAAACGCATTGTCTAATCAACTAATGTCTCGTGATCTCATTGATCGAGAGAATGAGATACTGTCTACTATTGATAAATAGAGTAGCATTGAGGAAAAAGAACTAAGGTAGAAATCAAGGGCAAGATAGATCACTAAAGGAGATGGGAATTCCAAATACTTTCATGCTTAGTAGAAAATTAGGACACGCAGAAAAGCCATAACATCTATATATATTGATGCTAGGGTGAAACTTACATATCCTGCTCTAGTGGAAGCTGAGTTTATTACTTCTTTTTCTAGCCTTATGGGCACTTCCTCTACACAGATGCCCTGTCCAAACACAGAAGTGACCAAGAATGGCCCTTGTCTGTCCCATGGCCAGAAAATCTCTCTTATTCAGTAGATCACATCAGAGGAAATTTGGAGGGTAATCAAGAGTATGCCAAATGACAAATCCCCAGGTGTGGATGGCTATCCAATTGAATTCTTTACCAAAAACTGGATAGTGGTGGGAGATAAAGTATATGCTGTTGTTGGTGATTTCTTTGAGACTGGGATGCTGCTGAAACCTCTAAAATGCAGTACTATTATACTTTTGCCAAAGGTTTACACTCTTACTAACGTGAAATATTATAGGCCCATTGCATGTTGTACTACTCTTTACATAATTATTGCAAATGTGCTAACTCTGAGGCTGAAAACTATCATTGGGATATCATTGGGAATTCTCAGTATGCATTTATGGAAAGGAGGATCATAATAGACAATATACTTGTTAGTCATGAGATTTTTAAAAGGTACACCAGGACAGGCATGTCACCTATATGTGTCCTCAAGGTATATTTGACAAAAGCTTATGACACCATCAGTTTGGACTTCTTGCATAGAATGCTAGTGGACTTGGCATTTCCTTTCAAGTTTATTTCTTGGATTATGGAGTGTGTAACAACTGTTTCTTATTCCTTGATACTGAATAGAGGATTGAGTAAGCCATTTCCATGAAAAAGAGGTATTAGACAGGGTGACCCTATGTCACCCTATCTATTTGTGATTGATATGGAGTATTTGCAAAGAGAGATGGCTCAACTAGAACTTTATAGAGAGTTCAAGTTCCACCCTAGGTGTAAGAAACTAGGGATGACTCATATTTTCTTTGCGGATGACTTATTGATGTGTTGTAGAGTTGATCTCCAATCCATAAAACTCATGCAATCTACTTTCTAGAGATTTTTAGATGCTTATAGCTAGCAAGAAAATGTTGATAAGAGCTCCATCTATATGGATGGTATTGCATCTGAGGACAGGCAACTGATCTTACAGGAGTTGAGCTATGCTAAGGGATCCCTTCCATTCAATTATTTGGGAGTTTCCCTTTCATAAAAAAACTCACAGTAAGCTAATGCTTGCCTATGGTTGAGAAGATTACTACTAGAATTACTTGGTGGTCTCTATGCTTCTATCTTATGTTGGTATGGTCCAGTTGATTAAAGCTATGATATTTGGAGTTCAAACTTACTGGACTCAATTTTTTATCCTTCCAAAGAAGATCATGAAGATGATAGATGATGTATGTAGATCCTTCTTATGGATAGGTGGTGTAAATATCTCCGAGAAAGCCATGGTTTCTTGGGCAAAAGTCTGCCAACCTCAAGCTAAAGGCGGACTCAACATCTTGCATATGGCCCTATGGGACAAGGCTGTAATTCTAAAGCATGTGTGTGTTATTGCACTAAATAAAGACTGCTTGTGGATTATATGGGTCAACAACTACTATATTAAGACTCAACCACTGGAGTCAATGCCTATTCCCAAGCAATCTACTTGGGTAGTGAGCAAAATACTGAACACTAGAGACTTACTAATGCAAAATGTCCAACTCTTTGGAGATTTTCACACCACGATAGCTAGTTTGCATAGTAAGGGGAAGTTTGCAATCCACAAACTCTATTTGATGTTATGCCTCAATATCCAAGAGTGGCCTAGAGAAGTGTGGTGCTGAATAAACAGTTATATCCTCGATTCAAATTTACCCTTTGGTTGGTTGTTCAGGAGAGGTTAGCCACGATTGAGAGGCTCTTAAATATTGGAAGCACAGTTCCACCAGATTGTGCATTTTGTGCAACTAGAGAAACTTTTGAACATCTTCTCTTTGATTGTTGCGTTACAAAAACTATTTGGGAAAGGTTGCTAGTATGGCTGGGTAATCCTAAAGGTGCTAGTGCATGGAATGTAGAGCTGGATTGGGCTTGTCGGATGGGTAAGAGTATGAATGTTAGACGCTCTATATCTACCTACTGCTTTTTTATGTATGCGTATATCATCTAGCTGGAACGCAACAGCTTGAGGTTGAAGCAAGGTCAATTTGATGCTTATAGGATTTGTAGAGATATTGTTATCCATATCCACACCAGAGGAGACAATCTTGGCATAGAAGAGTGTACTACTTAATCTTATTTCTTTTCCATAGATTTTGTATAGGATAGTCTTTTGCTTTGTATTGTTTACCCTGTTGCTATGTTTTTTATTTTATTTATCTTGATATACCGAATATCATATTACTAGAGAGGTAGCAGTGGGTCAGCCCTACTCCATTTTGTAATTTTCACTTTTGGTTAATGAAAATCTTTCAGTTACCAAAACAATAAGCTTTAGTTCACTAAAGTCAACATCAACAACATTTGAGTCTTGTTCAAAGTTTCGTTAATTCTATCAGGTCTGAAATGTTGAATATGGTCTAGTCGAGTCCTTGGTTTGGTTCTCGAAGCACTCGGGGGTATTTCGGGTGTTGGATAAAATTCCAAGTCTTAAGAGTGTTAATATGGGTTTAGTCAAAGATTTGGTCAAGATGACCTCATATGAGGATTACGAGTGCGCGATTAGATTTGTTGTGTGTTTTAGGAGTGGTTTACATATTTGGTTTGTGTCTGTAGGGTCCCAGATGAGTTTTGAGGGTCTATTTCAAGTTTAGAGGACACCAAATTTTTCTGGTGTCCTGTTACTGGTGTTCTTCATTGTGACCGCGAGGACACGTATTGCGATCGCGATGTGTCTAGCAATCAGCCTTGCAATTGCGTAGACATTGGCTGCGATCGTGAAGGCTAGTGAGTGGGCTGTGTCGGAGTAGTGCTCCACAATTGCAAAGAGCCTTTTGGCTTCAGCGAATTAGAACCCCAAAATTGATAATTTGAGTTCCATTTTTATATCTGAGCTTGGGGTCTCGGTTGGAGAGGATTTTGGGGAGATATTCAAAGTTTTTCAAGAGGGTAAGCTTCTAATCACTTTCCTATGATAATTTTATCCATCATATTGGGATTACATGCTAGAGATCATGAATTAGGTTCGGGAATTTGGGGAAGAATAAACCCCAGGCTTAAATAAAAAGGGATTTCTTCAGTTAATCATAAAATTGATGTTTGATTTGGATCATTCTTGATATCTAGGGTCTTTAGACAATGGGTAAACCAATTTTAGAATAAATTTCCCATATTTTCCTTCGAGGCTTGGGATCCTATTTTTGGGAGATTTTTCAGCTCATAAGGTTTATTATAGAAATAGGGGTATCAATAGACTCGTGTGCTAACACATAATCTATATTTGATTAGATTGGCACATTTTGGAGGGGTTGCGAAAAGGCAAAGCTTTATTGTGACTTTGTGGCTCCTAATCCAGGCAAGTTGAGATCTTGTACCTTATCTTAAGCATTATGATTGGTCTAATGAATTGAAGTGGTGATGGGGATAGTGGATTGGGTACTTGTGCTTTAAAATTGAATAGTGAATGTCATGGTTTGGGCACTAGATGATAGTATATTATGATCCTCTAGATCAATGATTGGGGTATGAAGCTTGTACTTTCCGCGCTATTATTACTTGCATGTCTTACTTGTGTTTGTGTGTTCCATCACTTATAATTGCTCGTTTAAAAGAGAAAAAGAAGTTAAAGGTTGAGTCTTTATAATTAAATGGTTAAAGGTCGGACCTTTACGACCCATATTGATTAAAGATTGAAACTTCATTGTATATCCTTGATTCTTGGTTATTGTGCATGTCATATTCATGCTTCATATGGTATCTCATACATGTACATTTGTTGATACACATGTGGGTTGAGGGAAATGTTTTCGAACGTAGTGATGAGGTATTATGAACCTAATATTGGCTAGTGAAAAGTAATATAAGCCTACATTTGGATAAGTGATGTGATTGAGTGTCTAAGATGACTAAGGAACTCGAAGGGAAATAATTCCAGGTGGTATATGGACCTTACGAGTCCCCCATGGGTCACGATTCATAGATATTGAACATGTGTGTATCAATGATGAGTAATGAGGCCTTGCATTGTATATGCACTTACATTTCATATCATTTCATTTATATTATATTATTTGATTGGTGCTGAAACTGTTGATTGTAATCCTGATACTTGATTATTTGAACACGTGAGTGATTTAGGGTCTAGATGTTATAACCTAGGCTTGAACTCCATCTTTGAGTATATTTGTAATATGATTATTATGATGGATTATCTGTCAGTTGGTGTAGTAGTAGCACTCAATAGACCAGTCCTCGTCTTCATTTAGGATAGGGTCGGTCGATGATGCTGTTGAGTACACGTTGTTTTCCGTACTCACGTTACACTTGCTGCACCCCTTTTATGTGTAGGTTCAGTTCCTAGTATATACCGGTGTGCGCGAGACCACTATTCTTGTTGAGGATCATCTTTGGACGATCATGTAACACATTGTACCTCCAATCTAAGCCATGTTTATGATTAAAGAGTTTGGGAAACCAAGATGAAGAGTTTAGGAAGTGTTAAGAAAATAAATCAAGTTATAAGAAGAGCCTTTGGGCAAAGCATAGTCGGAAGCTACTCTATAAGCCATGTTTTCAAGTGAGTTTGCACAAAACCTCACTTCAAGTGAGAATTCAGAAAATTCTATAGCGCATTTGGGAAATATTCTTTTATGAAAGTTGTCGCCCTTTGAAATACATTTCCATCCATATATGGTGGAGCTTAAACTGAGCTCTTTTCTAGGAGTTATGGCTATTTTACTAGGACGATGTCAGTACCATCGAAAAATGCAAACAAATTCATCTAAGTGTAAAATGGATGCTCACCCGGCGAAGCCCAGAGTGAGACAAAACCTTGTTATGGACCTCGCTCAGTGAGACAGGGGGTCCAAAATGACATTCTTTAAATATAACACTTAGTCTGAAAAATCATTCACCAACTCGTCCAACCTCGTATAATACCCTCTCAAGAGCGTTTTTCTCCCCTCTCGACCTCCCACAATAATATAAGTTCACTCATAACGATTCCTTAGTAATTCTAACATTAAATCATGATTAGTAACATATTTCTTCAACCAAAAACATAGGATTAACAACATAATCCCTTGCAAGTGATTCAAGCTAGGGTTTTGAACGTCCTTTGTCAGAAAGCTACTTAGTTCATTAGATTGAAGCAACACATGGTATGAAGAGCTTCTATCTGCGTGAGGGAACATGCTTGTTCTTCCCCACACCACGATTATCCATGAAACCATGATTTTTCATAACCTAGGGTTTAACTCAAGTTCATGATGACCCTATATACATACATGTACGATTATATTTCATGTTATATCTTGACTTCGTTAATTGTATTCATAATATGCTATTATGACTGTCATGAACCTGTCAATCCATGAATGTATGCTTTGAATCGCATGAGTTCTTGAAGATAAGTTATAATTACTATTACTCAGTTTCCATGAAATTATATATATTTTTCATGATTTATGTAAGTTATAAGATATATCCTTTCACATGTTACACTATAATTGCAAATTATGTTTTACAATTCTTTTACATGAAATTTATGTGCTTACAAGCCAATTACTTTCAACTACATGTTTTGTGAGTTGCATAGATTACTGAGAAGGCTCCTATAGCCTGAAACTCCGTATGCCAGTGTAGGATAAGGGTCGCTCCGCCCAGAGGAATATACATTCAAATTATTGATTGGATCCTTTCATGTCATATTCATGTCTCATACCCCGCAAGGCATGGGAGCGCTCTACTGGTCGAGCCAGGCACCAGACTCCATGTACCCACATGGTGATTTACTGTTCTCAGTTATACTAATGCTCTCCCTACAAATATACAAATATACAATTTACGGAATTTACACATATTATTACATTCATATTTATGTTCAGTTTTAGTTTTAGTTTCATGTTCCTATTATATCATGTGTCTTCTTATTCTTTCAGTTTCTTTAAATACAATATAATTCAGATGTACTAACTTCCCTTTGCCCGGGCCTACACTTCACAGTCCAGGTATGCAGTTTCACGGCGATGGATCAGTTCGCTAGGATTTTATCAGTATCAACTATTGGTGAGCCCTATTTTATTCAGGGTGTCAGTTTAATTATTTTCATGTTATGCTTTATGGTAATAGGTATGCCACAGCCTTGTTCTGGTAAAACAGTTTTGTAGTAAGACTCATGTTCAGAGGTTTCATAGACTAGATAGCATGTCATGTCAGATAATCAGTACTCATGTATTCATTCAGTTCAATATCCATATGTAAGTTATATGATATATCCTTTCACATGTTAAACTATGATTGCAAACCATGTTTTACAAGTTATTTTCATGAAATTTATGGGCTTACAAGCCAACTACTTTCAAGTTCATATTTTGGGAGTTGCAAACCGAGAAGGCTCCTACAGCCTGAAACTACGTATGCCAGTGTAGGATAAGGGTTGCTCCGCCTAGAGGACAATACCTTCAAATTATTGATTGGATCATTTCATGTCATGTTCATGTCTCACACCCCGCAAGATATGGGAGCGCTCTGCTAGTCGGCCATGTACCAGACTCCACGTACCCATGTAGTGATTTCATGTTGTCGGTTATACTAATGC
The DNA here is from genome assembly GCA_029783415.1 of Anisodus acutangulus. Taxonomy (NCBI): domain Eukaryota; kingdom Viridiplantae; phylum Streptophyta; class Magnoliopsida; order Solanales; family Solanaceae; genus Anisodus; species Anisodus acutangulus. Next base: position 37,129,653 of record CM056506.1, on the reverse strand, counting down.
TCTCCCCATAAATATACAAATATACATTTTACAAATTTTACACATGTTATTACATTCATATTCATATTCATGTTTAATTTCAGTTTCAATTTTATGTTCCTATTATATCATGTGTCTGCTTATTCTTTCAGTTGCTTTACATACAGTACAATTAAGATGTACTAACATCCTTTTGCCCGGGCCTGCACTTCACGGTGCAGGTATGCAGTTTCACGGCAATGGATCAGTTCACTAGGATTTCATCAGTATCAGCTATTGTTGAGCCCTATTTTATTCAGGGTGTCAGTTTAATTATTTTCATGTTATGCTTTATGGTAAAAGGTATGCCACGACCTTGTTTTCAGTATTCAGTTTTACATATTTTAAATTATTATTATCATTGCATGCTTTTGATGCCCATGTTGATTCAGCAAGCCATGTGCTTCACTCGGTCACATACAGTCAGGCACCTAGTGTCTTGTTTCGCCTAGACCATGGTTCGAGTTGTTACATATCTGGGGTGAGCCACTAGAGAGATTTGTGGAACTGGATCTTCTCTTCTACCCTTTATTTTCTGTCCTTTTTCATTTAGACAGTTTATGTATTATCAGGATATAATCCCAGTCTTGTACTAATCTTTAGCTAGTTCTTGTACTATGGCACCTGATTTTGGGGGATTTCATATTTAATCTTTTGGCTATTCTATTGATATTATAAAAGACTTAAAAGATGTTTTTACTTATTATTTCTACATTTACTTTCTTTATTATTTTTGGGAAACAATCAAATTAACGACTATTGAGAATTAGTGACATCATGACCCTTAATTTTTGGATCGTGAAAAATTGGTATCAGAACTTTAGGTTCATCGGTCTCACAATTACAAGAATAATGTTTAGTAGAGTCTTGCGGATCGGTACGGAGATGTCTGTACTTATCTTTGAGTGGCTACGGGACATCTAGGAAAACTCTAATTTTTTATTCCTTATCGTGTGTCTTAAATTCTTATGGTTTCTAAAAGTTTCTTGTTTCATTCTCTCATAGATGACGAGGACACGTTCAGCCACAATAGGAGGTCCGGAGCTCGCACCTATGCTCGTACCCGCTGCCAGTACTATTCCTCGAGGGAGAGGCAGGGGACAAGTAGAGGTTGCGGTATGGCTAGAGCCCGTGTTACTACGCCAGCCATAGGCTAAGAACCAGCTACTACTCAGGCCCGTGCTAGAGAGTTGAGTCTAGAGCTAGAGGAGGTTTCAGAGGAGGAGCCAATGCCAGCGGAATAGATTGGACCCGCCCAAGAACCTGAGGGATTTATTGCTACTCCTCCTTTTTAGGATACCGTGGCATGCATTCTGAGTGTCTTTGAGGGTTGGACACAGTCAGGAGCTATGCCATTCTCTCCAGATGGTTCACAGACTAGAGTTGGGGGTCAAACTCCAGATCAGACAGCTACAGGGTATAGGATCACAGAGGCATAGCCAACTTCTGCTATGGCTCCTCAGTGTTTGGTCATCCAGCTCAGGGTGTTACTGTTAGTCTATTTATTTAGCCTACTATGACAGTTGAGGAGCAGTAGATGTGGGATAAGTTTGAGAAGATGAAGGCACAACAGTATGATGGACATCCTGATAATGATCCTTATGAGTTCCAGTGAGTTTTCGTGAAAGGTTGCACAATCTGGGGTCGGTTGTCCAACGAAGTCTATTTCGTAGCAATGCAGATGGTTGGCCCTACCAAGCAGTGGTAGAGGGTGTTTGTTGAGACTACGCCAGCTGGGTCACCTCCCCTTACTTGGGCTGATTTTTCTTAAGTGTTTCTGGAGAAGTGGGTTCCCCGTATCTTGAGGGATGAGAGGCAGGATCAGTTCGATAGGTTGGTGCATGATGGTATGACTGTGACTGAGTATGAGATAAGGTTCTACTCTTTGTCTCGTCATGCCTTGACTATTCTGCCAGATGATACAAAGAGCATTAGAAAGTTTATTAGGGATTGTGTCTTATCCCCTTCGTCTTACAGCGACTCATGTGGAATCTTCAGGAGGTACTTTTCAGGCAGGGTGGATGTTGCCAGGAGCATTGAGTTTATCAGGCGTTAGGAGTTTGGGTATAGGTCAACCAAGAGGCCCCGATATTCAAGTAGTTATGGTGGCACCTCATTTGGAGGTAGAAGACAACATGGTAGAAGGTATCGCCCACAGTTCAGCAAGCCAATTCAGGAAGCTATGCAGACTTCGACCGGTGGCTCTTCTGGTTACATGGATTACAGTTTAGGTCAGGGTTCTTATTCCCGACCTAGAGGTCAAGGTGGTCATTCTGGTTATTCTATCTCATCTCAGCAGCCTATGCCCTATCATGGAAGCTATGAGTATGGTGACTTAGGAAACTTTGTGAGGGACTGCCCCAGACTTAGACAGAGTGGACAGCACTCCGATTCTTATAGTTATGGGTCTAAAGCAGTAACACATCCGGCTAGAGGTAGTGCATAGAGTGGCAGATGTGGTTCTCAGTCCGGTAGTGGTGGTTCTCATTCGGGCATGTGGTAGTGGTCGTGGAGGTTCTCAGGCCGAGGGTGGACGTGCTCAATGTTATATGTTCCCAGGTAGACCAGAGGCCGAGGCTTCTGATGATGTCATCACATGTACTATTTCAGTTTGTCATCAGTCAGTTATAATATTATTTGATCCATGCTCTATATACTTTTATGTGTCTACTTATTTTTCTTCCAGTCTGGGTATGATATGTGAGTTGCATGATTTCTCTGTTAGCATTTCTACTCCTATTAGGGATTCTATAGTAGTGGATCGGGTGTACCAATCCTGTGTTATGACTTTGATGGGGTAATGACACTTGGGATTGATTTGATGATTCTAGATATGGTAGATTTTGATATTATTTTAGGCATAAATTGGTTTTCTCCTTATCATGCAATCTTGGACTGTCATGCTAAGACAATTACATTAGTCATGCTGAAGATTCCTAGGTTGGAGTAGGAGGGTGATGTCAGTTAGCATCGAAGAAAGTAATATTGTACCTGAAGGCTAGAAGGATGTTTGAGAAGGGTAGTTTGGCTTACGTGGTGTATGTTCGTGATACTAGTATTGATACACCTCTTCTTGAGTCAATACCGATAGTTAGGGAATTTCCTAAGGTGTTTTCGATGGACTTGCTCAGTGTTCTTTTGGATCGTGATATTGATTTCTGCATTGATTTGGAGCCGGCACCAAGCCCATTTCTATTCCTTCATATCGGATTGCACCGACAGAGTTGAAGGAGCAATTGTAGGATATATTGAGTAAAGGATTCATTAGGTCAAGTGTTTCCCCTTGGGGTGCTCCAGTTTTATTTTTGAATAAGAAGGATGGGTCTATGCGGATATGTATTGACTATTAATAGTTGAACAAGGTCACAATCAAGAACAAGTATCGTATTCCCCGTATTGATGACTTATTTGATAAGCTTTAGGGTGTATTAGTCTTTTCTAAGATCGATTTGAGGTCCGATTATCACCAATTGAAGATTCAGGCAGAGGATATTCCAAAGATGAATTTTCAGACATGTTATGGTCATTATGAGTTCTTGTTCATGTATTTCAGGCTAACGAATGCCCTAGTAGCTTTTATGGACTTGATGAACAATGTTTTCAGACCGTACCTGGATTCTTTTGTGATTGTCTTCATTGATGGTATATTGATATACTCTCGGAGTGAGGCAGCGCACAAGTAACATTTGAGGATCGTTTTAAGATTCTGAATGAGAAGAAACTTTATGCAAAGTTTTTGAAGTGTGACTTTTGGCTCACTTTTGTGGCATTCTTAGGTCATATGGTGACTAAGGATGGAATTATAGTGGATCCCAAGAATATTGATGTGGTCATGATTATGTTAGGCCTACTTCAGTGACCGATATTCAGAGTTTTATTGGCCTCGCTAGTTATTACCGGCATTTTGTGAAGGGGTTTTCGTCTATTGCATCACCTTTGACCATACTGACTCAGAAGAATATATCATTTTAGTGGTCCGATGAATGTGAGGCGAGCTTCCAAGAGCTCAAGACTTTGTTAACTACAGCTCTGATCTTGACTATTCCTGTAGAGGAAGATGGCTTTACTATGTATTGTGATGTTTCGCATATTGGCCTTGGTTATGTGTTGATGCAAAAAGGGAAACTTATAGCTTATGTTTTGAAGCAATTAAAGGTTCATGAGATTAACTACGCCACTCATGAGTTGGAGTTGGCGGCAGTGGTATTTGCTTTGAAGATTTGGACACACTACCTTTATGGTGTCCATTGTGAAGTGTACACTGATCATAAGATTATTCAACATATTTTTAATAAGAGAGATCTATTTGAGGAAGTGGAGGGGGTTAGAGATGCTTAAGAATTATGATATATTGATTCTCTATCATCCGGGTGAGACCAATGTAGTGGCAGATGCCTTGAGTCAAAAAGTGGTGAGTATGGGTAGCCTAGAATGTTTATAGGTTAGGGAGCGACCTTTGGTTTTGGAGGTGCAGTCTTTGGCAAATAGGTTGATGAGACTTGATATTAGATCCTGGCGAGGTTCTTACTTGTGTTGAGGCGCGACTTTCTTTATTAGAGCAGATTAGGGATCGACAATTTGATGATACTAAGTTATGCAAGATTCGAGACAAGGTATTGAAAGGAAAGTCCATGGAGGAAATTCTTGATGATGAGGGTGTGTTGCGTATCAACATATTATGGTGATATCTAAAGATTCGTCTTAGTCATGATGACCTGCTGAAGCATACAAGCGGCTCAGATAGCAGCATGTATTACCAGACTTAGCTTCATTACGCCTGCTTTGAGTTTGAGAGTTACGAGGGCTGTTGAATTTATGGACTGAGTCACTTTACCTCCGATACCCTGTTTCTTTAGATAGTTATTCTGTTTGCCACAACCAAAACACATATCCATGCCTAAACGATACACCCCTTGGTGCCTCTTATCACACTTATTGCACATAGGATTTTGAAGATCTTTGTGGCCCATACTGGCATGTGGCTGAGAGCCTGGTGCTCTGAAACTCTATTTATGGCTGACTTACCTTTCTAATCATATTTGAACCTCGAGACTGGTGCATTGGCTGCAAATGGAATGGGTCCTGATGACCCCTTGTAGAAATCTGTCTGCCTCCACCTCCCTAAGATCATCTATGATTTATGTTTCCTGCATACTTAGTTCCTTTGCTAATTTCTCTGTCATTCTCTTCCTGCAATCTCTCATTCTCCATTCTCAAGTACATTGTTAATATTCAATTTCTAAATTCATTATACAATACCCCTTCTCAGACGACGTGCACTTTATTCCACTTTTAATATCACCTCAAGTCTCATTCATTACTAGTAAGTACTTCACCATTGTACCTTTACGGGTAGTCATCCTCAGTTGGACCTTGAATTCTCTGTTCGTCGCTTGCGCATTCAAAACGTACGCAATTCAGTAGAAAGAAAAGGTTACTTATTGCTTTAAGCTTCATGTCACGATTTAGAAAATTTCCTAAAGGCATAGCTCTAATTGCACGATCTGGAGTATGAAAGAAGTGAGACAATCCTAAATGTCTTAGTAGTTAACCATTTATATGTGTGGCTGACATACACATATAAAGAAAAATCATCTGGACACAGTTTCATAGACTGCCTAAGACACTTGAACATATTGCTCTGGTACCAAGTTTGTAAAGCCCCGAACCATGGCATGGGCAAAACACGACACTCGGTGTCTGGTTGCATGTGACCGAGTAAACCACATGGTTGCTGAATCAACATGGGCATTAAAACATACTATAGTAATAATTTAAAAACATGTAATTTAAACTATTGAATTTATAATCTGAAAGTATATTGCAAAAATAGTCTGAAAATATTATAAGTCTGAAAATAGTAACACTGACATGTTTGACATGCTGAACTAATCTAGTTTAAGAAACCTTTGGCATGAGTCTGACTGAAAATTGTCTACCAAGACAAGGCCCTGACATACCTCTACCATAAAATATAATAATGGAATAATAGACTAAGACACAGAATAAGATGGGGCTCACCAAACAGCTTATACTGAAGCAGTCCTACTAAGCAATTCCATCATCCTGAATCTCGGCACTACACCGTGAAGTACAAGCCGCGTGAAAAGAGACGTTAGTATATTTAAATTGTACCATATGTAAAACAATTAAAAGAATAAATCGATGTGGGGTGCTCGGGAAAAAATGACCCAAATCAATAAATTGATATTGTACTGAATGTGAAACTGTAACTGATAACTGAACATGAAAGCAAATAATAAGAATACTTCCTGTACTGAAATGGAGAGTCACCTGTTTAACTTTAATAAATAATAATAATTGTGGCCTTAGGCCCAATATGTGTGCACAAATTTATCGCCTTGGGCCCAAGTATATGTATACAAAATTTGTGGCCTTGGGCCCAATATATAATTGTGTCCTTAGGCCAAAATACAGGTGTTCAACATGATACTAGAATACTGGACATGAATTCATGAACTGATTATGAGTACTGAAGCTGTAACTAATTTAAAATAAGGAACGGAGAATTCATATTGTAATACATGATACTAGAATACTGAATTATACTAATATGAGATATTGGACATGAATTCATACTAAAATTCTGATATAAAATAATGACTACTTCTATACTGATTTGGGACATGGATTCATGAACTATTCATGGATATTATAGTAGTCTTCCTGTACAACAATTTTATAGTTTGAGACTGAGACTCATGGAATATCAATCATGAGTCTATAAAGAATACGTACTGAGTTCACAACAATCAAAGTGATATTTATGAACAACTACAAAGTTATAATCCTAAAGATAAATGTCCTAGTCTTTTCATGAACTAGGGCATAATCTCAAAGTCTGAAATAATTCATAGTAATCTTGATGAACGAGGCGTGAGGATGATTAAATATGTTTCCACACGTAGAGATTTAGCCTCACATACCTTAGTTGCTCCAAAGCATGACTTAAAATCTTAAATTGGAAGAAGGAATCCAAAGTTTGAACCTTGAAACATTGAATTGGGTTTATCCTGAAACCCTAGGTTAAGAACATTGAATTCTACTTAGAATTCATTAGTATTACGTTAGACTCACATAGAATAGCGTGAAAAGGGCTTACCTTGGTGTAGGAGATGATTGAGAAGAGAGGGCCTTCGTTCTAGGATTTGAGAGAAGTGAAATCTAATTTTTAAAACTAAGTTGCGAATTTATTTGTCGGAATGATTTGACGCTCCATATTGACAGTTCGTCAATATTTTGATGGTCTGAGTCTGGGCCGTTAGTACTTTTACGGTCGGGGGCTGAGCCATCAATAGTTGTACGGTTCGTAACCTTAGACCATCAAATTAATTTAATTAATTTACAACTTTCCAGTGACTTTAAAACTTGAGAGGCTTCAGACGATCAAAAAGGATGGACCGTTAATTATTATATGGTTCGTAAAAATCAAATGGTTCCGTCAATTTCAAGAACCAAATCAATGATTCACTTTGATGGTCCGTAAAATCTTTTATGGTCAGTCAATCCTGGTGTCAAATTGGATCTGCAAAACTAAAACTAGTTTTTAAGTTTAAACTCCTCATTTTAGTTTCCTAAATCCCTGAATCATAAAGTATGAGGTGTTACAAATTAGGAGAGGGTTGGTCAAGTAGATTTCCAAATATCTTAGGGCTTGTTGACACTCTGTTGTGCACTCAAAGCCTTGTTGCTTCTTGAGTATTGAGAAGAACTAGTGACACCTTTCTGAGGATCGGAATATGAACATGCTTAGGGATGTTATTCGACACATTAGTTTCTACATTTCTCTCTTGTTTGTTAGTACATCTAGGATTGTTTCTATTGCCTTAATCTGGTCTAGATTAACTTCGATGCTCTCTTTAGACTAGGAATCCTAGAAACTCACTGGATGATACATCGAATACACATTTCTATGTGTTCAGCTTTATATTTTATTGTCTAACGATGACAAAAGTTTTCTTTAGATGGTTTAGATAGTCCTCTGTCCAGAGGATTTCACCAACATGTCATCGATGCATACCTCCATTTTCTTTCCATTTTGGTCTTTGGACATCTTGTATATCCGTTATTGATATGTCGCTCCTTCATTCTTGATACAAATGACATTACTTTGTAATAGTACGTAGCTTGATCAGTGATGAATGAAGCTTTCTCTTGTTCCTTTAGGTCCATGTTGATCTGGTTATATCCGGAGTAGGCATCTAAGAAGTTTAACATTTCAAGCCCGGTAGTGCATCGATGAGCTAGTTTATGTGCTACAACGAAAAGGAGTCTTTGGGGTATACCTTATATAGATTTGTGAAATCTATACACATCCTCCATATTTTGTTCTTTTTTGGTGCCACTATTTCATTTTTTAATTAGTCAGGGTATTTGACATCACAAATCGAGCCACCTTTCAACAACTTGGATACTTCTTCGTTAATGATTGAATTTTTGAGACTGCGATGCTTCCTTTTCTTTCATTTTACAGAAGAATAATATGGGTCTACATTAAGCTTGTAGATTATGACTTCTAGGTTGATGCTTGGCATATCGTCACGAGACCAAGAAAAATCATACATATTATCTCATTAAAATGAAATTTGTTTACCTCTGCGTCCGGAGTCAAGTTACAAACTTAGATATACCTTTCTTCCACGAGTCTTCAAAGAGGATAACTGTATCCAGTTCTCCAATGACTAATATTGGCATGCCTTCATCTCATGATCTTTAACCGGTACAGATGTTTGCGGAGTCCCCAGTTCATATCATGTATGGCCACCTGGTGGTTGGCTAGCTGAAGTTTTGAGAATACTAGAGGATCCCCATTGTTTTTATTGTTATTCCTCATTCCTGTCAAATCGCTCGATGTTTCTATCGAGTAGCATTCTCAGGATACTCTTGGCTCACCTCTGATTTCTCTTATTCCCACTTGGAGGGAAATTTTATTACTTCATGAGGGAAATTTTATTACTTCGTGCAAGGTTTAAAGTACAATTTTCATCGCATGGATCCACGACCTCTCCATGATGATGTTATAAGCCATGGCCCCGGACATTACCTGTGTTATTTTAGCTGCCCCCTTTATGTACTGAAAAATCAGGTTCTTCAGCAGTAACAAGAAAGTGCACAATAATAAATCACACAAGGATTTTATTTGAAAAAAATTCTGCTCAAGGAGTCAAAACCATGACTTATGTATATGTTAATTGGATTTTTCCAGAAACTTCACTAAACTCAAGAGTAGTTTTAAGGTTATGATTCAATAACCTAAGGAATTAACAACCTAGTACCTTCCCTCTGTATAATCCTCCCTAATTGTAGCTACTTCTTTCAAAACTCTACCTAGTCTTGAAAGCCCTTACAATCTAATGCAACACCTTTTACAAAACTCTAGTAAAGTAAAATAGGTTTACAATTCAGAATAAGGATCAAACTAACAACTAAGGACTGTAACCAGAAAACTCTTCAGGGTCGTTAGTACACGGACTAAATTATCCCGGAATTATTATTTTTGGACTAATTTATTTCACCTAGGACGTGGGATAAAATAATACCAAGTTTGGTGGGATAATGTGGTATATACAGGATTAAGTTTGGAATTAATTTCATACTATATTTTGTAGAATGTATAAATTTATCCCAAGATAGGATAAATTTATACCTTCTATCAAACATATATAAATTAATCTCAAATTTAATCCTAGATATCTCATCTTATACCGCATACCAAACGATCCCTTCAAGAAGAAGTACTTCCTTGTTGTCAGTTGACTCTCTCTCAGTGATAATTATTTGCTGAAAACGCGTTTTTTTTATTTGTGCAATAGCGTCAAGCATCAATATGGTGCTTTACATAGGAGTAGGAATGGACATGTCCTTGTATACTATTCTCAAAATTCAAACCAAACTTAATTTAAGAAATCAAGACACCAATTCTTGTTGAATTTTGTTTTCATATGTGGCATCGCCTCCACACATTTTTTCCTAAATTCAAAGCTAATTCCATGTTTGCAATTATTGTAATATTTTCATGTCTTGATCTTTTATTCCTTACATCATTGAATTTTGCTATAATCTCAATTTCTCAATGAATCCTTCTTGCATATGGAATAACTTTTCAGCTTTGATCGATAGTCTCAAGTCTTTTGTTAATGATCTAGTTTTTTCAATATTTGTGAAATGTTATTACATTATTTGTCAATCATCAATATTTGAATTAAATTCAGCTCAATAATTTTCCTTTTTTATGATAACAAACTCATAGCCGCTTAATAGCTATTCATGCGCACTCAAGTACAATTTTCCTTTAAAGACCAGTATCTATGTTGATAGTTTCCCCCTAAAAACCATCTTTCACGTCAATCAAGCTTTGACTTAGTAAGATGTGATCTCATTTAAGTCTATATAGGGTCTCACCTTCCGGTCATTGCAACCATATAGATAGCTATGTGTAAGAATCTGATCATGTCCATATGTTTCCGACAAACATCATGAGTAGAAGCTCAAGGACCAACTTATTTGTTCAACAAGACTTTGCATAGTGCATCTCCATGAAGTAGGACCATTTGTGATTCAAGTGCATAGTTTTCTTCATCTCCATGGAGTAGGACTAGTTGTGATTCAAGTGAATAATTTTCTTTGTTAATTCAAGTGCTCTTACGTAGGAACCAGGTTCCTTTTTTTAAAATCATTGGCACACACCCATTGTCACATGAACATCTATCATTTTCTCCCTTTTGGCATCATCGAAAAGCAAATGCATTCGTCAGATCAAGTGTGAAAATTAGCCAATATCAAAGTCATGGTCACTGGGCTACACTAACGTGAACATAACATGAGTTCGTCAATTTAAAATCGAAATATATTAGCCAACTCAATGAAATCATCAAAGCCTAACATAGGGAGTTTTTTTATATATACATCCCATAAAGCTCAAATAAAATAAACTGCTACATAACCTTCTATTACTGCAAAAAAAGGATAGTATAAAGAGATCACACTAGTATTAGAAAGGACAATGTTTTGGACTTGGCTCAAGAAAGAATTGAGGACCATGTTAACTTGCTAGAGAAGAAAGGGGTTCCATGAGTCCCCACAACCTGTCAAGGTGAGCATAAGAAGCATTTTGAAACTTCAGCTGCATATTCTCAACCTTCAAAAAAGCATTCTTCTTGCCCAATCTCTAGTTTTTTTTCCTACATTTTTCACATCACTGATCATTGATTTAGTCAAAGTCGTTATTCTTTTAATTTGGTTCCTTCTTCAAAGATCCACGTTCAGAAAGTGTTGATTTGCTTAAACAAATCTCTTCTGGATATCAAAATTAGATTCTCATCATCACTCTTTTGTTCTACTTCTTTCTCAAATTTTCAGATGGACTAATATCCAAGGAAGCGGGTTTTTGGTAGTTGCCTTAGCATGTTTACTCTGATCAATTCCTTAGCATCATCAACCAAAGAAACTGGTTCTTTGTCAAGCCAGTTTCCATTATCACAAACCTCACCTCTATATTCTAGTGAATAACAACTTCCTCTTCCTTTTCATATATTTTTACTTTATCTCCCCCCTAATCACTGCTCATTGTCCTTTGGAATTTTTGAAAGAAATAATCCCCTTGATTATTTTCATTAATTGAAAGGTATTTATACAAGTTACAAAATAGGAGAATCCTATTCCTATTCTATTCCTAAAACCTTATTCTACCATAATTCTAACTATACAATTATGGTAAGTGTATAACACTAATTAAAGTAACATTTACACTACAATATACTACAAATATATATACCATATATACAATATTTTACAGCCTACAATCTGCCCGAGATTGGGCTGCCTAATCTGTCCGAGAATTATGGGCTAATCTGTCCTAGAATTATGGGCCAATCTGTCCGAGAATTATGGGTCAGTCCATTGATATACCGCGATATACACTGTTGTATATTCAGTGTATACCGCGGTATATTTCCTTGTTTAACACACCCCCGCAGTCATAGCGGGCGGTCTTCGAACGCTGAGACTATCCCTAAAATCTTCAAAAAGGACTGCTGGTAGACCCTTTGTAAAGATGTCTGCAATTTGATAACGAGACGGGACATGGCATACGCGAACTTGACCCTTAGCAACTTTTTCACGGACAAAGTGAATGTCCATTTCGATATGCTTAGCGCGTTGGTGCTGAACCGGGTTACCTGAAAGGTTAGATGGCACTAATGTTATCACAATATACCAAGGTTGCCCTCTGAATTGGACAATGAAGCTCCAAAAGTAAATTACGTAACCAACATGATTCGGAGACCACATTTGCTACCCCTCGATATTCTGCCTCTACACTTGAGCGGGATAGAATCGCCTGACGCTTTGCAGACCAGGAGACCAAGTTGTTGCCAAGGAACATACAATATCCTGACGTAGACCGTCTGGTGTCTGGACAACCACCCCAATCCGCATCTGTGTACGAGACAAGTGTGGATGTAGAAGAAGGATACAAGTGCAACCCATAGTCCAGTGTCTCATGAATATATCGAATGATGCGTTTGATTGCATTCATGTACTCAACTCTGGGATCATGCATGAATAAACACACCTGCTGAACAGCATACGTAATATCCGGTCTGGTAAAGGTAAGATACTGGAGGGCCCCTGCAAGACTGCGATAGCGGATCGGGTCTTCGTATGGTGCACCTGTCGCGGCACTAAGCTTGGGTTTTGCATCAACTGGAGTAGAAGTGGACTTACAGGATGACATCCCAGCCCTCTCGATGATCTCAGCAGCATACTTCCGTTGAGACAAAAACAAACCACCTGAATGACGTTTGACAGCAATCCCCAAAAAATAACTCAAGGGCCCTAAGTCTTTCATAGCAAACTCGGAACTAAGCATGACCATGATAGACTGGCGCAAGGCATCGGAAGAGGCAGTCAAGATGATATCATCCACATACAACAAAATGTAGGCCAATGACGAACCACGGCGGTAGATGAACAAGGAATTATCTGACCTGCTGTGAGTGAACCCAATAGTCGAAACAAAGTCAATAAATCTCGTATACCAGGCCCGTGGAGACTGCTCAAGCCCATATAATGAATTCTTCAACAAACAGACATGATGAGGACGGTTGGGATCCCTGAAACCCAACGGCTGATGCATATAGACTGTTTTCTTGAGATCACCATGTAGGAAAGCATTCTTGACATCCAACTGATGAATAGACCAAGTCTTTGAAAGAGCCAAGCTAAGCACAGTGCGAATAGTAGCCGGCTTGACTACCGGGCTAAACGTCTCCCCACAATCTATCCTAACCTGCTGAGTCTTACCATCACCCACAAGCCGCACCTTATGTCGAGCAAATGAACCATCTGAATTCTCCTTATGATAAAAAATCCACATAGACCTGATAACATTACTACCATATGGACGGGGCACCAAGTCCCACGTCTTATTATCAATAAGAGCATTATATTCATCAGTTATAGCAATTTTTCAATTAGGGTCATTTAAGGCGGACACAGGATTACGGGGTAAGGGGATTTAGAGACATCAGAATGTAAATTAAAATGTCTTTTAGGTGTAAAAATACCCTGTTGACTACGAGTGACCGGTCTATGACTCGAGGAAGAATTGAGTGAATTTTGGGAATTTGCTGGGCTTGGGACAGGCAGACGACAAACTCTTGGCCCAAATCGATAAACCGGGCGTCTTACGGACCGATTCAATTGTGGGTGGCCCAATTGATGGGACTGATCCAGAAACTGGAATAGGGGACGGAAAAGTGGGTCCAGCGGGCAGTGGGTCCAGCGGGCAGTAGGCCCGCTGGAGGATTTTGGGTGCAGGAGATGTCCGAAAAATGACGAATAATATACGGGGATATTTGTTCATCCAAAAAATTATACGACCGAGGTTCGGGAGTATGAACTTTCGCAAAAGGAAATTGGGTTTCATCAAAAATGACGTGGCGATTAATTATGATTTTATTGGAGGATAAATCAAAGCATTTATAACCACGATGATTCAACGGATAACCCAAAAATACACAAGGGGTAGACCGAGCCTGAAGTTTGTTAATTGTAGTGGATGGAAATAAAGGAAAACACAAGCACCCAAAAACTCGAAGCTGAGAATAGGGAGGGTTCTTATTATACAGTATTTGGAGTGGGGAAGAATATGTCAGCCCTTTAGAAGGAATTATGTTAAGAAGATATGTGGCCATTTGTAGAGCATGATGCCAAAAATATGGAGGTATGGAGGTATGGAGGTATGGAGGCATGAATTAAGAGAGTTCAGACAATGTTATTTATGGAACAAATTTTGCGTTCGGTCTTCCCATTTTGTGAAGATGTATGAGGACACAAAAATCGAAAATTGATCCCATTATTAGCACATAATTCCCGAAACTCCCTATTGTCATACTCTTTCCCATTATCACATTGAATATTTTTTATTTCTCTTTCGAATTGAGTACGAATGAACGCTCTAAATTTGATGAAGATGGAAAACACTTGTGATTTATTCGCAATTGGAAACGTCCACAAAAATCTAGAATAATCATCTAAAAAGAGAACATAATATCGATGACCCAATGAACTAAGAACAGGAGACGTCTATAGGTCACTATGAATAATATCAAATGGCATTGAAGTATGAGAATTGGAGTCTACCAATGGCAACTTAACAATTTTTCCTAATGAACAAGACTGACAAAGTGGAGTACGACTCGTACCCTTACAAGAAATAAAACTATTTTTATCTAAAACTGATAAAATAGAAGATCCTGGATGACCCAGGCGAGCATGCCACACGGAAGGAGAGATGGCTGCAAAAACTGACGGCAAGGCTGGACTCGATGAACTGAAACCATGCATGATAGGATACAGATCCCCCCTACTATCACACCTCATGAGATGGATCCCCGTCTTGAAATCCTTCACAGAGAAACCAAAAGGATCAAATTCAACGGAAATCGAATTGTCAGTTGTGAACTTTCGGACAGACACTAAACTTTTAATCAATTTAGGAGCATGTAAAGTATTTTTCAAGGGAATGGGTGGATTGGGGGGAGACAACGTTTTCTGACCATACCCTAGAATTGAAATAGAACTGCCATTACCAACAATTATCCCCCGAGGGGTGCTCAAATTGGAATAAGATGAGAGAGTACCTGATTCGGAAGTCATGAGAGTCGTGGCACCGGTGTCCATATACCAATTTGGGTCCGGTTGAGTTAATCCCAACGTGTGCATCGCGGCCTCGATATCTGTTTGAGTGGGGCCTGCTGCATGATGGGCTTGCGGAGGTCGGGGCCCAAGAATTCCTGTCCGTGACGGGGCTGGGCCATAGCTGCTGCTGCTGGGCCATCGCCGCAGGGCCGCCATCGCCGGTTGTTGGGCTCGAATCGTAGGCGCCCCACCGCCACCGGAATTTCTCTTTGGACTAAAAGGGTTGCTGGCCCATGACCCACTGCCATGGGCCCCACTGCTGGGACCAGGGGGTGGTGGGCCATTGTTCCCTGGATGGGGTCCACCGCCTGCTTGCTGACCACCGGAACCGCCACCAGAACCGTCGTGTTTGCCCCCGCGGTTTTTGTTATTATTCTTACGATTATTTTTGTCGCCACCATGATTATGGTTTTGGCCCGAGTTATTAACAAAACCCAAAGAAATTGGAGAGGACGCCACCATGACGACGGGGGTTGCTCTGGTAGCCGCCTTTTTAGCCAAATCGGCTTCTTTCAAAGTAAGCATGGAGCGGGCTTGATGAAAAGTGGGAAGAGGGTTACTTTGACGTAGGAGAGTTCCAACGCCATTATATGCCTCCGAAAGGCCGGCAACCAATTGTAGAACCAGACGATTATTGGTGACACAGAGTTGATCTGCCAACTCCTTAAGTTTCTTGCAATAGGCAGATACGTTAGGAAATTCTTCCACGCGAACGAGGGAGAATTCCTGCTCAAGTGTGACGGCACGTGAATGTTGGTTATCTGGGAATATGTCACGCAATCTATTCCAAGTAGCAATAGCCGTGGTATCCGGCTCAATAATCGTTTGTAGAAGGTCAACTGAAATAGTGGAATAGATCCACTGGAGAACGGTAGCATCAAGCGTAATCCATAATTGAGGATCCTCCGCGGGACGAGGTGTAGTGGGAGGAATGATATGATGGATAACTTGATGGGAGATAGCGTGTATTTTAAACAACTCCGCCCACGTCGCATATTGGACGTTTTCCATCTCAAGCACAATCGGGATACAGTTCTTGATATTGAAAACCATGAGGGCAGGATGATAATTGTTCTTAGACATATTGAAAGAATAAAGGAGGGGAAATTTAAGAAAGATTTTTTAGAGCGGAAGACGAAATTTGGGAGAGAAACCCGAGGGGGGAGGGGGTTCTCGGCCGTGATTGGTCAAAAAACTTTGGGAGAGAATTTTTTTTGTAAAACCTAGTCTCTTGATACCATGAAAGAAATAATCCACTTGATTATTTTCATTAATTGAAAGGTATGTATACACGTTACAAAATAGGAGAATCCTATTCCTATTCTATTCCTAAAACCTTATTCTACCATAATTCTAACTATACAATTATGGTAAGTGTATAACACTAATTAAGGTAACATTTACACTACAATATACTACAAATATATATACCATATATACAATATTTTACAGCCTAGAATCTGCCCGAGATTGGGCTGCCTAATCTGTCCGAGAATTATGGGCCAATCTGTCCGAGAATTATGGGCCAGTCCATTGATATACCGCGATATACACTGCTGTATATTCAGTGTATATCGCGGTATATTCCTTGTTTAACATTTTTTGACAAAATCTAAAGTGATTTGATATATTTTCTCTTTAAAGTGAATTTTGGAGACTAAGTTAAAGGGGGACTTGATGTATTTTCTCTTTAAAATTTTATGAAGAGAGTGAATGATATATGTTGTACTACAAAATTTATGCATGAAAAAAAATAGTTCTTATGCCTAATGACGGTCTTGTCTCCAATGCATGCTTGGTCTTATTCGGAAAAGTTGGTCTTCCAAGAATTCAGGAGGAACTTGTGGATGGGACTTATTGGAAAAAGATCATGACTTGATCAATCCAATGGCCTAAACTAACAATTTTGTGTGGAGTATATATCTTAATTTCTCAACACCATTTATGTACCTACCTCACCTTACTATTATTTCCTAAACTAAACTTCCACCACCCATTTTTCTTCCTTCTTCTTAGCATACTCTCCTTCACTAGCTTTCTTTAGATATAGTACTCCATTTATTTTCTTCCATCCTTCGTTCCGAGAGAGAGCATAGAAATTCACCCTTTTGAAGATTTTGTTTTTGATAAATTTTAGCATTCTTCCAATCTTCTGAAAAACATTGGGATTGGACTTCTCATGCATGTATCTCCTCCTTTATTATTCTTTATTTAGTTAACAAGAATTCTACTCAAAATTATTTCATTTTCTTTTTTGGAGGATTTGTTTTGTTGTCTTATCACATTTCCACAATAACATTCGAGCGAGCATTGACAAAATAGGTTAGTCGCCGTTTGAAGATTTTCTGTCTTGTCATATTTGAAAAGTGTTTTTTTACACAGATTTTCAACTGCAATTCATTTTTGAAATGTAAAGAAATATGCAACAAAAAAAAGAAGAAGGAACGATTGCATTTCATATGAAGCTGATTTCTAAAAATTCTAGTCAAAACAAATGAATCTTTAGACAACATTATTGTTGATATGTTTGTTACATCATTGTTATTATCAACATGATTTATCGTCATGATCCCTGTTGTCATCATCAAGTTTTTGTTGTTGATTACCAATATTATTATTTTTCTGTTATTGTCATTGTTTCTAATTTATATTCCATGACCTAATTTTTCGTTTGAAGGTATGAACCGCGTATGTTCGCCTTATTTTGATAGCCTAGCTGAGAGGATAAATGGCCCAAAGTAAGTGATCAAAATTGGTTTGTCAAAATTCTCTATTTCACAAAAATTCCAATAGATTTAACTTATTTTGCCTTATTTACATATGCCGAGTTACTATTGACAATGAGAGTCTAGAGAATTGTACAGTAGTGAAGGTAACACAATCTTCTTAATTATTATTCCTTCTGCCTCAATTTATGTGGCACCATTTCTTTTTAGTTTGTCCCAAAAAAATGTCACATTTCCCAATTTGGCAACTATTTAATGACATCATTCATATTTTACCCTTATTAGGTCCCACTTAATTTTGAAGATGTACTTATTGTGAAAAAAACTAACAAAAGTAGTCACTAAAGTAAGGGAAATTTAATAAACATAACAAATCTTTCTTTATTTCTTAAACTCCGTACCGAGTCAAATAGTGTTAAATTGGAATGGAGGAAGTATAAATTTTTTCTTTAAGATAAAACAATAAATTGTTAATTTACGGGAAAAAGAAAGAACAATACTTTTAGTTGTCATTCATGTTAAACGCAGATTGATAGTGTAAATAAGCAAGGTCTCCTGCTGGAAGTGGTGCAAGTTTTAACAGATATGAATCTAATTATATTGAAAGGCTACATATCTTCAGATGCTGGATGGTTCATGGATGGTAATCGACAAAATATTCACATTGTTCCTATTATTAATAAATATTATATATCCCAGTTAAGCCTACAATTAATAGATCTAATATGTTTCTTTTAAATATTTGTTTTCAAAGTCTTTCATGTCAAAGATAAGCTCGGTAACAAAGTTACTAATCAGAGAGTTATCAACTATATTTAGCAGGTAACAATCATACATAAAAGTTCCAAGCTAAAATCCTTTGAGAACTAGCCTATAATAGACATTAACTTAAATGAATAACATGCGTCCCATTTAAATATAACCTATATACATTGACAATGAATACTTATTTTTACATATTTACTATTAATATTTTAACATGTTATAGTAGGTTACTTATATTTATTATTTAGTTACTAAATTTGAATGACTATACATCATTATCTATTGTCATAGTTCAACTTAATCTAATCATATAAAATAACACTTATCACTATATAGAAGTTACGCTCTACTATTTATAAACCTTGAACTTATGTTCAATGCATTGACAATCATATGACATACACTTTTTCGGTTAAAATAGTTTAACAAGAAAGTATTTGTTTACCAACAAGAAGAGCTAAGTCTTCATATCAAGCTTAGAAAATAGAGTAACAACCTATCTAACCAGTTAAATTGCACCGATAATTGTAAAAATCTTTTATATTATAAGTTCAGACTCTTTCCCTATGTGACTGATGAAAACAAAACATGCAGGCCATTGGTGCAAATATGGAGGAATACAGAAATCAAAGACAGGAGGTAGAAAAAAATTCAAATGTGAATCTCCTCCTGAGCCTACAGCAATTGAAATGACTGGAAGACACAGGCCAGGCTATTTTCAGAGATATCAGCAGCCTTAGCTGATCAGCATTGCAACGTTGTGGAAGCACATGCATGGAGCCATAATGCACGTTTACCTTGCGTTGTTTACATTTCCGAAGAGTCTACTGCCACACCTATCGACTACAATCGCTTGACAGCAATCGAAGATCACCTCACCACAGTGCTCCGAGCAACAACTGCTCGGAGCACAAATGAAGAAAATGTGAAACAACAAGTGAACCGCTTATAGCCTTAATCCTGAAGGAGAAGGAAAGGTGACCGATGTGGAACGTAAACTACATCAGCGTATGCTATCTGTTCGTGATTTTGAAAGCCCTTCAAAGCCTATAAGTTCTCCAAGAATGGGGTCTCCAAGATTAATTGACAGTAGTGATAAGGAAGAGAAAATGTTAAGTGTGTGCATTGAGAATTGTGATGATAAGGGATATTCAATAGTTTCTATCCAGTGCAAGGATCGGAGGAGGCTCATGTTTGACACTGTTTGCACTCTTACAGATATGCAGTATGTCATATTCCATGCTTCCGTTGATTCACATGGAGGTTATGCATTTCAGGTACTTAGATTTGTCTAAGCCTCCCATTATAATTTGTGCTAAGATTCTATGTAGCTTTAGAAGGGGAGCATTGACGTAACTGGTAAAGTTGCTGCCATGTGATCAGGAGGTCGTGGATTCAAGCCGCAAAAATAGCTTCTTGCATAAATGCAGCGTAAAGCTGCGTGCAATAGACCCTTATGGTCCAGCCCTTACTCAGACCCTGCACATAGCAGGGCTTAGTGCACCTAAATGTCCCTTTTTAGATTCTATGTAGCTTTAGATATGTTGGCCCTCAAAGTGATAATTACTTCCAATGGATCTTTAGACTTATTCCATGAATGCAACGGAAATAGGCATGGAATAAATTTCGCAAAAGGTCATTCAACTATGTTGGGACGAATCAGACACAAAAAAAGAACACTAATAATGAACAAGGAAAATAGAGAAAATTAAATATGATGATGAAGTTTTTGATGTCACAGGAATATTTCACAAGGCATGTTGATAGATATGCAATGAGCACAGAGAGTGAGAAGAGAGGGTTATAAAATGCTTGGAACCTGCTATAGAACGAAGAGTTTGTGAGGTCTTGTCTTCTTCAATATCTAATATCTTATAGTCTGTTTGGCCAATCTTCTAAAATCAGCTTATTTTATCTTAAAGTCTACTACTTTCTGATAATCGTACTTTTATTTGTTTATTTAACAGGGAATCCGATTAGAACTATGTGCCAATAATAGAGTAGGATTGCTCTCTGATATTACTGGGGTTCTTAGAGAGAATGGTCTAGCTGTTGTTAGAGCAGATATAGCAACCGAGGGAGAGACAGCAAGAAATATATTCTATTTAAGAGACATTTCTGGCAATAATATAGACATGAAATTTGGCAAGTCCATGAAGACCGAGATGGGAGAAATCGATGTTGCTGTGAATAACGAGACAACGATGACGAGGACAACAACAACAACGACCACAAGCTCCATGACACGTGGAAGCTCTTTTCGATCTCTCAGAAATTTAATGAAATCTCAGTTCGAAAAACTCTCCCACAACTTCGTTGCGATCTAGTGGTGTCACACTTTAACTGGTTTAGCATTTAGATGATGTAAATATCTAGCATTTTTTTTTATTTGATAGGGTCAAAAGGTAGACATTGTACATATGTATAACTTGTAAATTTGTCAATTGAATCTATTCTTGCACTTTTCAATTTGACATCCCAAGGATATTATTTTTGTATAAA
This sequence comes from Anisodus acutangulus, assembly GCA_029783415.1. Lineage (NCBI taxonomy): Eukaryota > Viridiplantae > Streptophyta > Magnoliopsida > Solanales > Solanaceae > Anisodus > Anisodus acutangulus. The sequence goes on along the minus strand of CM056506.1, from coordinate 37,108,420 downwards.
AGCTTAGAATTTTCCTGTACGAAGAAAAGAGTCAGCTTAGTTCGCTTTTCAAAAACTAGAAGGCATGTGAACAGTAGAATTCACACTCTAGTTCTTAATAGTCCAGAGTCATTTATTTTGTTGTATTCCAAACATATATTGTATCTTTTATTTTCAGAATTGTACATTCAGACTTAGTAGCTCATGACTTGTGACATTAGTTTTTAAGATTGTAGAGTTTAGTTTCGTGTTGTATTAATTTAAAAGATAACTCATTTATGTTATTTGCTGAACTTTATTTTCGCAAGACGTTGTTTCCATGGCTTGACCCGTAACCTCCTAAATGCAACTAATTCTTTTTGTTGCACCAAAACTCTCCTTCATACAGTTTATTTAAACAAAAGAAAAAGTCCACGAAACCATTCAAGTAAATATCACTTCATCACTATTCCAGTAGGTCCTCATCCCGTCAACAAGAGGTTGACCATGAAGAAAGCAAGTGTGATTTGTAGTTTCGTGTGCAATTCCCACAACAAGGCATAAAGTTAAGGATACCTGCTTCGGTTGGCTGAGCAATATCCCTTTCTCGCTTCTCTAAAACTCGAACAAACTCGTCTGAGCTTAAACTTCCATCACGATTTGTATCGAAAACATGGAAGACAAGTTCTATCAAGTTATCAGTGAGAGAGACTCCACATACCTGTTTAATACTTTGTCAGAAGAAACTTGAGAACTAAACAAGCACCTAAGCATAGAAAGAAATGTTCCAGCTAAAACACATGACACACACAAACACATGCATGCATACATGGGAAAAGCTGAGTAAAGCATGGAAGAGAGCAACAAAAAGTGCATACTTGAGAAGCAGCTCTTTTAAAATCACTTCTAGTCAAAAGACCACTCGCTTGCCCAAAACAGAAAAGTGCCAGTGAAAATGGTTGCAACTTCTTGCGCAGCTCAGCAAATTTTTTGAATTCCTCAAATGAAATCCGATTATGACTTAGTTGTGGCTCATTATCCAAGTCATCAACTCGATCAAGCAACTTGTTTAAGTACTTCAAATCAGCAGAAGCAATCATGGACATGGCAAAATCCTTTGCTGAAATGGTCCCCCGAAGCTTGTAATCATAATGGGCAAACTCCAATTCTAGCATCTGTGAAGCATACATGACAACAGCACAGAATTAACAATTCAGGATTACAACAGAGGGGAGGGAATATCACCTTTATGTTAGGATTTACGTCTCAAATCCTACCTAATCAGAAAACAGTAAATTAAACGAAGAACAAATAACACACAGATTTATAGTGGTTCGCCCTCAATGCGAGAGCTAATCCACTTTGCCGCTGCAAATTTTACTATAATGGAGTTTTGAGTTTACAATTCTCTCTTCTCTCTTTGTCGGCTACTCGACCACACTTCACCCTCAAAAACTCTCCAAGAAGAACGGCGCTTCTTCTAACTTTGACCTTAAGAGAAAACGGCACCCTAGACTATATATAGAGAAAACTAGAGCGAACATAATACAAGCCTAAAATTCCCAAATTACCCTCCACTAATAACATTACACCGACTAATGCCAACCCCCACGATCGGCTAATTCCAGTCAGCTGCGTAGGGTTTTCACAGTGTCGGTAAATGAATTAGGCTCCATAACTCAACAATCTCCCACTTGGAGACTAATATCAATCATCTGTCTCAATCATCTGTCTCAATCTGCAACGGCGACTCCGATACACCGACTAATGCCAACTCCCCACGATCGGCTAATTTCAGTCGGCTGATTCCAACCCTCTGTGTAGGGTCTTCATAGTGTCGGTAAATGAATTAGGCTCCACAACTCAACAATCTCCCACTTGGAGACTAATATCAATCATATGTCTCCATCTGCAGCGGCGATTTCGATTCTCATCCAAGAAGTCCAACTGAAGTTGCACACAACTTCAGTTTATCATTCGGCACGGCCTTCGTCAGTATGTCGGCCGGATTCTGACTCCATGGAATTTTCTCAAGCACTAACACTTCATCTTCCAAAGTTGATCAGATGAAATGGTACCGAAGCTGTATGTGCTTCGTGCGAGCATGGTAAACCAGGTTCTTTGCCAAATGAATGGCACTCTGGCTAACACAGTATAGCACACTCCCCTCGTGGTCCTGATCCAATTCCCGCAGAAAAGATTGTAGCCACATCATTTCCTTTGTGGCCTCCGTCACGGCAACATACTCAGCCTCACAACTAGAGAGAGCTACTATCTTCTGCAACTTTGAAACCCAGTAAATCGCAGTACCTCCGAAGGTGTAAACATACCCGGATGTGCTCTTTCTACTATCAACATCACCATTGTAAGGATCAACATATCCCTGCAATCCTGTCTCTGACTTTCGGAACCACAAAGCTGAGCTCGAGCTACCCTTTAGATATCTGAAAATCCACTTCACAACCTCCCAGTGTTGCTTTCCCGGATTGCTCATAAACCTGCTTACAACTCCCACTACATGTGCAATGTCTGGCCTCGTACATACCATCGCATACATAAGATTGCCAATAGCAGAGGCATAGGGTACCTTGTCCATATGCTTCATCTCGTCCTGGGTCACCGGCGACTGATCTTTTGACAAATGAAAATGTCCAGCCAAGGGAGTACTGACTGCTTGGCATCATCCATCTTGAACCTCTTGAGAACCTGCTTCACGTATTCTTCTTGTGAGAGCTTGAGGCCCTCCTTACTTCTGATGATTCTCATCCCGAGGATTTGCTTTGCGGCTCCCAGATCCTTCATTGCAAATTCTTCGGATAACTTCTTTTTCAGTTGATCAATCTCATGTAGGTCTGCTCCTACGATCAGCATGTCGTCAACATAAAGAAGCAGTATCATGTAGGAGTCTTCAAATCTCTTAAAGTAACAACAGTGATCTGCTTCGCACCTTACAAAATCGGCTTTCTTCATAAAGCTGTCAAACTTCTTATACCACTGTCTTGGAGCCTGTTTCAGTCCGTACATGCTCTTTTGAAGCTTGCATACCAGATTCTCTTTCCCTTTGACCTCAAATCCCTCAGATTATTTTATGTAGATTTCCTCATCTAAATCACCATGAAGAAAAGCAGTTGAAGATGCAGATCTTCCTTTGCTACCAGCCCAAGAACAGTTCTGATTGTCACCAACTTGACTACGGGAGAGAAGATCTCTGTGTAGTCATTGCCTTCTTTCTGTTGAAATCCCTTCACAACCAGTCTTGCTTTATAGCGCTTACTTCCATCGTGTTCTTCCTTTATCCGGTAGACCCATTTGTTCTGCAATGCCTTTTTTTCCTCTGGTAACTTAGCTAACTCTCATGTATGATTTGACAACAGTGAGTTCATCTCATCTTTCATTGCCAGCTCCCACTTGATCGATTCATCAACTTGCATTGCTTTTTCGTAACATTCCGGCTCCCCTCTGTCAGTGAGCAGAATGTAGTTGAGGGACGGAGAGAACTTGTGAACCGGCTTACTAATTCTGGATGATCTGCGTAATTCTATGATCGGTGTCTGCTGATTTGTTTCAGGATCAACATTTTCATCAACCCCGCCATCACTAGCTTGTTCCTCTGCCTCAGTAGTACCTGGATGTAGCTCGGCTGCCGAGATGTCTCTCAAATCGGTTGTTTCCGATTCCTTGTTCTTACATTCTGAACTCTCCCTCAACTTGTCCTTGTACAACACCTGTTCATTGAAGACGGCGTCCCTGCTTCGGATAATCTTCCGATTTTGGTCATCCCAGAATCGATAACCGAACTCGGTGTCACCATAGCCGATAAAATAACACTTCTTAGATTTTGGATCAAGTTTGCTTCTAGCAGTAGCATCAATATGAACATAGGATAAGCAACCAAACACTTTCAGAAAAGAAAGATTTACCCTTTTTTCACTCCAAGCCTCTTCTGGAATTCTGAGACCCAAAGGAACAGACGGTCCTCTGTTAATTAAGAAGGCTGCGGTATTGATTGCATCTGCCCAGAATGCCTTGGGCAGTCCAGTGTGTATTCTCATGCTTCGTGCAAGCTCATTCAATGTTCGATTCATCCTTTCCGCTATTTCATTTTGTTGGGGTGTTCCAGGAATAATCTTCACTATCTTGATCCCACTATCGGCACAATACCGTTTGAAGTCACAATCCATGTATTCTCCACCGTTGTCAGACCTCAGGCTCCTCAACTTGAGGTTTGTCTCATTCTCGACCATGGTTCCACCTTTTGAAGACAGTGAACACGTCAGATTTATTTTTCATAAAATAGACCCATAGCTTTCTGGTTGAATCATCAATGAAGGTCACGTAGTAATGTGATCCTCCAAGTGAGGGGACAGTGGCAGGTCCCCACACGTCAGTGTGCACCAATTCAAGCTTCTCGTCCTTCAATTCCCTACCTGCACTTGAAAAACTCACTCGTTTATATTTTCCGAGAATGGAGCTTTCACACATATGATGGTCCACCAACTTCAGCTCCGGAATTATGCCGTTGGTCACTAAAAACTTCATCCCTTTTTCGCTCATATGCCCCAGTCTGCAGTGCCACAACTCTATCTTCTTTGTGTTGTCGACAACAACGATCGTATCACGACAACTCGTCGTCATATAAAGAGTACCAGTTTTCTTACCTCGACCAACCACCATAGCGCCCTTCGTCACCTTCCAGGACCCGTTACCAAACTTAACATTATGTCCCTCATTATCAAGCTGACCCACTGAGATCAGATTACGCATCAGCTTCGGCATATGTCTGACCTTTGTGATATTCCACAAGTGTCCATTTGACATCTTCAAATTAATGTCTCCAGTACCAACGTCTAAAAGCTCACCATCTGCCAAATAAACTGTCGTGATTCCCAGCAACGTAATTCGTCATTATATCACGATGTGGGGTGGTGTGAAAAGACGCTCCTGAATCAAGCACCCAAGAGTCGATCGGGCTGTCAACAGACAACAACAACAACGCATCACCAATGTCTTCAGTGGCAGCATTGATTCCACTCCTCTTGTTGTCATTGTTCGGTGCCCTGCAATTTTTCTTGATTTGACCCGATTTCCCACAGTTCCAACACTCAAGTGTTCGCCCAGATCTGGATTGACCCCTGCCATTCCTTGACTTCGACTTGTCCTTATTTCGGTTGTAGTTTCTGTCATAATTGATGCCTCTGTTCTCAACATTCAAAGCAGAACTAGTCGATGCTTCTCCAGAATCTATCCTGAGAAGCATCAAGGATACGATCTCTAACATCGTTGAATTTCAGTTTATCACTGCCGACAGAATTACTAACCGCTGCTCTCATCGGCTCCCAACTGTTCGGTAGAGACGCCAACAAAATTAGGGCTTGCACTTCATCGTTAAACTCGATTGCAACCGATGATAATTGATTAACAATCGTGTTGAATTCATTCACGTGCATTGCAAAAGGAGCACCTTCTTCCATCTTTAGATGAAAGAGTTTCTTCATGAGAAATACTTTATTGTTAGCCGAAGGTTTCTCATACATGTCGGACAAAACCTTCATGCCAGTTGTGGTCTTCTCCTTTGCCACATTGTGAGCAACGTTCTTCGAAAGTGTCAATCGGATTACTCCCATAACCTGTATGTCAAGGAGATTCCAATCTGCATCATTTATCTCCTCTGGCTTCAGGTTCAGCGGTTGATGAAGCTTTATGTCGTACAAATAGTCTTCAATCTGCATTCTTCAGAACGCAAAATATGTACCATTGAATTTACCGATGTCGTGTGCCGAACCATCTTCGCCTCCCATTGTTTTCTGAATCGCAACACAACCTGTCGCTTAGATACCAGTTGTTAGGATTTACGTCTCAAATCCTACCTAATCAGAAAACAGTAAATTAAACAAAGAACAAATAAAACACACAGATTTATAGTGGTTCACCCTCAATGCGAGAGCTAGTCCACTTTGCCGCTGCAGATTTTACTATAATAGAGTTTTGAGTTTACAATTCTCTCTTCTCTCTTTGTCGGCTACTCGACCACACTTTACCCTCAAAAACTCTCCAAGAAGAACGGCGCTTCTTCTAACTCTGACCTTAAGAGAAAACGGCGCCCTAGACTATATATAGAGAAAACTAGGGGTAACATAATACAAGCCTAAAATTCCCAAATTACCCTCCACTAATAACATTACACCGACTAATGCCAACCCCCCACGATCAGCTAATTCCAATCGACTGATTCCAGTCGGCTGATTCTAACCCTCTGCGTAGGGTCTTCATAGTGTCAGTAAATGCATTAGGCTCTACAACTCAACACTTTATTGGTTCATTGATAATGGCCTATTATAATTGTTGACATTCCTAGCTGGGTTGGGGGGGGGGGGTTGTTCAATCACGGAACAGCAATATACATTCTCTGCTAATCTAACCCTATTCATCATGCACCTTGATCATTCAAAAGTGACCAAACACAAAGGTTAAGTAAGATCTTCCCCTCCTTTTCTCCACCCAATTTACCAACAAAACATATCCCACCTATATTTTTAGACAGAAGTCCCAAACAAGACAAGGCGCCAGATGATAGTCTTGCAGAAATTAAAAAAAGGCAATGTGTAACAAATACTTATCTACTAAAATACATAATAAATAAAGAGACGTAGAAATAAATCCTCCACAGACCCCACTTTGTGGGATTACACTGGGTATGTTGTAGCAATAAATCCTGAAACCAGGTGCCTTTTTAAGCTTGGGCCAAAATGAGTCACTTTCTCTTCTCAGAAATATAGGACTGATGAGCAACGATTTGAATGTCAATATAATAAATGCAACTGGGTTTCCTTCAAAAGTAATAGTGGAGACTGGAGGGTGATACAATATAATAACACAAGGGAAGGATAATTGAAACCATTGCAATGCAAACGACATATAATAACTGAAAAATAAATGTCAAACTATTCTTGTTTTCAGTTTTGCATTTGATGATTAGAGTTGACATACCTCTTCATGCAGATCTCTCAAAAATTGGACAAATGTATCATATTGGAGGCGTTTCTTCCCATCTTCACCAAAGAAGTCTTGTAATAGGCCTCCATTGTCTACATGACGACCTAAATTATGCCCTGCTCGAAGTCCACTGTGATGAGCACCTTGCCTGTTGTGCGCTCGCATCAAAGCCATTACTTTCTTGAATTCATAAATGTCTATCTCTCTGTCACAATATAAGCACTAACTAATTAAACCACACAAAGTTTGGTGTCTGACAGAAACAGCGAAACAGGACAGCATGAATAATAAACATATAATTGTTCAACCTGAGTTTCTGGCAGTCATCCCTCAAACCTCCCCAAATAAACAATTAACATTATCTTAATAGAGTAACAGCTAAGTCCAAGCATTAAGTTGCCATTATCAAAGCCATAGAGCTTAACGATTTCCATACTCAATCACCATAATATCCAAATAGAACAAATCCATAATTTAATTATGAAAGTGATATATCTAACTTTTATGAACATGAATTAGTTAGTCGGGAAGGAATAGCAAATAATAATAATCAAAATGGCCTCTTCTAAGTCACACAATTATGCATCACTGAACAGAATACATGAATTTTCCAAGTCCCGCAACTACATAAACAGTATACAAAACTGGAAACTGCTCTCTCATTCTTCTGCATCCCAGTGCACAAGCGCACATAAGGAGGGACCTGCCATATCCTCGTATGCGTTCAATAATTGACATGAGAGATTCCTCATATGCTAGTTCTTACGATCCTATCATACAAGAAGGGGACGAACAATTTTATTCATATCCCTACTTTACAAATTGCAATCTTTAAAAGTTGAAATTAGACTCCTACCCATTACAGTCGAGGTCAAACATCTTGAATGCCACCGAAAAACTTGATTCAGGGATACTCAGCAAGGTGACAAAGAATATATACCTGTAAAAAATGCAATAGATTAAAAACTTTTTCAGTCTTCAACATAAGTATGGCTAATAATTCAAGCTGAATGATTCTTAAGTTTAAATGTGATATGGAGGGAATTCAGGAGAAACAGAGAAAAACAAGAAAAGGGGAGATCACTTAATTATGGCAAAATGATGAGTTGAATAGAGAACAAGAGAGACTGCATCGAGACTTGAGGCTCACTCTTTGAAAGATACGCGGCCATCGCTGTTTGTGTCAAAAAGCATAAAAAACCTTGATGGGGCACATCGCAGTTCACCCGGACTTCTTTCACCTCTGAGATATCCATCTCTCACGAGGTGTGATTCAGATGGAGGGAACACAGGGACAACTGCTCTCATTAGATCTGCTGGTGTCATAAATATTTCTCCATCAGGGGCTTCAAAGGATGCAAAGTACTCAAACACCTTCGAGGAAACAACAAAATGTTGAAACAAACAGTTAACCCTCGTGTAAATCACAGGCTTGATAGAAAAAGTTTTTATAGAGATAAAAATTGAGATCTTTATAGTACACTACAAAGATCTCTTGAAGCCCGGACCCTGCGTTTAGCGGGAATTTAGTGCAATGGTCTGCCCTTTTTTTTAGAGTACACTACAAAAACACAATAACCCAGTCCACTTATCATTGGAAGGGAAAATGTTTTCGGCCAATCGGTAAATGTCGCCAAGTAGGTCAGAGAAGTTCAAAAAGGCCGCTTAATTTGTTAAATTCTTGATGCAAGATACATGTCAAATACAGGGCAACCATGAGATCTTGCTTTTATGGAGTTTTCACATTAGGGCACCACCACCGACGTATCTAAAAACATTATAGTGGAAAGTGAGCACAAAAGGTTGTCTTCACTGGATTTCTTGATCAAAAAAGATTGTCTTCACTGGACTACTTTTAAGATACAATGTACCTACTACTGGAAATTTTCCTGCCCAATGATAGCAATACACTATCTTCCAATATTACCAAGAAACGTTGATGCTCTCTCTCTCTCTCCACATTTATCATCCTCACTTTTTCAGTCAGTATAAAGGCAGCCCGGTGCACTAAGCTCCCGCTATGCACGGGGTCCGGGGAAGGGCTGACCACAAGGATCTATTGTACGCAGTCTTACCTCACATTTCTGCAAGAGGTTGTTTCCACGACTTGAACCCATGACCTTCTGGTCACATGGCAACAACTTTACCAGTTACTCCAAGGCTCCCCTTTAGTCAGCAACTTTACGTCACTTTTTCAGTCATTATATGATTAGAAAAATGGGAGTGGATGTTGGATCGCTAAAGTCCAATACATCCCCTAGATGAGTGTTGCAGAGATGTCAATGCTAAGATGGATGTGTTGTCATACAAGTTAGACAAGGAGAAAAAATGACCACATCCGCCAGAAAGTGCAAGTAGCACACATTAGGACAAAATGAAAGAAGGTAGCTTGAGATGGTTTAGTCATGTCCTACATCGACCTCCATATGCACCAATTCATAGGTGTGAAACCATGGTGGGTGAAGAGGTAGACCTAAAAATCACATGAAATAAAGTGTTGCTGAAAATACAATTACATCTGAAAAAATTAAATTAAGAAAGATAAAAGGTCTTTAGGTTGAGGCGTGGTTATCTCACTCTCCTTAAGAAGATTCAAGCCTACCACAGCAAAATCTTCACTGATCCAATAGTAATTCTCTTGACTTGTCCCCAGATACAACAACCCGATAACGTTGTAGGACTCTAACAAACTCTGGACAAGTGTTGAGTCCAAAGCTCCACCACAATGAACACCTTCCTTCAACAAATAAAACTCTCTTTTCACAACCACCTTATTTTTCTTGCACTCTACAGTATTTTTCACACACCATCACATGGTAGAATGACACAAATTTACAGGTGTGAAATCTTCCATAGAATAAATTAGGAGTTAGTGGGGTAATAAAATTGATGAACATGGGTTGGTGGATGATTTAGTATTTAAGTAGTGGGGGAGAAAGTGGTAGAACATGGGAGAGTGGTTACATGAAATTATGGCCACTTTCTAGATCATGCGATTTATGGAGATGTTTGGAGGCTAGAGGTGTACTTGTAACTTATATTAAGGCGATTAAGGACATGTACGATGGAGACCGGGTGAGGAAAGTGGGAGACTCGGAGCACTTTTCAGTCATGGATGGAGTTGCACTAGGGATCAGCTTTTAATCCATTTTTATTTTCCTTGGTGATGTATGAACTGACGAGGCATATCCAAGGGGAGGTGTCATGGTGTACACTATTTGCAGATTACATAGTATTAATTAACGAGACACATGTCGGAGTTAACAATAGGTTGGATGTATGGAGACAGACCCTGAAGTCTAAAGGGTTCATGTTGGGCAGGACTAAGACAAAGTACTTGGAGTGCAAGTTCAGTGCAGATGTTGAAGTGAGGATTGATACATAAGCCATTTCCAAGAGAGGAAGTTTCAAGAATATTGGATCAATAATTCAAGGAAATTCGGAGATTAACCATGATGTTACACATCATATTGGAGACGGGTGGATGAAATGGAGGCTCGCTTCCACTGTCTTGTGTGATAAGAATGTGCCACCAAGACTTAAAGGTAAGTTTTATAAAGTGATTGTTAGACCAACTAAGTTGTACGAGGGCGGAATGTTAGTCGGTCAAAAACTCGCACGTATAGAAGATGAAAGTAGCGGAAATGAGGATGTTGAAATGAATGTGTGAGCATACTATGAGAGATAGGATTAGGTATGAAGATATTCTGGACAAAATGGGAGTGGCATCTGTGGTGGACAAGATGAGGGAGGTAAGGCTGAGATGGTTCAGGCATGTGAAGAATAGATTCAATGATGCCTCATTGAGAAGGTGTGAGAGGTTGGCTATGGTGGGCCTAAATAGAGGTAGAGGTACATTGAAGAAGTATTGGGAAGAGGTGATTGGACAGGATATAAGGCACCTACAGCTTACTGAGAACATTACCCTAGATAAGAGGATATGGAGGTAGAGAATTAGGGTAGAAGGGTAGAAGGGTAGAAGGGTAGTAGGTAGTCGAGCGTCATCTAATTTCCCCTATCAGTAGTATTATTATTACTACTCTCCTACTATCTTATTCTTCAATTATCGTATTTTCAACATGGCTTCTTCACTACTGTATTTCCTTTTCATATTGATTTTGATATGATTTACTTGAGCCGAGGGTTTATCGAATACAACCTCTCTACTTTCACTTGGTAGGGGTAAGACTGCGTACACACCATCCTCCCCGACTCCACTTGTGAAATTACACCGGGTATGTTATTGTTTATAGACCATGGGATAATGGATATTAATTTGGTTATCAAAAAATAATGGATTTTAATAAAAGATCATGGCATATTATTATCTTAACATTAAAATGTCAAATACACCAATAAGAAGTTGTCTCGAAAGACCTATAATCTATAGGAATCTATGCAAACTTAGGGAAAGACATGGCATATTGGAAGAAAGAGATCTATATATGGAATACCAATTAGTCGGGAATATGTTTTAGTCATGTTTGTACGTTTACTTAGGTCTTATGCTTTCGAAAAGTCTTTTAGGGAGATTTTTATGCAAGTAGAAAATATAGAGAACTTCTAGTAGTTCTTATCCTTATTTTCTTTCTTTTGCATAATGTTGTCTAAGATGAACTTAATTGGAGAAACTTTGTCAATGAGGATTCATATAGCCAATCCAACTTGTTTGAGACTAAGGCGTAATTGTCATCATTGTTTTAGTATATAATAAGAAAAATACTTTCTCATAAGTAGAAAGTTGATATCTGCACTACTATGATGTATGAACTCAAACATTCATCCATTATCATGACATCCATCCAAATGAAGTGAAAGCCACCAGCCATAAATGAATATCTCTTGCTAATCTAGATAACCTGGTAATATCGTCCACCCAGAGAACTCATCTCCAGGAAATTGAAGCTGTTGACATTATTCAATAGGATAATATCAGACACAATATTCCCTGGCTAAAAGAACTATTTGGTAATAAAGAAATGTTCACTCACAAGGCAACTTTGTATCATCCATTTATAACACAGCTGAAGAAAATTTCCCTTGTCAGAGATCTGCCTCTGAATGGATCAATGGTTTCAAACCATGACAATACAAAGCAACTTAAAAAATACAGATAGTTGCATATCAAGCATGCCCTGAAATTGTTTGAAGCTTAAGATAATAATTCAAACATTTGGCTATTAATTTTTAACACCAAAACCAACGTAGACCATCTATCGTGCAAATTAGTGCAGTCATTCATAGGTGCAAGGTACTTTACTTTACTATTATAAGTGGATGACTACAGTAGATACATCTGGCTTTCTTTACTCAGAGAGAAGTCCTAAGATTCTTCTAAGTTTAATACATAGAAAGTTCGGAAAATAAGTCAAATCTCTAAATCAAGAGGTTGAGGTTTGAACTCCCGCGGAGAATACGTGTTAAGGGTGTTTAATTTCATGCTCCCGGAGATAGGAATAAAAAGTGAGTTGTCGTGTATTCATACTCCGTTGCAAAATGGGGTGTCCAAAAGAAAACACCAACAGTGACTTCATCAAAGCATCTCTTTCTCTCTCTATCTCTCTGTGTGTGTTTGGGTGTGAGCGTCCAACGCAAGAAGAGTTCATTACCAAATAATTACTAACTCACTCAAGATTCTCAATAGAGAACGACATAGCAAATGCGTCCTCAAACCACCAAAGTTTTTGTGTTTCTTTGGCTATGATATTTCACTTCTGCTATAGTTGTGGATAACATCTTGAACTTTAAACACGTAAGACTTTCTACATTCCTTTTCGTCTTGAAATGCAGATCTGGTGTCTCAAAAATATAACAACGAGCATCTGAAGAGAGTTTCACTGGGAACCACTTGTTTTCTGTACTTTATTAATTTCTTCTAAAAATAGAAATATATGTCTAGAACCTTATTTACATACACACAAATACATATGTAAGTACACATGTATGTATATAAAATTATATAGATTAAAAGATTTTTTGGGGGGGAAATGTAGGAAACATCAAAGGAATTCTGCATCAACAATTTTTCCACTGTGATAAACAGAAGTTCGAAAAAGGAATTCCTAGTTAAGAGATCAAATAAAAATGAACTAAGCCCGCACAATTAATATGACAAATTTAGATCTACCAAACAAAACGCAGGCTAGATTGTTTTCTAATTGTTGTACTACTAGATGCAAGTTTTTTTCCCACATACTTTAATGATAAGTAAAACCCTTTCACTAATAAACACGAAGTGTCAAAAAATATGTACATGAAATTTATTTCACTATGCTTGAGTCAGTCATCGTTTTACACCATATTTGACCAACTATCCTACTGAGACTTCTTTTTTGATAATCGAGAAATACCCAAGAGCCAGCTAGCACACAGTTCAAAACACGGTGGATAATGGGCCTCCGCCCCTACCCTTCTCCACTTAAAAACCAAGTTATTGACTGCAACAACGTTTGAACTTTCGACGTGCACCTAACCCACACATTACGTGTTGCGCTCTTACTACTAGATCAAAGCTATGAATGCGTACAACATGAATTTTTTCTCCTTACCCCAAAAATACAATTAAAAATAAAAAGATCTCCCAATGTTCTCTATATATCTTCTTTATGGAACACCTCTTATTCCATCTTTTCCATATACTAAAAAAACACGATGAACATCTTTCATGCTGCCTTTTTTTATAGTGTTGATCCTCTCTAATCTCCAAATCGTGATTGCTTCCTCCACAATTCCTGGTAATACCCCCGAGATGTTAAACAACGAGAAGACAAGGAGTCCATAACTATGATTGAAGCCTACAACACAAGAAGATGTGATTAATATCTTCTCCAATGTTTTGCACATGCAGCACTAACTCACGAATATGCTCCTTCTCTCCCTTAGGTTGTTTGTCGTTAAACTAGAATTCTGCATTGCAAACCAAACAGAAAATACTATTTATTTACAGATTTGACTTTCCAAGATGTTTTCACACCTCCCTCTTTTCTCTCCTTCTCATAATTCCAGGTAACAATATTCAGCCTAAGATATTTTACTACCACCTCCCTCATTTCATCAACATATTTGTAACCAATAATACGTTTTTGCATATTCCAATTATTATCAATCCAATGACATGAAACCGATAAATAATCATAGTCATTAGGACTACAACCTATATGAGAAGTGATAGAAAATTTACAATCTAAGTGGTAAATAAATAACGTAAATATTGAAGATATTCATATTGAAATTTAAAAACATCACTTCTAATTGTAGTTTTAGGAATACCTTTAAAAGCAGGGTTATACGTATTCTTGTATATAACACACAAAATCGGGTAGAAGGAAAATTAAAAGGTAAATCACGAACAACTTTTGCTATATTTTCGCGATCTTTGTTCTTGTCATACAAAAGTAAACCTTCCATCAAAGGGTTCAATTTTGATTGGATAGCATTAGAACCCCCGGACGCAGTAGCATTAGCAGGATCCAGGTTTGCGGGCTTCCTCACCACTTTAGCCCAATCATGAGGGTGCTCTTTTAACACGTGTCTCGTTAAACCTTCTGTCCCGCCTTGGCCTCCGCCGGATCTATGAATCATTTATGTTTTACAAAGTTGATAAATAGCTCGATCAATTTATTTTTCATGTCTAAGAAATTTCCATACATCTGATGTCTTTTACGTTCTTTTGGGACTCTAGTCGGAGCTAGAGGAGGAGCTCCAGACTGAAATTAAGTCTGACTTGGAGTTGTTGTAGTTGGACTAGTGGGTTTTTCATCTAATTCATCTTCTTCTTCCTCATTCATATTACCATATCCTCATAAATTGTGCTTCTAGTACTTCGTGTTCTAGTGGCTCATTAGAATTAAGATCAAAAGCGGTAGTAGTCATGGGGATCATCAACCTTGTTGGTGAGGGTTCGATTCCCCCCCCCCCTCCTCTTGTAATCCCCTCCTCCATATCACCTTCCCCTACCACCAATTGCAAAAATAATTAAGAAAAAAGGATCATCAACATGAGTGAGATCATCTATATGTCTAGGTTTAGGTCTAGGATTAGGATTACGAGAATAGAACATTTTTATGTATCCTTACCTCCAATTCCAAAGCTTAAATTTTTAAATATTTTAGGAGGCATAACATAACAAATATAATAATTAAATACGAGAATTAATTCAAACAAAATAAAAATAAATATGAGAATTAAAGGAAGTAAGAGATGCAACGAGCGTATCAAACGACTTCGTAAAAGCACAATAATATAATCGTAAACCGAAAATTAATGTTGAAAGTTGAAACTTGCTCCAGCTAGTTGGCGACTTCACACAAAAAACTTAACAGCACTTGAGTAGCAATTTTATAAAGAGAGCGGGAGAGAATTAAAGTGATAGTAAGATTGGTGGGGGAAATGAAGAAGAATTGAAAGTATTTATAGTTTAAAATTAGGGTCAAAGTGTAATTTAACAAAATAGGGGGTTAAAATAAAAATGTAATTTTTTTTGGGGGGGGGGGGGGGGGGGGGGGGTAAATATCCTTTTTTGTTGTTGTTGTCAATGGTTATACACAACCATGGTCACAACTAATTTTTTATTTAAAAAAATTATGTTCAGGTGGGCCGGCCCGGGACAATATCCAGCTGGGCCCAAAAGCAATCCCCCACCCATTCCTGCGCCCTACTTTGCACAATACCTATTCCTGCGCCCTACTTTGCACAATACCTAGTGGTTCCCATTTAGTAATTTAACTTGTATTCACAGGTCGACCATTACACTTACCATGACGGTATCAAGTATATTTGTGGATATAGAGTTAAACATGAACTCAAGTTAACCTCTTTCGAAGATGAGGGATCTGATAACTAGCTACTGGAGTAGCAAGTGATGTCGGGGGTTATTGCGAGTTATGAGATCTTTATGTTAGTAGCGAATTCTTTCTGCATGGGATTGGATTCCTACGTGGAACTCGTGTATCATCTTAACAAGTATAGCTCTAGACTAAGTTGTGCGGACTCTTAATGTTCGGTGCCGCATCCATGTCGACACGACGTGGATGTGGGATCCATACCCGATACAGTAAAAAAATCTTGGGTACTTTGACCAAAATCGATAGAGATATTCGAGACAGATACAATAATTTCTGAAATCAAAACAAAAGCTAGGGTGAAATCATAATTTAGGCATACGTTTTTTTTTATTGTTAAAAGATATTTGTATTACAAAAGTCAGCAACCCGAAGGTGCTTTAAAGATATTTACAGGTCAACATCACTATCGAATATACAATGAACTCAAGAAGACTTTCATGGGCTCAATACATCATTTGCAATAGTCATGTTACACCCAAAAAACAGTAAAGAGATTACACATTCGAACTTGCTCTCAAAAAATCATGTATTCCTTTCCTTTCAAATAGTCCACCATAATTTAAGCATATTTTTATAACTCTATTTGTATATATTTGAATTATTTTTAGCCGAATTTCCGCACTCATATCCATAGCTAGATCTGTACCACCAAATTTAGAATTTAAATCATGAATGATCCGACCTCTAGATCTGGACCCATATCGTACACCCTCACCCGAGTACGAGCAACTTAGGCTTTGGATGCTCGTCGGTCGCCCGAACTATTTGTTTGTATGAATAGGTGTTTGATTGGCATGATACTAGTTTGGGTCTAGCCCACCTTGAGCAAAGTGGGAGATGTTAGATTTTCGATATGGGTCGTGGGTTGCTTTATGTGGCAAACCCCACCCATTTTGGAAGAGACAATAAAAAATAACTTCCCTGAGAGAAGTTATTGGAAAGTAACCAACCAGAAAGGAGCATTGAGCAATTTTTGCAACTGTAGAGTCCCTTCTCCTCTACATAAAGACGCTCCTTCATTTGTATACGGGGTGTGGAAAAAATACATTCGCTTGAGCTCTACAATACACACAAAAGATTAAAAGGGACATTTAGTTCGTGAACAGAACTCCGTATCTAAGAGAGACTAAAGAGTCCCATATCAAGGGTAAAAGGGATGAATGGTCTCATTATATGACTTGAGCGATCCTCACCTCTCAAGCTAGCTTTTGGGGTTGAGTTAAGCTCAAAATACATTTCTTTAATATGGTATTTGAGCAAGACACATCGCAATTCAAATTTTTCAATGTTGAGCTCCCATATTAAATTTGCCAACGCTCTAGATGTCCAGCCCTGTGGGGGTGCGAAGAGTCATATCGAGGGTAAAAGGGATGGGCAGTCACTTAATAGGCAATCGGCAATCCTCACCTCTCAAGCTGGCTTTTGAGGTTGAGTTAAGTCCAGGATCTATTTATTTAATAGAGACGAAGTACAAAATTTTTCGACACAAGCTCTGCAAAACTTCTGGTGTTGTTAACAAGTACACAATCGATGGTCTTGTTACTGTATAAATCCACAGCTTTGAACCTTATCTTGTAATAGAAATTATGAAATTGGAAATATTCATGCCAAAGTTCTACAACTAGAGTGTAGACGCTACAATTTGAACGTCAACAGCAGAATAATGTCAGACTGACAGAGAAGAATATCAAATGGAGATTAAGTTAGATAGGATGAGATGAACTCTGGTATCACTAACTTCAGTCCATAAAAATGACACCTACGACAAATAGCAATATATAAACAACCAAAGGGTACAGCACATTGTAAAGATTCAGTACAGCTTCCTTTTGTTTAGTCGTCCACATACTAGTCAGTGAAACAAAAATATGTTTTTTAATCTAGTAGTCAATTAATTAGTTATAGAAGAACTATTGATGGAAAATTACAAACAAACTAAATGAAAGCATAAGAAAAACATTAACTTGACTTAGATACAATTAATACCTTTTCAGGAGGACTTCGCATCCTAATACGCTTTTCATAGTTAAAAAATATTTTTCTTCTGTAAGCATCTGCAAATACAAAAGAAAGATTTTTTAATCTCGTGGTCTAAAATAAGGCAAACATATTTGTGTGATCATAAATATCTTGAAAAGTATAAAAGATAAAGTTTAAAATTAAATTAGTATCAAATAAAAAAATATATTATTCTTTTTAGACGGACTAAACTCACTAAAAAGAAAAAGTGTGTCGTGTAAATTGGGATAAGGGGTAATAAATGATTTTTAAAAGGGTAAAAACAATGAAGTTACGAAGAAATTACCTCCAAAGAGATACTTAGGTGGATGCTGGTGATGAGATTGTGATGTGTCGGAAAAAGAGAAAGATGGGTAATTGGGGGAAGAATAGGAGTAAAATGCGAAAGCTAAAGTGGAAGTGGTAAGGATTCCACCAACCCATTTGAGGAAAGATATTTTTGGATCGTGCCGAACATCAGTTCCAGTTAAGTGGCGAATATGGCGGAGTTGGGTTAGGGACATACCACGGATGGTTGGTGGACATCGTCGGAGAGCTGACCAAGCTGGCATGCTTTAGTTCAAAATGAGAGACTGATGTCAACGATCTTCTAAATTTATCCCCGTAATCAGATTTATCCTCACAGTTACCAAAGTAAATTATAAGTGACATTATTTTTTACAAAAGAAAAAGATTAATTTTTTTATTGAGCTGTGCAACATTTTTTTGTTGAAAGACACTAGCCTTTAATTTTTGCCTCTTAAATGGTTGGTGTTTAATTTTTGAAGCTCGCTAAAAAAGTGATTAAAAATATTTTGAGATTTCTAGTTCGAATTTCTGTTCAATCAAAAACTAAAAACAAAAATTCACAAAGCAGAGTTTTGATTCGCAACGCAAACTCTATCTTAAGATAGAATTTGCAGACAAATTATGAATTGTGAATCTAATTTTTTTTTTTTGACTGAGCTTGAATTTTAACTCAGAATTTAAAAGTTTTTTAGGCAAAATGCAAAAATTAAAGATTTACAATTTGATGGCAAAAATTAAAGATCACTCCGAAAATAAGGGCATTCTTGTGAATTGCCCATTGTGCAATTGGTCTAGATATGCCCGGAACATTATGAAATAGTCCAGATTTGACCATTATTTTTGTCAATCATTATCCCTCCTCTCCCTCTAAATGGATCTATCACCATAACAAATTGATTCTCTTTACTCTCAAAAGTATTTGTAAAACCCCAATTTATTTTGACATTTTTGAAAGTCTGGATTCATTTTTAGTTGATGACCCATTTTGAGCACTTGTGTTGCATTTCTTGTTTAGGTGCTTTGGATAGCTTGGTATTACCTTTTTGGACTTAGCAGGGTGGGATCCGAAAGGTAAGGAAAGGTTTTGAGCGCGCTTTTATTTTAGAGGCTTAAAGGCTTAAATTGAGAAACTCGGCTCTTTTTTTTTAGTATTAGCGTGTCGTTGTTGATTTGAGACTTTATATAGATCTATGATGTGTGTTTTCAATTTGATGGTATGCTCGGATTTGAACCCGAGGAGCTGGGATGCTTCTAAACCTGCAGCAACTGAAATATCTGGTATTGTTGTTTCTTTCACGGGGACACCAGACATGCATAGCGACAACAAGAGGCTACGAAGGGGTCCCCAAGTCAAACCCTGGTCAAACTTCCTGCGCAATTGCGGGGAGATGGGCCGCTATAGCGAAGGCTAGGCAAGTGTTGCGGATGCGACGAAGGTATTGTAATTTGGCATGTGGACGACGCAATTGTCCTTCTAAGGCATTGTTCCCGAGCCATCCAGCCGGGTTGTGTGTGCACAGTGGTGTTAGAAGTACTGCTATTTCATATTCAAAAGAGAGTAAATATTATGTGTAATTGAGTCATTGACTGTTATTCATACATATCATTTCATATGTTGTATATGTGCATAATTACTATGTTGATCAAGTCGTTTTACTTGCACTATTATTCTCTTTATCTGTTGATATCATATTTAACTATATAGGTTAAAGTAAGTAATTTAAAGGTCAATTCTCGCCATTACCTTGTTTGAGTTGGTCGGTGATACTTACTAAGTACGTATTATTTTTATACTCTTGCTATATTTGGTGCATTTTTTCGTGCGGATTCTGATCCATGATTGTGTCTAAAGAGGTTAATATGGAAGATTTAGAGTGAGCTGATTGTTCTAGTTTGCACTACTGTGGACTCCATTTTATCTTTAGTCTTTGTACTATTCTATCTATTTCAAATACTGTGTTTAGTTATTCAGTAGTTTCTCTCGACTTGTATCGAGTTTTTATCCATTTCAGACAGTGTATTTAGTTAATCAGTAGATGTTCTTGACTCGTATTGTAATTTTTTCGGGATTTTTCTTGTATTTCTGCACGTATGACATTTCGATTATGCTATTATGACCTTCGACTATTTGAAATCTTTATTTACTGTGTTCTTAATGGTGGGAGTGGTTCAATATACAGTAAAACCTCTATAAATGAATATCATTAGGACTTGGAAAATTATTATCTTATACGAGGTTATTAATTTATCGATAAATGAATATTTTATTAATTTATAGATAAATTAATATTTATTAATTATAGAATAATTTTTATTTTGTA
Source organism: Anisodus acutangulus (assembly GCA_029783415.1). NCBI lineage: Eukaryota > Viridiplantae > Streptophyta > Magnoliopsida > Solanales > Solanaceae > Anisodus > Anisodus acutangulus. The sequence continues at coordinate 37,087,998 of CM056506.1, read as the reverse complement.
CATTATATTTCTCAAATTAAACAATTATCCTAGTGAAAATGAAGCTTTAATGGAATCGCCTACGGACGAAAAATTATTCAAGGAGTAATGAGTATGAAAGATGATGACAATCAAGATCCAGATGATAGTAACGCTATACCACATGTTTCTCCAAAAGAAGCTTTTCTTGCCATAGAGATTTTGAAGAATTACTTGCTTCAAAATGAAAAGAATGTGCCGAATGTAATTTATGCCCTCCAAAAAGTTAAAGATGAAATTGAGTTCAGTTCGCATGAAAAGAAGAACCAATTGACTATAGATACATATTTTAGAAAAGCATAAAATTTGAAATAAAAATTATTTAGGAAGTGCTTTATTTTATGAATTAAATATGTAATTTTTACACGTATTTAATGAATTATTATTTATATTTTCAGTGGGCTTCAAGATATTTTTTAAAATTATTATCTTATGCATTTATCGATGTTATTATTTTATCTATTGGCCCAATTCGGAATCGAAGAAAATTATTATTTAATTAAAATTATTAATTTATCGAATATTCATTTATCGATGTTTTAATCAGTTCGCCTATCGCGTTGGGATATACATGCCATCCCAATTTGAATAAATTGAATTGTGACAGTTTCACGACGAAACACTATTGGAGATATTATTGTAGCAAAGGATGGTCAATAAATGTTTCATGGCTGATCAAAACGCGTACAAAATTACTAGTTATTATATGTGAGAAAAGGAAAATAGAAAATTCATGAAATAGGGGCATTTGACTATTTTCTCACCAAAAATTTCAAGAGAAAACAGTCAACTTGCTTGCGCCAATATCATCGGGAAATAGAGAACGAGAATTTTTATGAAAGCCTTTCATTTGCTTATTTTCGATAGAAGTTTGATTTTCCCAGAATGTATTCTAATTTTTGGCTTAATTCTTCTTCTGATGATCGATTCAACCTCTGATCAAAAAGATATACCTTGGTTATATTTCATCTCTTCAAAATTAATTTAAATAGAGAGTTGTCTAATCGCTTAAATTAAAAATAGTATTCCTATTCTAATTTATATTATATGATATAGTTAGAATTTCGATAGTCAAACTTCTTTATTTTGACTTGATATTTACAATCTTTAAAGTTTTTAAAAAATAATTTATATATTTAGAAACTTCATAAAAAATACTATAAATAACAAGAATTAACAATTTAAAATATTTAAAAAGCATACGAATATATCACGGTTTCTCATAGCATGTGAAAGGCATGAAAAATGCCAAGAATAAACTAAATTATCCAGGTATCATCTTTAAATTGTTTACTATACAATTAATTACATTTAATTAAAAAAAATTGGACTTCTTTTTCCTATTGTTTTTTCTCTTTCTTTCTTATCACTAAACTCACCTGAAACCACCATTGTTGCTACAACCACACCTCCCCATGCATGGCCCTTTCCTTCTCCTCCATCTCCATTATTTCTTTTCTACCACTTGATATCATATTGTAATTTTTTTTTAATCTATTAACCTTTCATCTTCCTGAAGTCATCCAAAATGGTAATAAAAAATTCATGATCTGAAAAGATCATAGAAATACACAAAGAGAACGACATGACCGATGAAAAACTCCGTCCGAAACACCTGAAAATAAAAATAAAATACAACGCCATTAACACTTTCATCTATAGAGGGGGAAGAGGAGAGAGCAACAACGCCGTGATGTGTTAATGGAGTTTCTTCAACGACGAAACGCAGGAGAATACCAACTCCGGCCAGGTCTGAACATTTCAAAATTTTCTGGTAAAGCCAAATCCGCAGAAATGATCATTAATTGGAGAGAAAATGGGGTAATTTGGATTTTTATTTTGAATCCTATATTACGGATAGAAAATTGGAAAAAAGTAATTGAGTTTCATCAATTTTCCGGTGAAATCGAGGAAGAAGAAGAGTGTTTTGATAAAAAGAAAATATTAAGGGAAGAAGGTAAAAAAAAAAAAATCCGGTACACTAAATTCCCACGTACGTCGGAGAAGGATGACATCAGGGTCTATTGTATCCAACCTTAACTTGCATTTCTTCAAAAAACTATTTTCATGACTTGAATTCATGAGTTCCAGATCATATGACATCAACTTTATCAGTTACTTTAAAATTACCATTTGAAGAAGGTAATAAAACAAATATTAAAAAATAATAATATACACATGTCAAATGCGTGTATAACATCTCTCCACATAAAATTTGAGATTATCTTAGAAAGAAATTAATAAATTTGCTTTTTTAATATGTAGTGTTAATAAATGACCCGATTAATTTGAGTGTAAACTTTGACATTTTGGGTATATTTAGGAGTTAGGTTGCCATATATGTATTTTGCCATTATGAAAATAACAATAAATTCGACAAACTAATTGTGCAGAAATTGAGTAGAAAAAAAACATTGACATTCCACTGTCGAAATTTTGGTCTGTCGGCGCGTAAGACGTCATTCAAAACCAGTATTATCCCTTAATATACACATGAATTAAAATACATGTCATTTTTAATTACAATTACGTGTTTACATATGCCTATATTTTTTTAATTAATATCCACCTATTCTTCTCCATCACTCCATTATACTCTCCATTTCAGCCATTTTTGACTCATATACTCACCAAAAAAAGAAAGAATAATAAAAACTCATTTCTTACATGCAAATTTCTCGGAGTTTGATCCGTTTTCTTGCCAGTTTAATTTGAGGCGTGTTTTTGGTTGATTGAATTTCAATTTATTGTCCGTTTAACATATCAATGGAATAAGAGTATTTAATGTCGCCATCAAATTGCCAAGATAAATATTATCAACTCAGTTTCTTGTACACATCAATAAGAAAAAGGAGGAGGCGATCCAAAATCAAGGTTAATATATTTCCTTTTTGACTTTTAATTTGTTGGGTTATGGATAAGTAAGAAGATACTAGTAATTATGTGAAATGAATTAACTTTGGTTTATGTTATTAGTTACAGTGATGATGGAATGATTCTGTTGTTGGTTTTTGAATTCAAATTTATGGTGTGGGAAATAATTGTAATTTATTGTCTTTCATGACAATTCTACCTTTTCTCGAGTATGATGGCGGTAATTATTATGTGGTCTGCTGCTTTTTTTTAGCTTTGGATGTTACCCTTTTTTTGACTATATGTCTACTTCATTTAGACTTTGTCGAGGGCCACAAGTATACTATGTTTGCTTGATAGTAAAAACACATCCAATTCTTGTACTAAACTCTCTCTGTGTGCGGGTTCAGAAAAAGGCCGGACCACTAATATCTATTATACGTGTTTTTATTCTACATTTCTTCAAGAGTTTTTTTCATGACTTGACCTGTGATCCGGGGTCACGTAGCAGCAACTTCATCAATTATGCTAATGCTTTCCTTCTGTCTTTTATTTTGTAAATTAAATTTCACATGTGAACCTTTCTCTCAAGATGCTCACTGATATAAATTCAGCTATTATTTTTTTGGAAATACCGGGCATATATGTGTAGCCGTTATCTTTCTTGTACTAAAAAAATGTAACTTTTTCTGTTGTCTTTCTTTTTCTTTTCGTTCTTTTTTTTGGGGGTTGGGGTAAAAAAAAATCAAAATAATAAAATTTAAATACTCTTCTTCAAATTATACATTACATACTCTTTTTCTACGAGATGTTGAAATTTTTTTGTACCATATAGTATGTAGATTAATCTCCATAATAAAAGAAATTAAGGGTCTTGTATTCAAATATTCAAACAGTGTTCTTGCTATCGAAAGCGGGGGTATGGGGCTTAAGTCAAACTAATCATCGAGTTCAAATGTACTCTTAAAGTTATGATTTTTAAATTTTGTGGTTCTATCCGAGGTTCAAATGCTGTCAATGGACCATGTATGCATTTCTTTTTGCCTTGTTGAGTAGTATTTGAGTCATGCTACAAGGATGACGGGTGCCTAAAAAATGGTAATGCTTTTCAAGATTGAAGCTTGATTTCTGTTTTTGCAGAATTTACTTTGTGCAGACGAGATCAAGTGGTGCCTTGTTTTTGAGGAATGCTTTCATATTCGAGTAGTGATTTGCATTTATTTAGCTCCCATGTAAAAATGTTTAATTTGGAAAACTAAAACAATTCTGGTCTGACTACAGAGTGCCTGGTTTAGTCACTGTCTAGCTGAGGAATAGATGGAGGGGAAGCAGCATGGACAAAGCGTCATCGCCAAACTTATGGGGCTTGATGAGCTTCCACCTAAGCTGCCTATCCCTAGTAATAAGAAAAGAAGAGTGCTCTCAGAGAACTATCTTCAGAAAATAGCATCGATAGGTTTACGAGAAAAGAGCTCAATTTTAGTTGGCTGCTCCAACACACAGAAGCAGCAAGAAGTTGTAAAGGTATTCGAAGCTCAGATGCAACACACCTATAGCCATGAAAAGTCAAGCCAAAGCGCTGCCAAGGCCAAGATGCAAAAATATACCGATTTTTTTGTTAAGGAATCTGATAAATCCGATTCTGAAGATTTTCTTTCTGATAGAGGTGAGTTACCAAGATATCTTCAGCGAGCATATGGATTATCAACCAAGCACGATCTTCAGGTTTCTAGACCAGTTAATTTAGCTGTATTCAGTGGTCCCAACTATGTAAACGTCAGCAAAATAGCCAGTAATTCTACCAGAACTACTAATGGAGATACTATGAGATCACTTCCAAATGGGCCAGTAGATGATGATGAGGCAGACAGAGAGTGTGTTATTAATAGTATGGAGCCTCTAGGAAATAGTTTTAGAGTTCCAAGGGGAATTGCACAACAAACAAGCCACTCTGTATGGGGCAAAGTTAATCATAGTTCTAAACCGATACCTAGAGCATTAAAGGTTAATGAGTCTTTTCTCAAGCTACCTTCCTCAAGTTTATTTAATAACACAAGAGAAGATGCTTCCCTACCTTCCTTTGCAAACAGGTCATTTATGGCCATAGAATCGAAGAAACAAATCACTGAAAGATGGAAACTGACCAATGCTTGTCAAGAAATTGTAGTAGGTTGTAGAAGCCACATTCTTGAAGAAATGCGTGCTATGGCTGAGTTGGAAACAAGGCCACAGTATATGGATATGCACATTAGGAGATCAGGCTCATGTAGTCCTTTGTGTATCAATGGCAAGGATGGTCCAACGTATGATTGTAGTAGGAGTTCACCACTGGATTCTAGAGTAGCCTTGGGAAGTCCTATGAACAGGATCGACAATGAAGCATCTAAATATGGCTGGCATCTGAGGAAAAAAGAAATTGTTGAGGGGAAAGATTCCATTCCTTGTAACTTAAAGCAGAAAGCTGGTTTAGAATGTAGAGACTTGAGTTCCGTGCTTGATCAGTTATCTGGTTCCATTAGTCCTTGCATAGGCTCAGCATACGGCCAACCTGAAAAGGATATTACATTAGAGAGAGACAGTTTGTATAGAGGCAGCAAACATGATTCTGTAGTTCCACACTTCTCAAATATAAGTCCTGGTAATACAGTGGCCAATGCAATTGCAGGGAACAACAAAAGTTCTTCCAGGATCACTGATGAGCTCCAATCTGAAAGCCATTCATATATAGAAGATGTCAATACTTCTACCATTCCTGTTGGACAGGTCTGTGTTTACTTGTGCTACCATTTAAATGACTTATAATCTCCATGGTAGTTTAACTTCCTGTTAGTTTCTAACTTTCTATGAACTAATTCTAAGTCATGGAACCTTTTTGTTATTTAAGAGTTTCATTATCTGTTGATATTTTAGAACCAAATGATATCTTTTTGTGTTTCTTTATCTGTTGATATTTTAGAACCAAAATGATGTCTTGTATTTTGATTCAAGAATTGGTTGCAGTGTCATTCCTATGAATTCCTAGGTTGTTGACTTATTTCAAAGAAAAGGTTCAGCACATGTTTCCACATGCATTTAGAACCCTGGACTTTGTATTTTCAATTTATACGAAACGATGTGAGTCGAAGTACGTTCCATTCAACCTCAAGAAAGTTGGATCAAGTTGTAGTCATCTGCTTAGTATCTAACAAGTTGTTCTTCAATTGATAGAAAAATGGATGAGATAGGTAGGATCATAGAAGGGGAGCCTTGGAGTAACTAGTAAATTTGATGCCATGTGACCAGGAGGTCATGAGTTCAAGCCGTGGAAACTGCCTCTTGCAGAAATGCAAGGTAAGGCTGCGTACAACAGACTCTTGTGGTCCGGCTCTTCCCAGACCCCGCGCATAACGGGAGCTTAGTGCACCGGGCTGCCCTTTTTTTATAGGTAGGATCATAGGCAGATATGTATTTGAAAACGGTGACCAGTCACCAAAAAGGAAAAGGACAAGGAGAAGGACATTTTGGTTGCTTCATCTGAAACTTTCTAGTGTTTGATTGAGTATTGCATTATTCTGCATATATCAGTGTAATACGGTAGAGCAATTAAGTTAGGAAGCAGTTGACCGTTATATCTTTCTCAATACTAGTCTCCTGCTATTTTCTTTTGAAGAAAGGATCATGAACAGGTGAAAAAATAAGACAGGAATTAATACGTCCACGTGAAAGAAATATCATTGAAGTGTCAATTTGTGTGGTAAACTTTCCAAAAGGAAGTAAAATTAACCCATACTTACAATTCTTCACAAGCTTGATGTCATAAAAAGTTACTATTGTTTCATAGGCTGTATCCGATCATCTTATGAATAGTATCCCTATGACCCATGTTATTTTCTTTTTACCCTCAAACTTTAGGAGTAATAGGTTCTTATGTAATAAGCATTGAACCTTTTAACTATTTTCCCCCAGCATAAGAAGAACAATATCCTTGTTCTGTCTGGTGGAATCAATTAGTTAGTGACAGTATGGTTTAGGTGAAAAAAATATGTTCTGGTTGGTTGACTTCCATATCGGGTTATGTTGAGTGGACCTTGACATTCCAGGGAACATACTGTTGGGTTACAAGGATTTGCAAGAAACGGAAATTACAAGTAACTGCTTTATGTAAGAATTGAAATTACAATTCAACTAGAAAACTGAAAATTACAATATAACAACAAAACTGAAATTACAATATTTGTTGAACAAGAAGACCGGAAAACTGTTTTGATTTTTGCTGAGTCGAGTGTGGCAATCTGTCCTTAAGACAATATTGCCCCGTATGTATCCTTTATACGTCCCGGACAATTCGTCTCCCAAGATAAAACAGCAATGGAACAATTGAGCAAAGGAAACTCAAGAGCTACCGTGAAGAATATTGAATAAGAAATGATGCTTGGAAGTTATAGGAAGAACTGATTTTCTGGTTGTATATTTTCGTGTATATCAAGTGTGCCTCAACAATGGTGTAAGGGGTGTTTATATAGGTGATGAAGGGACTGTTTGACTGCCTCCATAACAGCCATTATTGGCCAAATAATGACCATTATGGAGGTAGTAAAGCCACCAAATTAAAGGGTGAAAGACCAACGGATTTGGCCATTATAGGAGGAGTAATTCAGCCAAAATAAATGGCTGAATTGAGTGCTGGACGTTTCTGTTCCTGTCTGCCGAAATTCTGAATTTCTGGAAACTTCAGGGACCAAACTGTACATCTTGAAACTTCAGGGACCGAACTGTACATCTGAAGCTTCTGGGATCAAACTGTACTTCTGGAAAAGTTCTCTGGCCCAAAAAGATAATATCAGAAGGCCCACAGCCCGTGAGCCCGTGAGCGGACCGGACGGGCGGGCGGCGGCGCGCGTGTGGTCTTTCCTCGAACTGAAGAACATCTAGGTCCTCCCTCCTTTAAACACATGGGATACCCCTTGGGGTCCCAAACCCCAAACCAATTTCGAGTCTTATATACACAACAATTCTTTCTTCCTCTACCGATGAGGGAGAATTGAACACAACACCACACTTTCCATGCTTCAAACACCTCACTTCGTGAACCAATATCTCTTTCATTTCTCAATGAAATTTGACGATTCTTGGCCCTACGGTTATCTACGTACTTAGTACATCATGCATGTGTGAAGAACCGGATTCTCCAACATACGTAACACTAGTGTTTAAGCCGTTAAAGTTGGTCGGTCGCAACTCCCGCCAAAGGCTAATTTCCAACACATACTTCAATTATTATGCTGCCATGCTTGCTTTTACACAAGAAAAAGAATTACCTTGAGAGCAATTTTTTTTCTCATACTTCAAATTATAATTGAACTGTGTCAGCAGATCATTTCTACATTAAAGTTTCATATGAGATTGCTTGCATCTTTATATTTGAGCTCCAATTCATGTTGGACATCATGGCTGTAAGAACTTTTTCTTTCCTTTGTTCGTTAAATTTATCTGCAGATTAAGATGACTCACAAGGGGAATGAAGTGCAAATAAAATTAAATTGTTTTGCCAGACATTTGTTTGTTTGAAGAAGGGTTCAACTCTTCCACTCACTTTTCCCTGATTATTGGTTGATAAGGTTTCATATGTGTCTCCACAAAACAATTGTCCTTTTTTTCTTTAAATACTTTTAAAAATGCATGAATCCAAGGGTTTGAAACCATTAGGAGAAATTTCTTGGACCAACACGGTGCAAGTTAGGTTAACCTTGGGTATGTTTTGTTGAGTTGCTCATGGTGCCCACATTTTACTAGCATGGATAGCTCCCCTGTGGTCCATCTGTAAAGTCACTCTATGTCACCAAGAGAACAAACAAACAAATGAACATACCAAAAAAATGAGAAAATGTTGTGACTTGTTGGCTCTCTTTCTCTCTCTGGTGTATGAGCATTTGAAACTTAGCTTTGTGAAGAAGCAACTACAGTTGCAGTGTTAGTTCATATATATGTCATATTGCTTAAGATGGCTTTTCTGTTTCAACAGGAATCGTGGAAAGAAGCACGTGAGATAGGAGCACTTTCTACCAAACACACCATGGTTGACCGAAAATCTCCTCAGAAGCTGAGAGAAACCAATCAAGCTAGCCCAAATTCAGTTTTGGAGCCACCTTTCAAGGAGGAGAAGCTCTGTGCCTCTGAATTGAATGATAGATATGCTGATCTATGCAGTAAGAGAATGCAAATAATCTTCACTATTTTTTCTTCAGTTTTTATCTTATACTCATTTCTGGTTGTCCTAAAACTTTTGGCAGCTGTAGCAATGCAACTTGAGCTTCTTGATACCAACTCAGAAGAATCATATTCAGAAGGATCTGAAATGGCTATCTCAAGTGATGACGTTTTTGAAAGAGCATCTCTTGATCTATGTCAAGAGGATACAAAGATATTGATAAACTTCAACACTGAAGAAAGTAGGGACTATTCCTACCTTGTTGATGTTTTAGATGAGGCGAACTTGCAAGGCATGAACTTAACAGTGGACTATAATATCTGGAATTCTTCTGAATGTCTTGTCAATTCCACGGTGTTTGACATGTTAGAGAAGAAATACCGGAAGCAAGAGTCTTGGCCAAAATCAGATAGGAAGCTTCTGTTTGACTGTATAAATTCAGGGTTGAGTGAGATTCTGCATTCATTTATGGATATCTATATGATGGGAAAATCTTTGAAAAGAAGGTTTCATTTTACGTTGGGGAGAAATGAAGTTGAGGAAGAGCTGTGGAAATTGCTGGTCAGTCCGAAAAAGGAAGTTTGCAAGGACATGTCTGAGAAAGCACTTGGGAATGGAACAAGGTGGTTGAAAATGGAGGAAGAAATTGGTACCATATGTGGAGAGATAGAAAGCTTTTTGTTTGAGGAGCTAGCTGCAGAATTAGCTTATTATTGAGAATATATAAAATGGATTTTCAACTCTCTATCGCGAGTTATTATGGCAGAAAATGTAGTGTTTCCATCAACAGTTTTGGCATGAAATTATTAGATGTGATGCATATTTTAGTTCTAGTGACTTGAAAAGAAGTGAAAGATTTGGCATTATTCTTATCAGATTGATTTCAATTGTATAGTATAATTACAAAAGTATTGTGTTTTCCCAATAGTAATTGTTTTATGACGAGGAACCGCGCACAGGGTAAACCGCGCTCCTGTGCAATAGCCCGCAAACCACACAGGAGAGATAACCCGCACGAGGCCTCGTGAGACGAGCTCCATCCAGAAGGAAAATCCATATTGTCGTAGGCAGGGGATTTCGAACATGTGACCTCCCTTATGGAAGCCCCAATAGTAATATTTTAGAGGACAGTGCATGACGTAGAGAAATTTGGTATTAGGGGTGTTAGTGATACGGTTCGATGGTTATATAGAATTTTGGCCTGGGAAATGAGCCAAACCGACTCGGGCTTGGCTCGACTCACCTATATTTAGCTCGGCTCAATTTGATTAAATCTTGAATTTAGTTGAGCTCGATTGGCTTGCTTTAATCATATAATGATTACTTCAAAATTAAAATTCACCTATTAAGCTTAAATAAGTTGTCACTATGTCAATTTAATAATTAGTAATTGTTAAAATAAATTTATAATTTTGTACTTTTTTAATCAATTCGATGTAATTGAACTTTTAATAGCATAACAAATAACTAGCACATACAATCTCAACTTGCAATATCAAGTAACGAAGCAAAAATTACATAAGCAGTCACAATTTTTTTTATTTTTTTATTGGGAAGGGAAAACGGGGGGAATACAATGTTCGGCTCGATAGAATTGTTTAGAATCCTCTCCTAGCTTCCTCTTTTCATAGATATGAAGACTATAAAACGGGGGATTCGAACCCTTACCAACAAAGTGAAAGTTTAGGTAGCCAACCAACTGAGCTGACATGCACATAAGACATAATCTTTGGCTAAACATGTATTGTACATGCGTATAACTCCAAAATATAATCTAGCATAGATTTAATGCTTACAACCTCTTCACTAGCATGCTACTATGCTCAAATAATTAAGTTATCAGTCAAGTCACTCAACAAAAAAAATAATAGGCAAATAAACCCTGACATGTCCCTTGATATCTGCATAAACGCTCGTCAACTTGCCTATACGTTACCCCTTATCCTTAGATCATTTCATTTATCATTTAGTTGGGAACAACCCCCCATGGAAGTCAAAGTCTTAACTTATCTTTGTTCGAGCAAAGATTTAATCTTCCTAAAAGCTCTACCGCATCCGAAACTCATCAAACGAGTCCAAATTATCAGAAGATTACTCTACAATGTTAAACGAGTCCAATGATACCCATATTGCAATATGAAAAGAATCAGAATAAAAGGTCAATTAAAAAGTCAAACCCAAGTCCCAGGCTCAAAATCTAAAATTGAATGTATTTCTAAGTTACCCATAACCTCACAAGTCTAAATCAACAATTAGAATCCCAATCCAAGTTCAATTCGATAGTCAAAATCACCTAATTACACCTTCTTGAATTTGGGTCTAAAATTTCCAATTTACATCTTGGATTACATGTATAGAAGACAAATACAAGGTTAGAGTCATGAGATAGTCATAAATTCATGTTAGAATCACTTATCTCAAGCTTGTGGGTTAAAACCAAGCCAAAACCTCTCAAATGTGAGCTCCACAAGTTAAAAAATAAAACAAAATAAATTTAGCGCGTGAGAATTTTGATTTATTCCTGAACAGACCCTCCATCGCGATCGTGATGGCCCTCTCAAGCTATGGACCCTCTTCTTCTACCCGATAATGTAGTCTTGTCTCGCGATCACAAAACAATCCCCTCTCTCGTCCACTTCATGGTCATGTAACTCTGCTTCATATTCGTGATTCGTTGCTAGCTAGTAGCCCACGATCGCAGTCCCGGTGCTAGCAATCGCAATGCACTAAGTGACACACCCCAACCTTAGGGGTATGGCCGACACCCTGTACCTTACGTCCCGAGAGCGCCATATTATTATACCTCGCATTTTCGCGCTCGTAAGCGTCGTAAGTAAAGTAACGTAAAGCCAATGAGGCTATTTTTGAATGGAAACAAGTTTAAACAAGTGTGACGTATGATTCATAATAATTTGGGATTAAACAGATCAAAGAAATTAAGTTCGTCGAAACTGAGGGAAAGACGGGTAGAATTTTGGACCTGATTTTTGGCTCAACTTCTCACGGGTGTATCTCCTAGTATATAAGGAAGTATGAAGTGCATAACCTATCTAAATTCTAGTTCAGAGAGTCTACTTTCTAATGCAACTAACAATTTGTTAAATATGAGAAATATTGTGAGAGTTATGGACCATACAAAGTTGTACGATCCGTAGAAAAATGTACAGACCATAAAATAAAATACGGCCCATACTTTGCTTGCATAAAACAGGGCGGTGGAGGCACTTTTTATGGTTTGAATTACATAGCTCGACTTGGGGACCTCATTTCACGCCTAAACATACCCTAGCACATCTCTCTTACCCTCTCAACGGCTTCATAACACCTTGGAACCAAAATCAAAGGTGAAATACGCATCGTAGAAATCGTCTTCTCTTTTATCGTAGCGATCTTTGGAGACTTCATATCCATGAAGCAACCTCTTTTTTGGAATGGTTCTTGCACCGTAAGGTAAGATTTATCTTCTACATGATTTACTTAGGATTCTATAAGTATTTGGGTGAAGTTGTTGGAGAATTCTTAAAGAACAAATGTTGGTACAATCTTAAAGTTATGCCTTGTGATTGTGGATTGTTTTATATGATCTGAAGGTACTTCATGAAGTTATTGGGTTATGTATAGAGTGGTGGAAGTGAGTATAAATAATAATGAAGATTGTGGCGACAAGAGATGAAGAAGGTGATCTACAAACAAACCTCTAAAGTTACGCTCATAAGTTGTACGATGAATTGCCTAAATAAACGTCCCTATAAAATATGAATTTGATATTGATATCAACCTTTCATATGATGTAGATAATCATTCGTAAGGCTTACGAGAACTTGTGGGACTCCGATAACCACGACGGCAAGGTATGTAAGGCTTACCCTTTTTTCTATCGGCATGATCATAAAGAAAATGTCAAAGGATAAAGGTTCCGTATTCGAACTCTATTATTGATGAAATTAAGGTATAAGAAGCAAGTCCATTCTTATTATAAGGAATCATATGAATCTTATTTGTTCCTTTATGTGATGAAATTCCCATACTTTAGAAAGTCACTCTCATCTTGATGTAACATAGTTGCTTGTTGATTCCTGAAAGCTAAAGAAAATGGTAAGAGTTGTCCCTTCGTATTAACTTATATAGAAAGGTAAAATGATACGTTATTTGCATAAGGATAGTTGGAGGTGGATCGACCTTACGTCACTCCGACAGGCTTACAGAGTAGTCCATATTCCTCATATGGTTCTCACATATATAGATATGATACTGATTAAATTACCCACAGAGGCCTATGGCGTTATATACGCAGCTATACAAATACGATATTGATTATATTTCCCACAGAGGCATATGACGTTATAAACACAGCTATACATATGTGATATTGATTATATTGCCCACAGAGGCCTACGCCGTTATATACGCGACCATATTTCATCTATGTACATTACGGTCCACAGAGGTACTTCTGAATTATAGGTTGTTTGTTTGGGTTTCCTTTGCTGAATGATGCATTCCTTTACATTTACTCATGCCTTACATGTTTAGTACATTATTCGTACTGATGTCCCCTTTCTGGGGCACTGTGTTTCATGCCTGCGGGTATAAATAGCTAGACGATGCTCATTTTCAATAGAATCTCAGCTCAACGGTAATGTTAGAACTCTTCACTTGTTTTGGAGATGTCAGATAGAGTCAGTATGCTTATATATATACATTTACGAGTATGGCGAGGCCTTGTCCTGACATGGTTGTTTGTTATATGACTCTTAGAGGCTTGTAGACTAGTGGGTTATGTATTGTTGTTCTGTATGGCCTTGTCGGCCTTATGATATATGTACACATGTTGGTTCTGTTGTCACTTGTTCAGTTTGTTATTTTTAGTTTCTCTTGTGATTGTCATTTTGAGGCCTTGTCGGCCCAAACAGTTATATGTTCACGCTATGATATATAGGTGGTACGCTCGGGCCATTCAGGTGCCGGCCACCCCCCGAGCTGGGGTGTGACAAACTTAGTATTAGAGTCGGTCTGTCCTAAGGAGTCTACAAGCCGTGTCTAGTAGAGTCTTGTTTATGAGTGTGTTGTGCACCACACTTATAGGCGAGAGGCTGCAGAACATTTTAGGGATAATTTCCATTCTTTCATCTCATAGATCGTGTTATAGAGCTAAGTCGTAAGGATTCAAATCTAACTCGTACTTTATACAATTTTCGTAATGCCAATTAGGGAATTCGTATCCGTAGTAAGTGAATGAAATATCCCTACCGAGTTAATGAGATGCCAAAGGTGCAATTATTATAAATTTTTTTAGAATGTGAGTATTTGTCTTGCACATATACATGGAAGGTAATACGAGTGTATAAAGGTGATGTGTTGATTTTAGGATGACTAAGTAAGTGTAAAGTATGTCCCGGAAGAGTTTAAGACTTATCATATTGACTGAAGTATGTTCGACAAAGATTGCGTGTTTCGGAGGAGTCTCATATGAAAGGGTAACAATGAGTTGAGACTTGTTTATAGATGTATCGGGATGTATAAGAGTTAAATGGATTGAAGAGAATACATTTTGATAAAATCTGCAAGTTCCTCGAATTACGACCCAAATGTATGGATCGTACAAAATTATACGGACCGTACAATTGAGGATTTGAACCGCTTTTTCCTGCCATTTTTAAGTTCTTGGTTTGATTATATAGTCCAAATGTATGGACCGTACAATTGTACCGTACTTCTGGGCAGTGGTCGACTTTTAAGTCCTTATATTTTTATGAGCTACGATCTAGAGCTTATTCCTCATTTCCTAAAACCCCGAGCAACTCCTTAAGCTCCTCCAAAGTGTTTCTAAGAGTTCTTGATGATTCAAGCAAGGTTCAGAAGTAGAACAACATGGTTCTCTCCATCGGAAAATCGTAAGCCTAGTCTATTATTTATCCTCTTTTCTTAGGTGATTGTGGAGGTTGTTTTGTGCAAGCAAATGGTGTTAAAAGGGCTGACTTTAATCCCTAAAGGTTAGTTTTATCATCTCCTTGTTGGGTTTGAACTCTTACAAGTCGTAGTGGATTGTTTTGCTAAGATCTTGTAGCTCAAATCCTAGCCCGACGTGCAGCAAAATAGGTAGACGTCCTAGCCCGACGTGCAACGACATGGACGGGTATGAGAAATGACTATGAGGTCTGAATGGCTAAATGTTAACATGATATATTGATCAGATGATTTAGCTCTCTGGATCAAGATATGTATTGATATTGGCAAGATCGCTCGGTTAGACAGAAAAAGAATTGGAGCTTCGAAGGATTATTATGATAAAAGATATTGAGAAATTGCAAGGTAAGCAATCAAATAGTAAAAGAACAAACTGCAAGGGAGAGGGGAATCCTTAGAGGTTATTAAGACAGGAGCCCTTAAGATTTTTTCCATAGTTAGAAGATAGAACGTCTATCGAGATTTCATATGTCAGTTATGAATGCATGACGTCCTATCCATGTAAATAATTTAGTAACCCCTAGTAAGAGGGATTGGATTAGAGCAAATTGTAAGTTGTTAAGGGAGCATAAAAGTATGGAAGGAGTTGAGACAATAATATATTTTCAGGGCGGAAACCTCTAGAGAATAGAAAGTGGTTCTCCTCTTACAGAGGAGGTAGCACGATGAAGAATTGATACATAACTTATCTGATAGTTTAATGAGAAAACGAGGAGGTTACGACGAAGGATTTCAAGACGAACCAAATCGTGTCATCCAGATTTGACGAATGTGACCTGACTATGGCATGAGGTGTAAGTGTCAATTCTAAGAAAGGAATGGCAGCAACCTCCTGATTAATTAAAATAGGCAATGGTAAGAGCCGCTAGATATATAAGGCTCAGGAGAGAAGAGCATGGCTCGTAAGTGAAGACAAAAACATATAATCCCATAAATGAGATATTCAGAATTAGTAAATAAAGGGAGTAAATTGAGCTAAGACAAAATATGATATATGAGGCCGGAAGAGCCGTCAAATGATGTAAATTCTACAGCATAAAATGGTCTTAGAGCATGGAGTTTTAACTTCCCCGGTAAATAATCACAACTTTCAGAAAGCAATACAAATGGAAATTAACGATAAAAGGTCCAGCATAAAACGATTCAAGTTAAAAGTCTAGGGATTCCTGGCAAAGAGATCCAAGCAATCAAGTACGCGCTCAAAACTGGCACTGTTAGAATGGAAATAGATATGAAAATAAGAGGGATAATGGTGGATAATTAAAGATATCCCAGATCCTATATGGGTATATGAGAACAACATTGCTAAAAGTATATTTCTAGGGATGCTAACCAAGACTTCGAATATATTTATTTAAGTATAAGTATATCTAACAGGGAAGTACGCTAATAACTGTCGTTTGATATGTCGGTTGACTAAGAAGAAAACCAAGGATTATAACCTCGAGTGGAACTTGAGGCCAAGTATGCAAGGAACTCCTGGATAGAAGCTGAGATAAACTAATGCATGGCAATGCACATGTTTATGATGAATTAGGGAATGAATTCGTTTACGCTTAGCAGACGGTTGGGAAACCAAGAAGGCATGCAGACACAAGACTTAAGGTCGGAACAATGAGTACGCATTACTAATACAACATGATATCATTAATAACTATAGATACCTATGAGTCTCCTTAAAGAGAATAACGGTTCTTGAGATTAAGAAGTAAGTAAAGGCGGGCCCAGATGGTATAGTAGAGTATGACCCCCAACGAGAATGATACGGTTCAGAAGTTAAATTACAACGGATGGAGTTACTAACTAGAACTCAATAGTAGTATTCTTAATGGTCGAAATAAAACAACAAGGATAAAGGACTTCCATTCTAGTACAATTTGAAAAGAGAGTTTAATAGAACATGACCATAGCCTTTAAGGAAAATTAAGGTAAGCGAGTTGAGCGACTTATCCTATCTAAAGGTCGAGGAATGAAAAAAGACTATCCAGAAGAGCTTTATTAGTTAATAGAATCTTTGTGCAGAAGTTATCAACGTTGCCCCTATGGCAGAAGTAAGGATATAGTAATCGAGATAAATGGAGGCAGAGTTCTTTGATATTTATGTCGATTATATGTTCCAAATGTGGCTCATTTATAAGAACAAGATTTGAGCGGAAGTACGTTATTTCCGGTATTATACTTACCTTGGTTCAACGAAGGTGCATCATGGTATGAGAGATAAGTATTGGCGTGATAATGCGGCAAAGATAATTGACAAGTGGTGTAACGACCCAATAGTTGACAAGTGAGGACAAAGTATCTACGCTCAGTGGGCCAATGTAGAGAATGTATTTCCCGACATGGAAATAGAAACGTGTTTCAAGGATAAAGTTCAATATGAACCCACCTCGTTCTTATCAGAAATGTTACCTAGATGGTTAATGATCGACAAATTTATAAGGATGAACCATTTCTTATTAGAGTAAACTATCCGCACAGCAAGAACTATGCAAGTAAAATATATTAAGAAGACTGTACAGTTTCAAGACATTCTAATGCCTATCATCTCAAGTAAAGGGACTTAGTTATCGTGAACTTCTAGAGATTCCTCCAGGAAGGTTTGGGGCATGGAGAAATCCTATTATAGATTAATACGGAATATGAGGTCAGCCAAAATGCGCAATTTATACAGCAGGCAGGTATGCTAAATTTCAAAGAAGAAGGGGAGAATCACTCATCCCACAATAAGTTACGTATCATAGTGGCTGTCATTTTATCATCTAGAAGGAACCTTATAAGACCTGGTATAGTCAGAGGTATAGATCTTCTACCGATTGATTCGATATAAGAAAAAAAATGAGAGTGTGTAAGCTTGAGTTAATCCACCAAATGGTAAAAAGAAATAAAGCCTCTTCAAGGGCAAGTGTTAATAATTTAGGATTTGCCCGGGGATCACCTACTGGTATGCGAAACCGAGATCTAAAGAATGGAATTTATAATTAAGTATTTCTAAAGGTTCTTGCCCATAAAGTATAATGAGATTTGACCAGTAAAATAAGTTTAGCCCTAGAGATATTGGACTGTATAAGATTACTTAAAGTTTTGGCCTAGTGACTTATGACATAGGGTTACCACTGTGAGTTAAAGAAAGTCTAAATCAACCTTCCACGTATCGATATTGCAGCAGAGTAAGGTAAATTTATTTCACATATCCCTAGTCGGGAACGTTCAGAATATAAAGAATTGCCTTATGGATATACCTCAGTTACTATGCTATATCGTTTAATATGAAAGTTGCAAATTAAAGAGATACCCTCTGATAGGGAACATTGTAAAGGAAGTGATCTCAGAAGTTAGGAAAAAAACATGAAGTCTAGGTATCCTTAGTTTATTCCAACAAAACAATTATATCGACACTCGTGCGATACGATTTTTCCATTTCCTATTTTGTAGTGATAAAATTTATCTCGTATGCCTAGTATAGGTGATATTATTGGCACAAAAGTGGCAGACGCAACACCGACTACGACACTTGATAGTTGAGGTGAGTTATGGTTAACCCTTTTGATTTCTGGATAGATAGACGGTTGTGTGAGGCCGATATGTTATATTATGCCATCATATAGCCATGTGAGGTATTGTATATCTTTTCTGGCTGTTTGACAGGTTTGGATAGTCCTATTTACAGAGGAAACTCTGTCAAAATTTTTAAGAATCCTATGAATAATAAAGCTTGATAGTTCAGTTAACCCAACATTCGAGGAGGAATGTTCTTATGGGGGGGGAAGGATGTTACACCCCGCATTTTCGCGCTCGTATGCGTCGTAAGTAAAGTAACGTAAAGCCCGGTGAGGTTAACAACCATTTTTGGATGGAAACAAGTTTAAATAAGTGTTACGTATGTTTCATAAGAATTTGGGATTAAGCGGATCAAAAAAATTAAGTTCGTCGAAACTCGGGGAAAGACGGGCATAATTTTGGACCTGATTTTTGGCTCAATTTGTCGGCGGTATATATCCTAGTATATAAAGAATTATGGAGTGCATCACCTATCTAAATTTAAGTTTAGAGAGTCTACTTTCCAATGCAACTGACAATTTGTTAATCTGAGAAATACGGGGAGAGTTACGGACTGTACAGAATTTTACAATCCGTAGAAAAATTGTACGGACCGTAAAATAAAATACGGCTTGTACTTTGTGGGCGTAAAGCAGGGCGGTGGAGGCACATTTTCTGGTTTAAATTAAATTGCTTGACTTGGGGACCTCATTTCACACCCACACAGACCCTAGAACATCTCTCTTACCCTTTCAACGGGTTCATAACACTTTGGAACCAAAATCAAAGGTGAAATACACAAGATCGACATAAGGAATCTCGTGGATATCATAGAAATTGTCTTCTCTCTCATCGTAGCGATCTTTGGAGACTTCTTATCCGTGAAGTAATCGCTATTTTGGAATGGTTCATGCACCCTAAGGTAAGATTTATCTTCTACATGATTTTCTTAAGATTCTATAAGTATTTGGGGTGAAATTGTTGGAGAATTCTTAAAGAACAAATGTTGGTACAATCTTAAAGTTACGCCTTGTGATTGTGGGCTATTTTATATGATTTGAAGGTACTTCATGAAGTTATTGGGTTATGGATACAGTGGTGGAAGTGAGTAGAAGTAATAATGAAGATTGTGGCGACAAGAGATGATGAAGGTGACCTACAAATGAACCTCTAAAGTTACGCTCATAAGTTGTTCGATGAATTGCCTAAATAAACATCCCTATAAGATATGAGTTTGATATTGATATCAATCATTCGTATGATGTAGATAATCATTCGTAAGGCGTACAGGAATTTGTAGGACTCTGATAACCGTGACGACAAGGTATGTAAGGCTTACCCTTCTTTCTATCGGCATGATCACAAAGAAAATGTCAAAGGATAAAGGTTCCGTATTCGAACTCTATTATTGATGAAATTAAGGTATAAAAAGCCCGTCCATTCTTAGTATAAAGAATCATATGAATCTTATTTGTTCCTTATCATGATAAAATTTCCATACTTTAGAAAGTCACTCTCATCTTGATGTAACATAGTTGCTTGTTAATTCCTGAAAGCTAAAGAAAATGGTAAGAGTTGTCCCTTCGTATTAAATCATATAGAAAGGTAAAATGATATGTTATCCGTATAAGGATAGTTGGAGGTGCAATAACCTTACTTCACGCTGACAGGCTTACAGAGTAGTCCATAATCCTTAGATAGCTCCCACCTATATAGATATGATATTGATTATATTATCCACAGAGGCGTATGGCATTATATACGCAACTATATAGATATGATATTGATTATATTTCCCACGGAGGCCTATGGCGTTATATATGCAGCTATACAAATATGATATTGATTATATTTCCCACAGAGACCTGTGGCATTATATACACAACTATACATATATGATATTGATTATATTGCTCACAGAGGCCTACAACATTATATACACGACCATATTTTATTTATGTACATTACGGTCCACAGAGGTACTTCTGAGTTACAAGTTGTTTCTTTGGGTTTTCTTTGCTCATTGATGCCTTCCTTTACATTTACTCATTCCTTACATATCCAGTACATTATTCGTACTAATGTCCCTTTTCTGGGGCGCTGCATTTCATGCCCGCAGGTACAGATAGTTGGACGATGCTCATTTCAAGTAGAATCTCAGCTCAACTGTAATGTCAGAACCCTCCACTTGCTTCAGAGATGTGAGTCAGAGTCGATATGGTTATATATATATATTTATGGTTATGGTGAGGCCCTGTCCTGACCTGGTTGTTTGTTATATGACTCTTAAAGGCTTATAGACTAGTGGATTATGTATTGTCGTTTTGTATGGCCTTGTCGGCCTTATCATATATGTACACATGTTGGTTCTGCCGTCACTTATTCAGTTTGTTATTTTTAGTTTCTCTTGTGATTGTCATTATAAGGACTTGTCAAATCATAAGTTATATGTTCATGCTATGATATACATGTGGTAAGCTCGGACCATTCAGGCGTCAGGTGCTGGCCACCCCTCGAAGCTGGGGTGTGACACACATCTCATTCGACTCTGAATATGGGCTGACAATGCCTCTTATCAATAACCGTAAGGGAATATGAACCTACATCCTGCGAATAGAAAAGATCCAATAATATAAATATATACGTAAACTAGGGTCGACAAGGCCATCATCTATCTAACAAACCATCTGAAAGGCCGGCAAGGCCATACATAACTGCTATACACCGAACAATTGTTTACAAGCCTCTAAAGAATACATAACACCATTAGGTCGGGATAGGGCCCCGCTATACCTATAACTATATACATATAATTCCATACCAACTCAAACTAGCACCTCCAGAATAAGTAGAGAGCTCTGACACCACCGTTGAGCTGAGGTCCTACCGAGGGTGGGCATCGCTTCGTCTATCTGAACGTGCGGCTATGAAATGCAATGCCCTAACAAGGGACGTTAGTACGAAAGAATGTACTGAATATGTAAGGCATATAAACATAAGTATAAAGAGACAACATGGACCTCAGGAAGCCATTGTGGGCATATGTGATGCATAATATCACTGGAAACTAGTCATATATATATATATATATATATACACACACTTTGGGGCAATGTCATAACTATAGCGTACCCGACCTTAGTAGGACTCGGTGTTATCGTACCCGAATTTAGTAGGACTTGGTGTTATCGTACCCGACCTTAATAGGACTTAGTGTTACCGTACCCGGTCTTAATAGGACTCAGCGTTTTTGTACCCAGCCTTAATAGGACTTGGTCTTATAATATATATATATATATATATATAATGCATGAATGACCTCAGAAACTAATAAGAACATGACAGGGTGATACAAGGTTGTTAACCCTTCATCGATCGTTATGGGACTCATTTACAGCAAGCGTTACAATCCATCATGAACTCATAACCAATAGTATAACAAAAATTATCAAGAAGAGTGATAACAATCCAGATAAGGGAACAAATCCAATGATCTCAAATAGGGTACAAGGAACACTTGGGGACATATGAAGATCATAGAACTAGTTCAAGAATAATGAATAAGCACAATTACAACGATCAAGGGCAATAATATGTTTATCTTCTAAGAGTAGGAGTTTCTTATGGAACATTCGGTTTGATAACATTTAACTTCGGATCATGCCAACAATGAAGAAAGAAGGTGAACCTTACATACCTTTACTGTCGATCCTTTGTCGACGATAGTCAAACCATCTTTCCTTACAAGCTAATCTTAGATGTCAAGAGTCAATCCCCCTTCTACCTTACTTCACCACGAAGTAACCTTCAATTTGCTATAACTCAAAGGAAAATCGGTGTTGAATTACGTAATCGACGTGAGCATAACCTTTACGTTATTTTTCATATTTTTCTTCCGGCGATCTATGTATATGTACATGTCATTGATGCTCATCCTAAAATAGAACTGATGGCCCATTAAATAACCTAGCTGCTGCATATATATATTACTAAATTCCAAAAGAAGTGGACATATTCTTGTCTATCCGTAATAAAAACGTTGCTGCAATTCCTTCATTACTTTTTACTTCAACCAAAATGAAACTTTCATAACCTAGCCTCTCTTAAATGCTATGGGGTCCACAAATATATACATCACCCTTATCATACTTATCCTACACTAAAACATGACACATGTGCCTAGTAATGTATAGTTATCATATTGGTTTCTTTAACTTTTGACACGTGGAAAGGCATCATGTCACTTATCATTTGTTCTAATTAATTCAATATCTTTATGTCTACTACACCTAAATGTTAATCGTTTATTTAAACACAATTCATATACTCATTATCACGATCATGTGATATAACACTACCTCATAATCTTTTTGACACATAAAAAACTATTATTTTCAATCACTGTCGTCACACTTGTTAAGTCCTAAATTGTTTCGAGACTTCATCTTTTTATACACCAAACTCTCTATTTGCATACATGAAGGTGACCAGAATTCCATATGGTCCGTATAACTTATTCAATATTTCGAATATCAACAAACCTTATTTTTCTGCTTCGTTCAACTTTTAATCCCCACATAACCTCTATTTTTTTTATAAACATCGTTATCCAAATAAGAGATCTTAATCTTTCTGGGTTTACGTTACTTTACCCATGATGCATACTAGTGCGAAAATACAGGTAACACCAGATTATAATAATTTTTCAGCTTCACATAACATTGGTTCAAGTGCATCAAAACACCTCTGAGCCCCTCGGGTTTCAATGTAAACACATATATAAGTCCAAAATCACCATATGAACCTATAGGAACTTTCAAACCGTAAATCCAAATTCATTTATTCAAATTGTTGACTTTAGTCAATTCTTAACTTTTCAAACCACTAATTTTGGTTCTCTTATTTTGAAACACTTCGAGACTCGTGCCACCCATACACGTAAGTTATGAATCATCAAATAAACTTACGAAAAGTATCAAATAGGCAAAAGAGTTCTAAAACTTAAAATTCCTGATTGTGTTGTTCTAAGCTATGTCTCATTTTTTTTAATTTCAACTCTCAAAATTCTCTCTTAATCTAGAGCCATAGTATAGGTTTGTAAGAAAGTTGGTTTATATTTCTTTGACAAGGTGATTTGAACTCCAAACAATGTGAAAAATCATCCAATCAAGAATATATAGCAATAGGCAACTCACTTGCAATAAAATATATCAGTTGTTGATATCAATTCAAGATAAGTTTTTTCGAGCATTCAATCATACAAATTAATTACTGCAACTTTTAATTGTTACAAGCCACATTTTCATATTAGAATACATCTTAAGAAATTGTTATGGACCGGTTGACGATGGGGTCTTAATGGTTGGTATTTAAGTGTTAAAACAATATTAAAGAAGTATTGCGAGGGTTGGAGGTTAAACAAATTGAAGATGTTATAATCCGTACTTTTAAGGTAAAATTAGGAGTTTTTAATATTCTATGGAGTTTGTGTTTTAAGGTGTTTCAATTGTTTAATAGTCATATGTTAAGTTTTGAAGTCAAGCGAGTTGTAAAACAAAAGTCGGCAAAGTTTTCGTAAGTTACTTTCATAAATTAACTGAAATTTAGGTCTGATGTCACAGAGCTTTTCTCCAAATATACTTAGATTTATGGGGTGATCCATCTACAAAATTTAAGGTCTACTATTCTAGTTTCCAACTCATAAAACCATTCATTGGTATGACATCGGAGTAGGGAGATTCACATTTTTGTGAGACTGCACAGACAACCCTGTTGGGACCCACTTGAGGCGGCCACCGACTTTGGCATCGTTAAAAGATGTTTTGGGGATTTGTTTCTTTCATTTTTCAACTAAATTTCGCCCTAACCTTCTCCTAGTCTCTATCAATAGTTCCTAAAGAGTTCAAGGCAAAATCCAAAGGGTTCATAACCAAATCTAGCATCAAAAGCTAGCTAAAGTAAGGAATATCACCTTTAGGATATTGTGAAGTGAACAAGGGTGGATGTGAACTGAATCAAGTATATATCTTAAGTTTTAGCTATTGTGTAAGGTATGTATAACATCTTGTTGGGTGTGTTTATGATTAATTACATGTTGGTTGTGTTATTTGAGTAGAATACTACAAGATAAGACTTGAAAGGGCAAGAGATGTTTTTAACTTATTGCTAGACTATTTTGAGGCTTTGTACATGACTTGTTGTGGTAGGAAATTATATAAAATAAATTTATTATGGTATGCTTGTGGGTTTTATGCATGTCTATGTGTTTATCAAGTGGATTGATGAAAGAAACATATAAATTTGAGATTAGAAGTGAAGATTGAAGTGTTAGGCGTGTGCACTGTTTTGAAGGACATTTTAATGATGTTTTGGGCTGAAAATGATATAGTAAGCATAAGTATGATGTTATAAATGTTGTAGGCTGATTCATAAAAAAAGAAATTGGATTCGAATCATATTTTGTATTAGTAAATCGAGTTTGCCGCTCAATATGGTTGTTGAAGTAATTAGAAAGATTATATTGAATTGTATTCTTGTTGTTGGGTTGTTTTTATGACCCTTAGTGGTGTATGGGATGTAGTATAAATAGGGGAGGTGCTACTCGTTTTCTCATATAATATATTCTTAGTAAAACATGATGGTTACGACATTTATAATGACGATGATATCGTTTTACTTATTGTAGAAGCAAGAGAATTGTGTTAAGCTTGATGGTTGATTGAATAGGATACTACAAAGGTATGTAAGGATTATCCCTTTCTTTCTTTTGCACGAGTCTGATAAACGTAACATAAGCAAGTCTCTCAAATAATACTCTATTCATAGAAGACTAAAAGTGTTCCACGTTATTCTTTCTTTGGAAATGTTTATTGTCTTATGATCATGTTCATATTTATAGCCTCTCATGAAAGAATATATTAATTTCTCTGGTTGAGGAGGAAAATTTCAATCGATAGGCGGTAGCTTCGACGAGCTGAGACGTGGAAGTGAACCCTAAATTTGAAACTCTACTGATATTCTTATTCTCATGTTATCATATGTTGTTGGTATTTTTTGATTCTTATAAGATTTATGACAATGAGTTAACGCAAATAACGTATCGAAGGTTACCGACCTTACATCACTCCAAAAGGCTTAGAGTGTCATTCTATGTGTCCAACTCGCATTATATATATGAATCTATTTTCCCACCGAGCCGCACTATAGTCGGCCATGTACGACACTTATTGTGCACACTATTGCAGTTGGGTACGATTCTACTGATCCTTATCATGGCCGAGTATGATACTATCGAGCCTTATTTCGACCGGGTATGATATGATGATGATGATGCCCACAGAGGCCCTTATGATATAGTGTTATATACACATATGTTTTTATATACGTATGTATCATGCATTACATGTCAGTCGTCCTCAGAGGCATACAAATGTTACATAATGTTTCTTACATTTTCTATTCCGATGTCTTGCTTTATGTTTCATATCTGCCTCACATACTCGGTACATTATTCGTACTGATATTCTTTATTTGTTTGGACACTACATCTTGTGTTGCAGCTTCATTTAGATAGGTTGGTGGCTATCTATCAGGTTTACAGATTCAGCAGCTGGTCGGTGAGGTTCACTTCTTCAGACTTACCTATATGTGTGAGTATGCATATGTATATATAGATGATAATGGGTATGTCGAGGCCCCATCCCGACTTATGATAGTTTTTATGTATTCTTAGGGGCTCATAGACAGTCGTCCTGTGTTATGTTTTGAGTACAGTTTTGACGGTGTCAATTTAATGCATATGTTCTTACAACATCCTCAATGACCCATATATTTACATACAATCTTTCATAATGGCCTGCCTGACCATATATATATATATATATATATATATATATATGTTTATGATGTCATTTGCCATTGTTGGGATGTTACAATTTATATTTACCATTCATGTCGGCCTTTACAAATAATGAGAAAGGTTAAATGATATGTAAATCGGTGCTCGGCAAGTAAGGCTCGGGTACCAGTCATGGCTCTCTAATTTGGATCATGACATTAATGAAAAACACTTTGTTGCAGATTATTTTGATATCTACTCATAATCTACTTTCAAATTTCTCTTTCTCATTAACCATTTCATCTTCCTCTTAATCATTAATATTGTATTCTTTGTTAGAGTTGGGCCTGATTCATCTGACCCAACTTAGCTTTACTTTCATTTGGGCTTCTGTATACTGGAACCAAGTGTTTACTTAAGTTGTATATAAATAGGACTTATGTAGTATAGAAAATACTTTTGTCATTTCGGATTCTTACACAGAAATGAAGAGAGGCAATTAATTTACTCTCTCTCCTCTCTCGATACGAACTAGGGTTTCTGCCTAGGGTTTTCTCATTTTTTTTGCCTTCAATCACGTTTTCATGGTACCAGAGCATAAGACCTGTATAGATCTGATCTTCCCCTCTCGATCAACGGTACCCTCGAGTTTATATGTTAATTTTGATTTATGATTCTCATCATTTTTCAAAGTTTTGGTTGGTTTTCGGAGTAGCTCATCTCATATCGCCATTGTTGAATAAGGATCTTGCTTATTCGAGTTGTGAAAAAGGCTGGTAATATCATTCTTTGACTTTATTTAGGATATGTATCTTCGATTTAGGGTTACTCTATGTTGATCCTCGATTTAGGGTTTCTCCGTATTGATTGATCTTTGATTTAGGGATTTATATTACTCGTTTGTTTATTGATTGATTGTGATGGCTTCAAACGCGCATATTACCCACCACTCATTCTCTCTACTTGGATCCCTCTGACTACCTAGGGATAATACTTGTCGCCACACCCTCCAATGGTTCTGGTTCTGGTAGCTGGAGAAAAGGGATACGCATTTCTTTATATGCTAAATGAAAACTAGGGTTTATTAATGGTACTATTGTTATACCTGCTGATATTGATCCTATGTATTAAAATTGGGTTGTGTAATAATATAGTTATTTCCTGGATACGAAATAGTCTAGACAAGGAAATTGTAGATACTGATATACATATAGTCTAATGGTACAAAGGTCTTCCAGATTAGGAAGGATATATCTTCAATTTCTCAGGGTTCTTCCAGTATAGCTTCCTACTTCAATAAAATTAAGAACTTGTGAGATGAATTTACTATTTCCATGGACTATCCTCCATATACTTGTAACTGTAAGGATGAATGGGTTAGACTGGAAGGGGATCAGAGGGTTCATTAATTTCTAGCTGGTTTGAATGATTCTTATACTGGAATTAGGAGAAATATCCTCATGATATTAAACCTTTTTCTAAAATAGACAGTGTTTACTCAATGTTGATTCATGACGAGCAACAGTCTGAACTTCAGGATTCTTTTCCTTTATTTACTTCTGAATCTGTGTCCTTTAGTGCCACTACTAGAGGTCAAATGTCATCTTATCCTAAAAAGGTGTATCCTCAAAAGGTGAACTTTGACTCTCGAAAACCAAATCACTCACAGAGATCTAATTATCCATCTACTTAGTCCAATTATCCGCAGACTCAAGGTCTTTTCCTCAAGTACTATAAGAGACCAGGGCATTGTATTGAGAAGTGTCATAGGCTGCATTGTTATCCCTCCACTTTCCAGTTCAACAAAGGGAAATAGATAACTGCTTGTATTCAGGGTGTGGAGTCCTTTCCTCAGTCACAACCTCAAGGGGTTACTTCTCAAACATCTACTTCTCAACCTTAACTTTTGGACCCTCTTCTACATGACTTTAGCAAGGAGCAACATGATCACATTCTAAGTCAGATCCTCAATCCGACTAGGATGTAAGACTTTGGCTTCTGTGCTTCTGCTAATTTTTCAGGTGTAACCAGTCCCTCTACTTACAACATTAGTTATTTCTTTGCACGTCATCTATCATAGATGTATGATAATACTTGGATTTTAGACTCAGGGGAAACCAACCATATGAAAACTGATAGACATATTTTAATGAATGTTAAACCCTTGTCCACACTTTGTGTCATGTCACTTCCTAATGAATATAAAGTGAAAGTAACTTGTACTGGTTCCTTACCTTTATATTTTGACTTAGTCTTGTAGCATGTTTTGCTGGTTCCCAATTTCCAATACAACCTTATTTCTTTGCACAAACGTCTTTTTTAATTAATTGCATTGCTTACTTCAGTGCCACTTCTTGCATTTTATAGGGCCATTCTCCGAGAAGGCCAATGGAAGTTGGTAAACTCTCCAATGGACTCTATGTGCTACAGTTGAATGGTTCCACCTTACTTGATATCAATCCTTTAGTTTCATCCCATCTAATGGCATCTACTATGTCCACTGCAGGTGCTTCTGATGTTGTTAATTCACCTGTTGCATCCATGTCTTCTACATCTACTTTTTCTACTACTGATGTTGTTCAATCCAATTTTAATTATGAAAAATGTAGTGACTGCTATGTTTGTCTTTGATCTTCTGATGTTTCTTATGTCAGTTTTAATAAAACTACTTCAAGTGTTGCTTTTGTACCTTTAATGTCTGATTGTCTAAATGTGAATGTTTCTTCTGAGACTATCACCCTACCTTCGTGCATTCTTAGTTACAGTGTAGTGAGTCCTGATCTATCCTGGCATCAAAGGCCTGGACATTTGCCCTTTGCTAAGATGAAGTACATTCCATCCCTCAAGTCCCTATTGCCTACTAAACACACTTTTCACTATTCCATTCGCTTTATGGCTAGGCAATAGAGGTTGATTTTTCCTGAGAGCACTATTCATTCTACCAAACCTTTTCAACTTGTGTACCTTGACCTATGGGGACCGTATCATACCCAGACTTACAATGGCCATAGATACTTCCTCACACTTATGGATGATTTCACTATGTGCACTTGGACTGACCTGTTGACCATTAAATCCAATGTTTTCCCCTGATCAAATCATTATTCTTCTATATCCAGAATCAATTCAATATCAGTATCCAGTCTATTAGATGTGACAATGCATTTGAGTTAGGCTCTAGCACTGAGGCTGTTAAGTTTTACTCCTTACATGGTACTTTTCATCAGACTTCCTGTCCTCACACTCCTCAACAAAATGTAGTGGTAGAGAGGAAGCACAAACACCTTCTTGAAACCTCAAGAGCCCTTCTTTTTCAGTCTAAGTTGCCAAATAAGTATTAGGCTGAATGTTTTTTAACTGCAACTTTTCTCATCAATAGATTTCCCTCTCATCCTCAAAAGCCCTTCTTTTTCAGTCTAAGTTGCCAAATAAGTATTAGGCTGAATGTGTTTTAACTGCAACTTTCCTCATCAATAGATTTCCCTCTCATATCTTGCATCATAAAACTCTCTTTGAACTTCTTCATGGCCATGCTCCATTCTATTTCAGTCTCAAAACCGTTGGTTGTTTATGTTTGACAACTGTTCCCATCCCTTAAAAGAACAAATTTTAGTCCAGATCTCTCTCTCTCCAGGGATGTCTTGTTTTATGGGTCCATTTTTTCATATGATGTTCCTTTTCTAGCTTTTTTATTTCCTTCAACTCCTCCACCCCTCTATCTTCATTAGAACCTATCTCTCCTACACTTCTTCCACCTGCTAGAATATATTCTAGAGCTGTTGTCACCCAATCTTACCTTCAAGATTACATTTGCTCCTCTATCTCTCATCTGAAGGATGATTTTTTATCTGCTGAAGTTGCCCTGCTTGAGCCACAGTTCTATCATGAGGCAGCTGCCCATCCTGCATAGTAGGAAGTCTTATTGAAGGAATTTCATGCCTTAGAGGTTAATCAAACATGGGATGTTGTTCCTTTAACCCCTGGGTAGAGGAAAATTCCTTCCAAATGGGTTTACAAAATCAAACAAAGAGCAGATAGGTCTATTGAGAGGTATAAAACAAGGTTGGTTATTAAGGGTGATAGTTAATAAGAAGGGTTTGACTATAATGAAATTTTCTCTCCTGTAGTGAAAATGATCACCATCAAATTCTTGCTGACTATAGCTGTAAAAAATGGCATATCTTTTAACTTGATGTCAATAATGCCTTCCTCCATGAGGATCTCATGGAGGGTGTACGTGAAAATTCCCTAGGGTTTGGAGGTACCTTCTTCTGATTCTAGTTCTGGTCCTTTAGTTTGCAAGCTTAGAAAATCATTATATGGTTTAAAGCAGGCTTCAAGAAAATGATATGCCAAATTATCACCAGCTCTACATTCCAAGGGTTTTGTTCCTAGCCTCAATGACTACTCTCTTTTTGCCAAAGTTTCTGGTTCTTCCATCACCATAGTGGCTGTCTATGTAGATGATATATTACTTGTTGGTGATGATACAACTGGAATCTCATCTCTTAAATTGTTTCTTAATGATAGTTCCAAGATTAAAGATCTGAGTGAAGCCCACTATTTTCTTGGTTTGGAAATAGTGAAATAATCCTTCGGGTTTCTTGTTACTCAACAAAAGTTTACCCCTGACTTGCTTGTGATTTTAACTGTTCTACTTCATCCATGTGGTTAGTCCTTTAGAACCGAATGGAAATATATATGCTGATTGTGGGGATCTTTGTCCTGACCCTAGCCTATAAAGGGAATTGGTATGCAAACTCAATTTCGTTCAACACACTCGACCTGATATTTCATTTGTAGTACAACACCTTAGCCATTTCCTCTTAGGTATCTGGTTAGTTCACATAGTTTTGGGATATTTCTTAGTGACCATATTGATTTCTCTTTAACTGGATATTGTGATTTTGATTGGGCTGGTTGTGTTCAGACTCAAGAGTTTCATTACTAGGTTTTATATGCTCTTGGGTGGTTCTCCTATCCTTTGGAAGTCTAATAAATAGCCTAAAATTGCTTTCTCATCCACTGAGGCTGAATATAGGGCTCTTCATATGATTGTGGCTGAGATATCCTGGTTGATTCATTTTTTGTTGCTTTTGGTGTTTGTAATTTTGTTCATGTTCAGGTTCTTTGTGATAACATGGATGCTTTACACATTGCCCAGAATCTGGTCTTTCACGAGCGTACCAAACATATCGAGATCGATTGTCACTTTGTACACGAGAAGCTGAATGATGGACAGATTTCTTTGCAATATTTTCTAACCTCTCTTCAGCTTGTTGATGTTCTTACAAAGTCTTTGACTGGGATTTAGCATTGGGTTCTGCTTTCCAAGTTTGGATTGGCATCCAGCTTGAGGGGGTCTGTTAGAGTTGCCTGATTCATCTGACCCAATTTAGCTTTACCTTCACTTGAGCTTCTGTATAGCCGACCCAAGTTTTTATTTAAGTTGTATATAAATAAGAATTTTGTATTACAGAAAATACTTTTGTCATTTTGGATTCTTACACAGAAATGAAGGGAGGTGGTTAATTGATTTTCTCTCTCCTTTAGACACGAACTAGGATTTCTGCCCAGTTCTTTCTCATTTTTTTGTTCTTTCCTGCATCTATTTCCCTTCAATTTGAATCCGTTATGTAGAAGCCTTGCTTTCAACTTGTTAGCGACTACTTGTTTCCCTTAAATTTTCTCAATACTTCACTCTTACGGTGTGTTCTGTAACTTTTTTTATATTCGATTGGTCGAATGTTTGGAAACATTTTTTCTTGAGAAAAATAATTTTTTAAAAATGAAAAAATGACTTTTCTAGTGGAAATAGAAAAAATAAGTTCCACAAGCATACCACATTAATAGTATCCTCCTCCTCCTCCTCCAACACACACCATCTTCACCTCCACTCTCATAGTTCTCATTCCCATCACCCCACACCCCTATCCCACCCCACCTTACCTTCCATAGTATTTCTCTAGATTATATATAAATATTTTTAGAATAATATTTTTTACTTACTGATTGAACATAAGAAAATAAATAAGAAACTCCTTTATTTGAGTGAAATAACATTTTTGTTGAGTAGCTACTGGCCCAATGATCATGAACTTACACTAATGTTTTGATGATTTGACAAATAATGTACCCAATGACAATCAAGAGAGACATAAGAAATGATTCAATTGAAGAACCAG